>SJXQ01003312.1:0-420230 GCA_006408695.1 Aepyceros melampus | reverse complement strand
GTTCATGAGCTCTGAGTAGCGAAGCGGCTGGCAGATGGCCACGTACCGGTCACACGCCATCATGGCCAAAAGCACGCACTCCGTGGAGCCCAGCGCCAGGGTCAGGTACATCTGCAGGGCACAGCCAGGGAAGGAGATGGTGCTTTGGGTTTCCAGGAAGTTGACCAGCATGAGAGGCACGAAGGAGGATGTGCCACAGATGTCCATGAGGGCGAGGTTGCTGAGGAAGAAGTACATGGGGGTGTGCAGGCGGGGGTCCAGCGTGTTCAGCCCGATGAGGAGGGCGTTCCCCAGCACGTTCATGGAGTAGATGCCCAGGCAGAGCACAAACAGGACCATCTCTAGGCTGTGGTGGTCGTGTAGCCCCAGCAGGACAAACTCTGTCACGACCGTCTGGTTTGCCCCATTCATCTCACTCTCCATCCATCTCATTCTCCCTCTTTTCCCATCTGCACCATGAAGGTGTTGGATGAAAGCACCAGTGGCCCTGGGAGCCAAGCAACGTGGATGTGTTACCTGGGGTGAGTCAGCCCTGCCTCTGGAACTCAGTTTCACCATTGGTACAATGAGAGAATGGACTTCAGGTCTGCAAGCCAGCCCTCTCAGTTCTGTAGTTCTGGTGTAACTTTCATGAGATGGGGTCCACTCTAATCTCCTAGGCCTTTCTCTGTTCTCCCCCAGCTGGCCTAGGGGAAAGAAGAGAATAAATTCTTGTTTCTCGAGCCCCTTTTGAATCTGCAGTGTTCTTGGTTTTTAAGAGGAAGCACATTTTCTAGGTTATGACTTCATGTGGCTGAATGAGCCCATAGGATTTCAGATTCATTCAGTCACTGAGGACTTGTTGAGTGCCTACCCTGTGCAGGGTGTTTAGGTGCTGGGCTATAGCAGTAAGAAAACTATGTGGACAAAAAGATGCCACATTTGTAACAAGTGTTGCCCCTCTTTCTCAAATTAAGCGGGATGAACTTGGGAAGGCAGGTGGGTGATGAGTGATGGTCACCTCATTCCTTTGGGCATAAAGGTTGAACATTTCTACTGCATAGGATGTACAAACCTTATTCAGGTGTCTCTTCTTAAGATCAGAGACCATGCATTGATTTTTAAAAGAATATACAAGAACATACTTATCCCAGTAGAGCCACTGGTCACAACATTTAACTCTGGTCATAAAAGCAAATTGAGTCTCCTCTTGGCCTCCATATAGCTTTTTAGAATAAATGATATTGACAATAATATTTCACAGGAGGGAAAAGTAGGTTCTAATCTGGCAGAGGTGTCCTGGGTCACTGACCCACTCTATAAAGGTTGGGAGTGGCCACAGTCTTTGCTCAGGAGCCTCCATATCTCTTCTGAGCTGGTCTCAGCCTCTTGTGAAATGCCAGTGTGTGGAGGGAGCCAAGTGTCAAGCGTCAGATGGAAAGCTGTCTTGTGGCCCAGATGACCCCCTGCTCTTAGGGATAAATAGGAGCTGATAGTGAACTTTAACTTGCCCGAAGATCAAATCACCCCTCCCTCCATCTCTTCACACCTAGACTGACGTGAAGCCAGTGTCCTATGACAACGTTAGAGTCCTCTCTGTCCTTCAGCAATGGTTCCCTCCCTCTCTCTTCCTGTAGAATTGCATCTACCGTTCATATTGGCCGGTGAGCTCTCTCTTCCTAAATAAACCATGTCTTTCCCCAGAGCTGTAAATTTGCCCAAGAAGTTCCCTTTTGCAGGCTTGTCCTCCCTCTCTTCCCCACTAGGGGCATGCTGCTTCTCCTCTTCAGAGCCCAGCTCCTCCTCCTCTCCCGCCTGCCCCTTGCACAGATGCCTGCTCCCTTTTCCTCCCACAGCCTTTGGCCATCCTTCCTGTTCTTGTGCTGCACACCCGTCTCCTCTGTCACACCTGAGAGCAGACTCTGTCTACTTCCTCCAGGCACCTCATACTGCAAGTGCTTCCAAGGCCAGTCAGTCCACAGATAGTTCAAAAACCCAGCACTGCATAACAGCTTCATAACTAAGGATAGCTCTGCAATATTGACCAAGTCACTTGGCCTGTGAGACTCAATTTCCTTTTGAAAAGTGGGGATTCTGTGTAGTCCAGATGAGACTCACGCAAAAAAGTACCGGTAAATCGCCTAGCGGCAAGGCTTCAGGTCAGAGACTGCACCTTCAACCACGGCACCTGCTGGATCTGCGCTCCCCTCCTCCCAGACAAGACCTCCAGCAGGACGCCCTCTTTCCCCAGAGCCTGTGCTGGTTTTCCCTCCTCCAGCCTAAATCAGGGTGATATTGTTAAGGAAGTTTCTGGATCATATGGGGTAGGTGATTAATCTGGGTCAGTCATTGACCGTAAATCTTATCCATGAAGGTGTTGGATAAAAGCACCAGTGGGCCTGGGAGCCAAGCAATGTGGATGAAGGTAGGGATTCTCTTGCTGAAGTTTGGCAAAAAGGTGAATAACTGCCTGCATGTGATGGCTTATTAATCCACACATCCAGGATATTATTATTGAGCACTTACTATATGCATTGAGTGCTGGCGACACAGCAGAGGCTTATGTGCCTTCTTCCCTCACAGTGTTTGCAGTCATCCCCTTTCTCTTGGTGACCTTGTTCCTATTCCCTCCTCTCACTTGGCTCTAGAAACATCTAGATTCTCTTTGAGTCTGGAATGTAAAGACAGAGTAAAACTTGAGGTCTGGAAAGCAGAAGTTAGGAAAGGGCAGGTCTCTGCTAGGTTATGACTTCATGTGGCTGGATTAAGTCCACAGCTTCATTTCAGATTCGAGGATAAGGCCTTTGTCTATGTCCAAGAGTCCTGATAACCTCCAATTCTGACACTGAACACAGGAGTGGGGGTGTTTCAGACAAGTAAAAGGTAGGAAACCACCTAACTCTGCATTTCTCTCCCCAAACTTGTCTCCATCAGAGAGACCGAGTGGGAATGGTATGTACATCAGAGGGCTTTGTCATCAGGCCCGGGCCTCCCCTCAACCCCTCCTCACCTCCTGCACCTTCGGCATGCCTCCCCACCTCAGCAGACCACACTCCCCACTGGTGGGCAAACCCCACAGTCTCCTGTCCCCTCCCTCTTCTGCCTTCCTCAGGCCAGAGCACCTTTCTCTCTATGCTCATCCTCCAAGGCTCAGCTCACACCCACCTCCTCCCTAGGGCTGCCTTCTCAGATGTCTCCACAGCACTGACCATCCTGACACCGTGACACTCACACAGTCGTTAGCATGGTTTGTTGTGTGTGTCATTCTCTCTCACACAATAGACTGTGAGCCACAGAAATCAAAGGGCTGTGTCCAATTTACCCCCGACCTCTCCAGCGCCCCACACAGGAGCTGCTGTATAAGATCCAGTGCTTTCCTTCTGCTACAATCCTGATCTTGGATTTCCTGCCTTGAAATCACCCTCCTTCCCCTTTTCCCCATGTGCACACACAGGATGTGACCACAAGGACGAGAGCTTTGGGGGTGCCATCCCCTCCACGCAAGAACAATTGCTCTCTCTCAAGAGCTAAATGAGGAGACAGGTGGGCTTCCTTGCAATTTAAGCATCTGATCAGAACACATTCATGGAAATCAGGAATAGCCCATGAAGCTGTAGGCTTGTGACCCCAAAGAAATAAGACTCTGTCTAGAAAATACCATCCTGCCAAGTTACTGCCAGCTTGGACTGCAACATGGGCTCAGGTTGGCACCACAGACAGCAACTGTAGTTCTCTTGGTCCATCAAGATGAGCTGAATTTTGGCTATATTCAAAATGGATAACTAACAAGGACATATTGCACAACACATGGAATGCTACCCAATGTTGTGTGCCAGCCTGGATGATGGGGAGGGGTAGGGGGAGAATGGGTCCTTGTATCTGTATGACGAGTCCCTTCCCTGTTCATCTGAAACTACCTCAATATTGTTCATCAGCTATACCCCAATACAAAACAAAAAGCTTAAAGTTTAAAATAAAAAAGATCTTACAGTGGGGAAAAAAAAAGATGAGCAGAGTCTTGCAGCAGTAACATACAACCTCATGATTTTAGGGACTTACCAGGACAGAGGTTTAGTTCTCACCCTTCGTGTAGATTGTAGGTTTTCAGGGGGCTCTGTTCCAGGTTGTCATCCTCAGAGGCCCCGGCTCCACCCTCTGGGACATCACCAGCTCTCACAGCTAGGAAAGAACCCAGCAGAACATCTCACACTAACAGGTCACTGCTTGGACCCAGAAGTGACATGTGTTCCATCTGTCCAGAGCCTGCTGCCCTGTGTAATCCTACAAATGCCCAGAGGAGGAGGACCAGACATGCTGCAGAGCATTTTGATGCAATGGTGTTTTATAGTAGACTCAGGAATCCACTCTAACATCTGTCTGACAAGTCTCTCATTCCATCATGTCCTGGAAAGTCAGGTTTACAGAGAATCACTGACTAATTCTTTCCCTACTTTTAGCCCTCCTGAGAGGCAAGATAATGCCCTGGAAGGAGCCCTAGACTGGGAGTGAGGTGTCCAGGTTTGATTCTTGCCCTTGTTCCCATTGTGCTCTATGACCATTGTTGAGTTTATCCTTGTGTGAAATTGAATTATTCAATATGTGGTTTCTTAGACTCTGTACCATCCCTGAAACATTCCCTCATCTTTCTAGCTTCCAACCCAGGTAAATATCATGTCAGTTTCATTGGCTGGTAAATCTAGTTTGAACCATTTCATTCTTATTTTAAGCTTCAGACATGATTTTAAAAGGAAGTTGAGGAGCACAAGAAGAAGTTTCTGTTAGAATGACCCAGAAGTTCCCACATCTGGATCCCTGCATCACTCCACACTGTGACAGCAGAGCCGGTGAGTGTGGGCTTTGGAGTCAGACCACCAAGCCCAAGTCTGAGACCTGCCACTTGCTAATGGCTTCTCAGTCTCAGCCTCCTTACCTGTAGGGATAAGAATAGTATTTCCTTGTGGGGGAATTTTGAGGATTCAGTGAAAGGTGTTAGCACGGACATTTGCACAGGGTAAGTATTCAGCAAGAGGTAGTGGATATTGTAGTATCACTTTGTTCCCTTCTCCAAGCAGGTATTCTGGTTTCTGAATGATTAAAAAAGATTCCAGGAGAATAGTCAACATGCTAGATGGATTCTCCTTGCCTCCTACCTGTTGTCCAGTGACATTAGTACAGGCAGGTGGCTGGAGCAGCTGCCAGGTGAGGTGACCTGAGGCTTGGGAGAGCAGGGTGAGGGAGTGCTGAGTTCATCACCAGCAGACACACTGTGCTGGGGTGGGCAGGATCGAGGCCCCGAGCCCCTGAGGCCCAGCCTCCTGGTCCCCTGTTATGTAAACATCTGTCCTGCTCCCTGCCTTCCGGGACTCGTAGTCCCTGCCCAATTTAAAGTTCAGACTCTGCAATGACACAAGTTTGCAGACTTGGCACAATGTGGCTTCAGAGACCCCAAGTTCCCTGTGCTGCCCCAGGAGGGCCTGGCTGGGTGAGGTGGGCACAGGAGAGACACCGGACAGGAATCTGAAGACCAGGTCTCACTGCAACCCTGACCCCTGGACCTGAGGCTCAGGGGCTGTGACTCTGTGTCCTTCAGGTGGGAGTCCTGGACTATGAAATGGGGTGTCTCCTGGCAGGAGTGCTGTGGGAACCTGTGCTCATGAAAGGCTGCTGTTATAGTTTAGTCGCTAAGTTGTGTCTGACTATTTTTGTGAGTTTTGTGACCCTGTGGACTGTAGCCCACCAGGCTACTCTGTCCATGGGTTTTCCTACACAGAAATACTGGAGTCGCCATTCCCTTCTCCAGGGGATCTTCCCAACCCAAGGATCAAAACTGTGTCTCCTGCACTGGCAGGTGGGTTCTTCACCACTGAGTCAGCAGGGAAGGTTAAGGGAAGGGAATTGCTGCACAGGGTGGGGCCTGGGCCCCTGTGACGGAGTGAAGTCAGTGATTGTGCTGGCCATGTGAGTTTCTGCAGGCCCCCTTTCGTGTTTCCCTTCCCATGCCTTTCTCTTTCCTTCATAAGAAACGATGACAACTTGACAAAGCCTAAGGACTAAAAACAGCCTTAAATAATGCAGCAGCAATTGCACATTTTCTGAAAAAACTGTGATATGTCTCTGGGAATATCTTTTTGTCAAGAACACAGATTGAAATAAAACATTGGAAGACTGTCACTGCTTGTTTTCTAACTGCTAAGGAATGGGACCATCTTGCCACTCCATGGATGCCCACAGACAAGCTCCCCCTAGCCCCCTCGCCACCTCCAGCCTACTCTTTTCTTCCCCATCTCTGAAGGCGTCTCTCACGGTGGTGCGATATCTACCCAAAAAACCCAGAAGCTCAAGCACCAAACCACAGTCTCCTCCTTCCTCAGCCAACTCTGCCGTCAGCCCAGTGTTCCCAGGACATCAACTCCACGCTCTCTGCCTGACTGCCCACCTGGGTCAGGCCCCATCCATGCTTCCTCACTTCCGTCTTCGGGCATGGGCGCGTCTCCTCTGTGCTCTACTGGAGCCACGTGATCTTCCATTTCTCAAAAATAATACTATCCTTTAAATTCTAAGTCATGTTCAGTTTTGAAGTATTGAGCAAGGTTGGAAAGAATAATTAAGAAAGCAAATTAATCTGTAACTCCATCACCTGTAGGAAACAATTGTTGGTTACTATTTTGTCATAATTTTCCAGGAATTTCTATATACATACTTATTTATATATCCTTAAGAAAATATCATTAAAAAATTGAGGTTTTATTGAATTCAAAGTTACTTGTTCTACCTTTTTTAATGTTAATTACAGTGTGAACATTTCCCATCATCAGTTATTCTTCAAAAAATAAGATTTACAATGGCTGTGTCACAGTCCTTCATTGGGCTCCACCAGAATTTATTTACACATTCTGCCCCAATTGGACATTATGAGTCTTACAATTTTTTGTTACCCAAAATACCTCTGTGATTATATCATATAGATAGATAAACAGATAAATCTTTGCACCTGTAGTAATTTTCTCCAAGTAATTCCTAAAAGTAGAGGTGTTGGGTCAAAGGGTGTGAAGTTTTCAAGTCTCTTGATTCATACCTACAACTTACTTGGCAGGAAGTTCATATAAATGTATTCCCACCCTCACCAGCTGTTATGATATTACCTGCTTCACTGCACTATAGTTAACAATATATGTTAGAAAAATTCTTTGCTAGTTTCATGGGGGTGAAGTGTGGTGTCTAATCAGTGACCCTGCTAAAAGTAAGTGTGATTATAAACTCCTAGTCCCACAGCATAAAGTCCAAACTCCTGTCATGGCATCCGAGGCCTAGCAGAATATCTCTGCAGAAGCTTCGCCCTGGCTTGGTCAGCTGTGGGCCGCAGGCTCTGCTGCTCTCCTCTGTGCCTCTGTTCTGACCAACAGAGGAAGCAGGAAGAGGGACTGGAGGGTACCTGAGGGCTCAGACAAGGACTGCGCTTATCTACAGGGTGCAGGAGAGCTGGCCTGCTGCTCGGCGGCCGAGCTCTCCCATCATACAAGATGGTACCACTGAGCTCTCCCATCACACAAGATGGTACCACTGAGGCCAGAGAGGGCAGGGAATGGAGACGCTCTCAAGTCTGAGTCCATTTCCTCTGTGTGTTCAAATCTGGGAAGAGGCTGAGCTCCAGGAAGCGGTGGAAATGGCAGGCTCTTAGTAGGTGGGTTGAAGACAAGTGAAGCAGTGTCTCCCCAAGGCCACGTAAAGCCTGGATGCTCGGCAGGTGGCAATGGATCAGCTGCTGCTAAAGCGATAGAGGAAGCCAGACCCTCAGCTGCTCCTGTGACCAGCGTCGCAGGGCCTGGGCTGGGCTGGAAATCTTGGGGGCTGGGCCTCGTCACTGCCTCTGCCGTCACCTCCCCAGGCACTAGACTGTGCCTGTCATCTGTAAACTTCATCTCAGCTCTGCTCAGATTTGGGGAGGACCCCAGGCTCTGCCCTACATTGAGGTGTTTCTGTTTATTTAACAAACCGGTGTGGGCTTGGGGTTGGGCAGGGCCAGACCTTGGGACAGAGTGAAATCCAGTATTACTGGCTCTTAGAGCAATACTGAAATAAAGCAGAAGGAGCACAGTGAGAGGTGCAGAGTGGGGAGGCTTCCTGGAGGAGGTGTCGTTCAAGATGGGCCTTGAGATGGGGGGAGGGGTAAATCAGGAGTTGGGGATTAACAGATTTACAGTACTCTATATAAAATAGGAAAAAAACAAGGACCTCATGTGTAGCTTAGGAAATTACATTTTAAAAATAAAAAGACGGGCCTTGAGGATCAGGCAGTCCTTTTACACATGGAGCTGTGTGTTGGGTGGGGGCTGCCTTGTGGGAAGAACCAAGAAGGGCACAGAGTCAGGCATTGCTGGGCGCACAAGGCTCCTGCCTGGTTGGTGTGTGCGGCTGACAGGAGGGAGTCTATGGAGCACAGGGAGGGGAAGGGGGTTGGTCCTCACCAGCAGGGACAGGCTGCAGGGGTCTGGAATGCACCCAGTGAAGCCCTTTCAATTCATCCTGAGAGCTCTGGGAGCCATTCAGGGGTTTCAGCCAAGAGAGAGACATGATCAAATAGACTTTTCCGAAATATCCCTCTGGATGACCCTTGGGGAATAGACTGAGAGGAAGAAGATTGAAATCTTGAGGCTAGCCGGGAGGCTGGTGTGAAGATGCGGGGAGTGATGCTGAGAGTTGGCCCAGGGCTCTGCCTGGGGAAGGAACAAAGGTGGAATTGTGAGCTCGGATCTGTGGCAGGATCAGTGGGAGGCGGTGCTGCCTTTCTGGGTTGAAGATTCCAGACCCCCAACCCTGAGCTCTATCCATCCTCTCTGTAGGCGAAGGCTGACCTGAGCTGCTAACCTGCAGGAGCCCTGGCCTCCCTCACCTGTAGGTCTGTATCCTGCCCCACACCTTCCTGGCACCCTCCTTCACCTCCTTGTTCCTCAGGCTGTAGATGATGGGGTTCAGCATGGGTGTGACCACAGCATAGAGGCCGTGAAGACCTCGTCAGAGATACGGGCCTCCTTGCTCTTGGGTTTCATGTACATGAAGATGACTGTGCCGTAGAAAAGCATCACCACGGCCAGGTGTGCTGAGCAAGTAGAGAAGGCTTTGCGGCGCCCGGTGGCTGAGGGTACCCTCAGGGTGGTGGCCAGGATAAGCGTGTAGGACAGGCAGATGAAGGCCAGGGGCACGGGCAGCAGCAAGATGGCACCCACCAGCAGGAAGGCCTCACTGATGGACGTGTCACCACAGGCCAGCTTCAGGACTGCCAGGATCTCGCAGGTGAAGTGACTGACCACACGGTGGCCGCAGAAGGGCAGCCTCATGGCGATGACTGTCTCAGTCACTGACTTGCAGAGACAGAGGACCCAGGCGGCTCCCGCCAGCAACCAGCAGAGCCGGTGGCTCATCAGCACAGGGTACCTAAGGGGCCGGCAGATGGCCAGGTAGCGGTCATAGGCCATGATGGCAAGCAGCAGACACTCTGTGGAGCCTGTAGACAGACTCAGACACATCTGGAGTGCACAGCCAAGAAAGGAGATGGTCTTCTGGGCTGACAGGAGGTGGACAAGCATAAGGGGCACAAAGGTGGACGTGTAGCAGATGTCCAGGATGGAGAGGTTGCCCAGGAAGAAGTACATGGGTGTGTGCAGGCGGCCATCCAGCATGCTGACCGCCACGATGCCTGTGTTCCCCAGCAGGGTCACCAGGTACATGGCTGAGCACAGAGGGAAGAGCAGGTGCTCCAGGGCAGGGTAACCTGAAAATCCTCTCAGGAAGAACTCAGACACCTCTGTGCTGTTGACTGGCTCCATACCAGAGAGCTCTGGAGGGACGCATGGCTGGGAGGCAGGGAAAGAGGGTGCAGGGTGGCGGGGAGCCCACAGAGTCTCTTTAGGGGTGAAGCATATTGCTAGGGCCTTTTCGAGCCCTGACACACTTTCTCTCTGAGACTTTAGGCAGTCCCCATACTTCTTCCAGTTTTCAATAGATCCACGTGAAAAATGAAGATGAGGTGGGTCAGAATTTCTCTAAGAGAGTGTTAATGGAAATGTGGGCAATCTGAAACAACGTTGGATTAATCAAAAGTAAATAATTTGCTGCAGAACTTCTCAGAGTCGTTAACACACCATTGTGATGTGTGACTTTCTGAAAGTGATGCAGAGAGTAGGTAGTTCCCAAACTTGTTTGACCATAGATCCTCCTTTTACAGAGCACTTATTCTGCAAATAAGTATTCTAGCAGCATAGTTTCAGGAACAATGGGCTGGATGGAACATCCTCAAATCTCAGAACCACCTGTAAAGATTTCATGAGAATCACCTGGAAAGTTTGTGAAAACACAGAGTTTCTACCTTATTAAGTCTGAGTGATGCTGTTCTGTTGGGCAGGGGACCACACTTTGAGACTTACTGGGCTAGATGGTCTCTGAGGGTCCTCCTGGCTTTCAGGAAGCCTTGAGTTGTATCACACTGTTCCCACTCATGGAGAGGCCTGTCTCATTTATCTCCCAGCCTGCAAAACTCTGACTTGTCTCTGCAGTCAGCTCTGGTCTCCATGCATGAAGCACACGTTGTGATTTATTGGAGGGGCTCCTGGCCTCTGAGCCTATCAGGGGCTCATCCACCTGTGAGCCCATAGGTCCTGCTTCATCAGCTACTGTGGATTGACCTTCAGAATTGACCTTCACCATATTCATTGGAAGGACTGATGCTGAAACTGAAGCTTCAATACTTTGACCACATGATGCAAAGAGCTGACTCATTAGAAAAGATCCTGATTCTGGGAAAGATTGAAGATGGGAGGAGAAGGGGAAGACAGAGGATGAGATGGTTGGATGGTACCACTGATTCAAGAGACACGAGTTTGAGCAAGCTCCGGGAGTTGATGATGGACAGGGAAGCCTGGCATGCTGCAGTTCATAGGGTCGCAAAGAGTTGGACACGCCTGAGCAACGGAACTGACTACTGATGTGTTTTTGAGTGAAAATTTGATGGACCTTTCAGCCTGCCTCCTATTTTCTCTTAACCTGAGCAGGGCTGCTTGGGCTTCATGAACTCCTAGGCATCAAATTGGAATAAGCTCTGAGAGATTAATCCATTGGAACTCCCATTGTGCAGGTAGGGAAACTGAGGCTGCACGGCAGGTTCCTGGCAAGATGAGTCTAGAATCCTGTTCTCCTAACAGCATGACAGCTGCACTGAGCTCACAGCAGATGTTTGCTTCTGTTAAACCCCAAACATTCGTTGTTCTTTCATCACCCTAGATGTACATCTTTCTCCTAAGTGTTTCCCCCTACTTCCAATCTTCTCACCAGCTAAGGAACAGGACTTAAACTTTCCCTAGTGTTTCAGGCTCTTGGAACCCATGGGACACACTGTCCAAGCCTGAGTCTGGGTTGGGAACCAGTCCTGTCAATGCTGCCCTTGCAGGAGACAATTTCCTTCTGTTAGTCCTACCATGTTTATTCCTTTCAGAATTGAGAAGGGATTGAGTTCGTATCATACCCCAGACATGGTGCTAGGCATTAGGGGAAGGAAAGAGAACAGTGTGCCCGCAGGTCAGGAAGCCTCAACCATTCCCTGATAAAAATCCTCTCCTGTTCCTACCTGCTCCTCATCCTGCTTCCTTTTGCATGCCTCTAGTGACAGGAAGGTTACTCCCTTAGAAACACTTTTCTTTGTGCTGTCAGGCCACTCTAAGCATCACGAAATCCTTCCTGATGTGGACTCTGTCTGGGTCTCCCTGGGCCTCCACCACCCATTCAGGCCCAGGCTGGGGCCCCTGTGGACTATGCCCTCACATGCACATACGCGGGGTCCCGAGCTTTGCATGCTGCCTTGGGGATGGAGGGGCCTTTCTGCAGCAAAGAGAGCACTAGCCTTGCCCTGGGATCTCAGATAAAAAGTCTTGGCTCGGTTTGACTGTGTCTAGAGATGTTGCAGGGTCAGGAGAGCAAGAGCTGTGAGCTCCCTTCAAGTTTCAGCAGGGAAACTCCAGGCTGGCTTCCTGGAGAGGCACCCTGGAGAGGCACCCTGGATGGAGTAGCTGTGGTGCAGGAGCCGTGCCAGGGTTGGGGAGGCACAGAGGTGGTGGGCACTGTGATGCAGCGCCAGTGGCTGGGTCAGACCATAGCCTCCTCCTTTGCGTAGTTCAACAGACCACACAATTTATCCCCTAAAGTCAGGAGAAATATCAATAACCTCAGATATGCAGATGACACCACCCTTATGGCAGAAAGTGAAGAGGAACTCAAAAGTCTCTTGATGAAAGTGAAAGTGGAGAGTGAAAAAGTTGGCTTAAAGCTCAACATTCAGAAGACGAAGATCATGGCATCTGGCCCCATCACTTCATGGGAAATAGATGGGGAAACAGTGGAAACAGTGTCAGACTTTATTTTGGGGGGCTCCAAAATCACTGCAGATGGTGACTGCAGCCATGAAATTAAAAGACGCTTACTTCTTGGAAGAAAACTTATGACCAAACTAGATAGCATATTCAAAAGCAGAGATGTTACTTTGCAAACAAAGGTCTGTCTAGTCAAGGCTATGGTTTTTCCAGTGGTCATGTACAGATGTAAGATTTGGACTGTGAAGAAGGCTGAGCGCCGAAGAATTGATGCTTTTGAACTGTGGTGTTGGAGAAGACTCTTGAGAGTCCCTTGGACTGCAAGGAGACCCAACCAGTCCATTCTAAAGGAGATCAGCCCTGGGTGTTCTTTGGAAGGAATGATGCTAAAGCTGAAACTCCAGTACTTTGGCCACCTCATGGGAAGAGTTGACTCATTGGAAAAGACTCTGATGCTGGGAAGGATTAGGGACAGGAGGAGAAGGGGACGACAGAGGATGAGATGGCTGGATGGCATCACTGACTCGATGGACGTGAGTCTGAACTCCAGGAGTTGGTGATGGACAGGGAAGCCTGGCATGCTGCGATTCATGGGGTCACAAAGAGTCAGACACTACTGAGTGACTGAACTGAACTGAAAGTCATTGGCAACTGTCTGTAGTCATTGGCTGCAGATACACCTGTCAGAATATACATACACCCACACAGGTCACACACAGGCACCTGCCTGCTGTGTGCACAAACACTTGACTGGCAGCCAGGTGCACACATTCACCTGTGAGTATACACACCACATCAGGCTCATGTGTGTGCATGTACAGTCCTTTGCTAAGTGTATGTGTGGCAGGCACTCATTCTTGTTCTCTTTCACACACATACATGCACACACATATACAACCAGTAGAGCAGGCCCTTGGACCTGTGGCCAGAGCTTCAGAAGACCAGGCAGGACAGAGGAGGTGTGTGGAGACCAGGCAGGGGCCCTGGATGTATCACGGGAGAAGCAGCAGCCCTGAGGGCGGGGAGCAATCTCTGCCTGGGATGAACCATGAGGACAAAGAAAGCTCAGACCTGGGACATGGTGAGCAGACCTGCTCAGTGCTTCATCTGCCTTCCGGCCTGAGTGCTGAGAACCTGAGAATCGGAGCTGCTCAGCCCTCTCTCCTGGACTGGGGACCAAGAAAAGCCGGGAGGAGGGATGTGGCTGCAGGCTGTGGGTCTCTGCTTCCCAGAGCTGGGCCAGGGGGCTTCGTTTGCAGAGCCCACAGTGTCTCTCAGCGTATCTTCTGGCCAAATGCTATCTGAAAGCCAGTTCAAGTGCCACTTCCCCTGGGAGCCTCCCTTCATCCTCTGCCAGGCCACCGGAGCCCTCTGTCCTGTATGCATCATAGCCGTGTGTGCGCACCTGGAGGATGGTGCCCACCTTTCTCACCAGCTTCCAGCCTGTTGCTTAGCCCCACCAGCCCGCAGGGAGGTTGCCCTCTTCCCTCCTCACCCAGATTCTGAAGGCCAGGTTGAAGTCCCCAGCCTGGCCACAGCCCACTTCTTCCTGTCCCATTGCCACTTCCTGAGGCTAAGACACATTGGGAGTGAGCAGCTGGCTGCTCAAACCAAGCGGTTCCTAGCCTGGATGACACCTGCTTGAACCGAGAGGGGGCTTGCAGATTAGCAAGACCACTCTTTATTATGTATGGGAGAAATGAAGCTCAAAGAAGGAAGGGGCTTGCCCAGTGCTGCACAGTGAGTTAGAGGGAAACCAAGGCTGCAGGAGTTCCCTGGGGCTCCTGATCCCAGCCCCTTCCTCTGCCCCATGTCACCATTTTTTTACCTTGTTTCCTGGAAGATGTTTCTGAGACCAGGAACCTTCACTTCAGGAGAAAACAGATCCAAGAAGCAGGTCTGAGCCTCCTCTATCCAGGGAACCTCAGTGGACAGGACCCGGAGTTTCACATTACTGAAGCTTTCCAAATTAAGAAGACACACCTAGGCTTTTGTAGAGTTTAGTGAAGTGTTTGCAATGTGATACAGTTAAGTGGAGCTCTTAGAATGTGGGAGAAGTAGACCATGCACTTAGGATTCAGCGCATTCTCTGCAGTGTGTCAGGTTTGGTAGAACTAGGAAATTCTGGTGGGCTCAAGGCTGAGCAGGGTGCCCGGTGGTTCACTGTCAACACCCAGGGACTGCCCGCCCAAGCAGCTCCCAGCCCCATGCTGGCCGACAGCCTCCCGGGGAGCAGGAACCTTTCAAAGCTCCCTGCACCGGGGGACTGCACCATCCCCAAGACAAATTAGAGGCAGAAGGGGAAATTTGCCCAGCTTAGAAACTTTGGGGTGCTTCAGGGATGATGTCCCAAAGACCCAATTACACAGTCTACTTAGAGATCTTAATTGGTGTAGAAAAGTTGGAGGAGGTGGCTCAGGGCCAGGAATCCACCCTCACAGGTCAGTCCTCAGTGTGGGCCATGAACGTTTACAGGATCAATAAACGAACGGATGGGAGGAGGCACAGTTAAGTCAATATAGACCACTGTCGGTGAATGCATTTAAAGAGACTGGAGTGACTGAATGAACAATTGATAGGCAGTTTCACCTTTAAGGGAAACTCTGTCCCCATTAACAGCCACACTCCATTTCCACTCAAGCTTCTTCTGGCCCTCAGTTCAGTTCAGTCACTCAGTCGTGTCCGACTCCCAACTCTTTGCAACCCCATGAATTGCAGCACACCAGGCCTCCCTGAACATCACCAACTCCCGGAGTTCACTCAGACTCACATCCTCGAATCAGTGATGCCATCCAGCCATCTCATCCTCTGTCGTCCCCTTCTCCTCCTGCCCCTAATCCCTCCCAGCATCAGAGTCTTTTCCAATGAGTCAACTCTTCGCATGAGGTGGCCAAAGTACTGGAGTTTCAGTTTTAGCATCATTCTTTCCAAAGAACACCCAGGGCTGATCTCCTTCCGAATGGACTGGTTGGATGTCCTTGCAGTCCAAGGGACTCTCAAGAGTCTTCTCCAACACCACAGTTCAAAAGCATCAATTCTTTGGTACTCAGCTTGGCCCAGGCCACCACTAATCTACTTTCTCTATATATAATTCTATTCTGGTCATTTTATATAAATGAAATCATATGATATGTGTCCCTTCGTGACTGATTTCTTTCATATATTAACAGTGTAATGCTTTTAAGGTTGAGCTATATTGTATAGCATGGATCAGTACTTAATTTCTGGATAAAATTCCATGGTATGTATATATCTTCCTCTATTGGGCTGCTAGAACAGAATACCATAGCCTGGGCAGCTTATAAGCAACAGAAATTTATTTTTCATAGTTGGGGAGGCTTGGCTATTGTAAACTGTGCTGTAATGAACATTGGAATCTTTTCAAATTATATATAGTTTTGTCTAGATATGTGCCCCAGAGTGGGATTGTCGGGTCATGTGGCAACTCTAGGTTTTTGAGGAAGCTCCATACTGTTTTCCATAGTGACTGCATCAATTTACATTTCTGGGGTCTATATTATAAAAGCACTAATCCCATTCATGATGCTTTTGAACTGTGGTGTTGGAGAAGACTCTTGAGGGTCCCTTGGACTGCAAGGAGATCCAACCTGTCCATCCTAAAAGAGATCAGTCCTGGGTGTTCATTGAAAGGACTGATGTTGAAGCTAAAACTCCAATACTTTGGCCACCTGATGCGAAGAGCTGACTCACTGGAAAAGACCCTGATGCTGGGAGGGATTGGGGGCAGGAGGAGAAGGGGATGACAGAGGATGAGATGGTTGGATGGCATCACCGATCAATGGACATGGGTTTGGGTGGACTCTGGGAGTTGGTGATGGACATGGAGGCCTGGTGTGCTGCGGTTCATGGGGTTGCAAAGAGTCGGACACAACTGACTGAGATGAACTTAACTGAATCCCATTCATGAGGACTTAACCCTTATGACTTAATCATCTCCCAAAGGCCCCCACCTCCTATGATCACATTAGGGTTAGGATCACAACATGTGACTGTTTGGAAGATACAGTATTGTCTATGGCAATGGGGGATGTTTCGTTCATGTATTCATCAGTTGAAGGACATTGAGTTCCCACTTTTTGACTGTTATGGATATTATCGCTATCAACATTCACATAATACAAGTTTTTGTATGGATGTATGTTTTCATTGAGCGTGGGGTATCTCTTCACGACTGCTCCAGCAGAGCCACTGCACCTTACCTTTGACGAGGGGTATCTCCTCACCGCCACCGTTCCCAAAAGATCTTCATGACCCAGATAATCATGATGATGTGTTGACTAATCTAGAGCCAGACATCTTGGAATGTGAAGTCAAGTGGGCCTTAGAAAGCATCACTACGAACAAAGCTAGTGGAGGTGATGGAATTCCCGTTGAGCTGTTTCAAATCCTGAAAGATGATGCTGTGAAAGTGCTGCACTCAATTTGCCAGCAAATCTGGAAAACTCAGCAGTGGCCACAGGACTGGAAAAGGTCAGTTTTCATCCCAATTCCAAAGAAAGGCAATGCCAAAGAATGCTCCAACTACCGAACAATTGCACTCATCTCACATGCTAGTAAAGTAATGCTCAAAATTCTCCAAGCCAGACTTCAGCAATATGTGAACCGTGAACTCCCTGATGTTCAAGCTGGTTTTAGAAAAGGCAGAGGAACCAGAGATCAAATTGCCAACATCCGCTGGATCATGGAAAAAGCAAGAGAGTTCCAGAAAAACATCTATTTCTGCTTTATTGACTATGCCAAAGCCTTTGACTGTGTGGATCACAGTAAACTGTGGAAAATTCTGAAAGAGATGGGAATACCAGACCACNGATCTTGTAGGTCTTCATAAAACCGTTCAACTTCAGCTTCTTCAGCATTACTGGTTGGGGCATAGATTTGGATAATTGTGATATTGAATGGTTTGCCTTGGAGACGAACAGAGATCATTCTGTCATTTTTGAGATTACATCCAAGTACTGCATTTCGGACTCTTTTGTTGACCATGATGACAGAATGTGGTCCACTGAAGAAGGGAATGGCAAGCCACTTCAGTATTCTTGCCTTGAGAACCCCATGAACAGTACTGCTCAGATTATCTACTCAGTATTGTGACCTCTCTGTCTTGGGAACCAGGCACTCTCATTTACAGTTTCCATGGGATGCCTTATATTCCTGGGAAAATCCAGGAGAGCAATCTCCAAATAGCTCAGTGTGGTAGACAAGCTTTTGAATGGGGGAACCTCTCTGATTTCCTCACTTAACCTAATTATTTTATATTACTGCTTCAGCTATCATAAGCCACTAGTAGTTCCCTAAATGTATATTTTGTTTGTTGCTGTTCAGTCGCTCAGTCCTGTCTAATTCTTTGTGACTCCCATGGACTGTATCACAGCAGGTTTCCCTGTCCTTCACTATCTCTCAGAGTTTGCTTAAACTCATGTCCATTGAGTTGGTGAGGCCATCCAACCATGACATTTTCTGCCATCCATTTCTCCTGTTCTCAATCTTTCCCAGCATCAAGGTCTTTTACAATGAATCCATTCTTCCCATCTGGTGGCCAAAATATTGGAGCTTCAGCATCAGTCCTCCCAATAAATGTTCAGGACTGATTTCCTTTAGGATTGAATGGTTTGATCTCCTTGCTGTCCAAGGGACACTCAAGAGTCTTCTCCAGCACCACAGTTTGAAAGCATCAACTCTTTGGCACTCAGCCTTCTTTATGGTCAAGTTCTCACATCTGTACACAACTACTAGAAAAACCATAGCTTTGGCTATACAGACCTGTGTTGGCAAAGTGATGTCTCTGCTTTTTAATACACAGTCTATTTGTCATAGCTTTTCTTCCAAGGAGCAGGAGTCTTTTAATTTCATGGCGTCAGTTACCATCTGCAGTGGTTTAGAGCCCAAGAAAACAAAGTTTGTCACTGTTTCCATTTTTTCCCCACCTATTTCCATGAAGTGATGGGACTGGATGCCATGATCTTAATTTTTTGAATGCTGAGTTTTAAGTCAGCTTTTTCACTCTCCTTTTTCACCTTTGTCAAGAGGCTCTTTAGTTCCTCTTTGCTTTCTGCCATTAGGGTGGTGTCATCTGCATATCTGAGGTTATTGATATTTCTCCCAGAAATATTGATTCCAGCTTGAGCTTTATCCAGCTCAGCATTTCACATGCTGTACTCTGCATATAAGTTAAATAAGCAAGGTGACAGTATACAGTCTTGATATACTCCTTTCCCAATTTGGGACCAGTCTGTTTTTCCATGTCTGGTTTTAATTGTTGTTTCTTGACCTGCATACAAGTTTTTAGGAGGCAGGTAAGGTGGTCTGGTATTCACATGTCTATAAGAATTTTCCACAGTTTATTGTGATCACACAGTCAAAGGCTTTAGCATAGTCAAAGAAGCAGAAGTAGAGGTTTTTTTTTTCTGGAATTCCCTTGCTCTTTCTATGATCCAACGAATGTTGGTAGTTTGATCTCTGGTTCCTCTGCCTTTTCTAAGTTCAATTTGTACATCTGGAAGTTCTCAGTTCACATACTGTTGAAGCCTAGCTTAAAGGATTCTGAGCATTACCTTGCTTGCCTGTGAAATGAAAACATTTGTGCAGTAGTTTGAACATTCTTTGTCATATTTTGCTCTTTTGGATTGGGATGAAAACCGACCTTTTCCAGTCCTGTGGCCACTGCTGAGTTTTCCAAACTTGCTGGCATATTTAGTGCAGCATTTTAACAACATCATCTTTTAAGATTTGAAATAGATCAGCTGGAATTCCATCACTTCTGCTAGCTTTGTTTGTAGTAATGCTTCCTAAGGCCCACTTGACTTCACACTCCAGAATATATGGCTCTAGATGACTGATCACACCACCGTGGTTATCTGTGTTATTAAGATCTTTTCTGTACAGTTCTTCTGTGTATTATTGCCACTTCTTCTTAATCTCCAATGCTTCTGTTAGCTCTTTGCTATTTTTGTCCTTATTGTACCCGTTTTTGCATGAAACTTCCTTTAATATCTCTAATTTTATTGAAAAGATCTCTAAATCTTACCCATTATATTGTTTTCCTGTATTATTTTTATTTTTTGCCTTGTTCACTTAAAGGTTTCATCTCTCTCCTTGCTATGTTTTGGAACTCTGTGTTCAGATGGGTATATCTTTCCTTTCCTCTTTTGCCTTTTGCTCCTCTTTTCTCAGCTATTTTTCCATAGTTTTCAGGCATTCTATCAGATCTAACCCCTTGAATCTATTTGTCACTTCCACTGTATAATCATAAGGGATTTGATTTAGATCATACCTGAATGGTCTAATGATTTTCTCTACTTTCTTCAATTTAAGCCTGAATTTGACAGTAAGGAGTTCATGATCTCAGCCACAATAAGCTCCCAGCCTTGTTTTTGCTGACTTTATAGAACTTCTCCATCTTCAGCTACAAAGAATATAATCAATCTGATTTTGGTATTGACCATCTGGTGATGTCCATGTGTAGAGTCCTCTCGTTGTTGGAAGAGGGTGTTTGCTATGACCAGTGCATTCTCTTCATAAAACTCTGTTAGCCTTTGTCCTGCTTCATTTTGTACTCTAAGGCCAAACTTGCCTGTTACTCCAGTTATCTCTTGACCTCCTACTTTTGCATTCCAGACTGTATGATGAAAAAGACATCTTTTAAAGTGTTATTTCTAGAAGGTCTTGTAGGTCTTCATTGAACTATTCAACTTCTTTGGCATTAGTGGTTGGGACATAGACTTGGATTATTGTGATAGTGAATGGTTCACCTTGGAAATGAACAGATCATTCTGTCATTTTTGAGACTGCATCCAAGTACTGCATTTCGAGCTCTTTTGTTGACTGTGAGGGCTACTCCATTTCTTCTAAGGGATTCTTGCCCACTATAGTAGATATAATGGTCATCTGAATTAAATTTGCTGATTCTAGTCCATTTTAGTTCACTCATTTCTATAATGTTGATGTTCACTCTTGCAGTTTCCTTTCTGACCACTTCAATTTACCATGATTCATGGACCTAACATTTAGAATCAAACCCCATACCTGCCAGAGGTGCTCAGAGGGCTCAAACAAACCTCGTCCACACCAGGACCCAGAGACCCCATAGAGACTGAGACAGAACTGTGTTTGAGTGTCTCCTGTGGAGGTGCAGGTCAGCAGCAGACTGCCGCAGGGGCAGGGGACCAGCAGACCTAGGTATGGCATAAGCCCTCTTGGGAGGAGGTCATTGTTAACCCCACCATAGAGCCACCAGAATTTACACAGGACTGGGGAAGCAGACTCTTGGAGGGCACAAACGGAATCTTTTGTGCACCAGGACCCAGGAGAAAGTAGCAATGACCCCACAAGAGACTGACTCAGACTTGCTCAGAAGTCTCTGGTGGAGGCGTGGGTCAGCGGTGGCCTGCTGCAGACTTGAGGGCACTGAGTGTAGCAGTGAATGCATGGGACCTTTTTGAAGGAGGTCGCCATTATCTTCATTACCTCCACTATAGTTGGTGAAAGTGAAAGTCACTTAGTCGTGTCCAACTCTTTGCAACCCCATGGACTATAAAGTCCATGGAAGTCTCCAGGCCAGAATACTGGAGTGGGTAGCCTTTCCCTTCTCCAGGGGATATTCCCATCCCAGGGATCGAACTCAGGTCTCCCACATTGCGGGGGTATTCTTTACCATCTGAGCCGCAAGGGAAACAGCATAGTTTGGCCCCAGGTAAATAACAGGGAGGGAACACAGCCCCACCCATCAACAGAAAATTGGATTAAAGATTTGCTGAGCATGGCCCATCAGAACAAGACTCAGTTTCCCCCTCAGTCAGTCTCCCATCAGGAAGCTTTCATAAGCCTCTTAGCCTTCTCCATCAGAGGGCAAATAGACTGAAAACCACAGTCACAGAAAACTAACCAATCTGATCACATGGACCACAACCTTGGTCTAACTCAATGAAACTATGAGCCATGCCATGTAGGACCACCCAAGATAGATGGGTCATGGTGGCAAGTTCTGACAGAATGTGGTCACTGGAGAAGGGAATGGCAAACCACTTCAGTATTCTTGCCTTGAGAACCCCATGAACAGTGTGAAAAGGCAAAAAAAAAATAGGACACTGGTCCCATCACTTCAAAGCAAATAGATGGGGAAACAGTGGAAACAGTGTCAGACTTTATTTCTGGGGACTCCAAAATCACTGCAGATGGTGGCTGCAGCCATGAAATTAAAAGACCCTTGGTCCTTGGAAGAAAATTTATGACCAATTTAGACAGCATATTAAAAATCAGAGACATTACTTTGCCAACAAAGTTCCATCTAGTCAAAACTATGGTTTTTCCAGTGGTCATGTATGGATATGAGAGTTGGACTATAAAGAAAGCTGGACACTGAAGAATTGATGATTTTTGAACTGTGGCATTGGAGAAGACTCTTGAGAGTCCCTTGGAGTGCAAGGAGATCCAACCAGTCCATCCTAAAGGAAATCAGTCCTGAATATTCATTAGAAGGACTGATGCTAAAGCTGAAACTACAGTGCTTCGGCCACCTGATGTGAAGAGCTGACTCATTTGAAATGACCATGATGCTGGGAAAGATTGAAGGTGGGAGGAGAAGGGGACAACAGAGGATGAGATGATTGGATAGCATCACTGACTTGATGGACATGAACTTGAGCAAGCTCTGGGAGTTGGTGGTAGACAGGGAGGCCTGGCATTGTTGCATTTCATGGGGGCGCAAAGAGTTGGACAGAGCAACTGAACTAAACTGATGGACCTAACATTCTAGGTTCCTATGCAATTTTGTTCTTTACAGCATTGGACTTTATTTTCATCACCAGACAAATCCACAACTGGGGATCGTTTCCTCTTTGGTTCAGCTTCTTCATTCCTTCTGGTGCTATTTGTCTGCTCTACTCCAGTAGCATATTGGACACCTGTCAACCTGGGGGGGGGGGGTTCATCTTTCAGTGTCATCTTTTTGACTTTTTGTACTTTTCACGGGGTTCTCAAGGCAAGAATGCTGAAGTGGTTTGCCTTTGCCTTCTCCATGGACGCCATGGAGTTTTGTCAGACCTCTCCGCCATGACCCGTTCATCTTGGGTGGCCCTACACAGCATGGCTCATAATTTCATTGAGGCCAAACTATGCTAGGGTAATGGTGACTTCCTCTAAAAGGACTTATGCCAACACATCATGCCTCCCAGGACTGCTGTAGTCAGTGCCCCTGACCCCACGCAGGCCGCTGTTGACACATGCCTCTGCCAGAGACTCCCAAATACGCACAGGCAAGTCTGACTCAGTCTCTTGCGGGATCACTGCTCCTTTCTCCTGGGTCATGGTGTGCACCAGGTTTTGTTTGTGCCCTCCAGGAGTCTCTGTGTACCCAGTCCTGTGGAAGTTCTGTACTCAAATCCCACTGACCTTCAAAGTTAGATTCCCTGGGGATTCTCAGTCCCTTTGTTGGATCCATCAGTTGGGAAGTCTGATGTAGGCCTAGAACTTTTGCAGCAGGGTGAGAACGTCTTTGGTAGAGTTGTTCTCCAGTTTATGGATCGCCTACCTGGCGGCTTTAAGTGGGGCTAATGGCGACCTCCTCCAAGAGGGCTTAGCCACACACTGCACCTCCCAGGCTGCTGCCAGAGGCCCTGTCCCCCACGGCAGGCCACTGCTGACCCATGCCTCTGCAGGAGACCCTCAAACACTCACAGGCAGGTCTGGTTCAGTCTGTTGTGAAGGTCACTGCTCCTTTCCCTGGGTCCCAGTGCACACAAGGTTTTTGTTTTTAAAATGTATTTATTTGGGGGCATGCTAGGCCTTTGTTGCTACACATAGGCTTTCTCTAGTTGTGGGGAACAGGGGCTACTCTTCATTGGAGAGCATGGGCTTCAGTAGTTGTGGCACATGGGCCTAGTTTCTCCTCTGTATGTGGGATCTTCCCCTGTGAGGGATCGAACCCGTGTCACCTGCCTTGGCAGGTGGTTTCCCAGTGTGCCACCAGGGAAGTCCCTGCACAAGGTTTGTTTATGCCCT
Organism: Aepyceros melampus; assembly: GCA_006408695.1. Taxonomy (NCBI): domain Eukaryota; kingdom Metazoa; phylum Chordata; class Mammalia; order Artiodactyla; family Bovidae; genus Aepyceros; species Aepyceros melampus. The sequence continues at coordinate 396,879 of SJXQ01003312.1, read as the reverse complement.
TCAAGTGTCTCTGGTGAGTATGAGGTTTGATTTTAAATGTGATTGGCCTCTCTTACCATCTTGTCGCAGCTTCTCCTTTGTGCTTGGTCCTATCGATGATTGTTTAGCAGCTAGTTGCAATTTTGGTGTTCTCATAAAGACTACGAACACGTGCTCACACAGAAGAAGATCAACACATGTTCATGAACACATGAACACCTGCCATCTCTTGGTGAACACATACAGTTTCTCTCAAATCTGGACTTTTGCACATGAAAAAGTTGGGTTAAAGCTCAACATTCAGAAAACGAAGATCATGGCATCCGGTCCCATCACTTCATGGGAAATAGATGGGCAAACAGTGGAAACAGTGTCAGACTTTATTTTTGGGGGCTCCAAAATCACTGCAGATGGTGACTTCAGCCATGAAATTAAAAGACGCTTACTCCTTGGAAGAAAAGTTATGACCAACCTAGATAGCATATTCAAAAGCAGGGACATTACTTTGCCGACTAAGGTCCGTCTAGTCAAGGCTATGGTTTTTCCTGTGGTCATGTATGGATGTGAGAGTTGGACTGTGAAGAAGGCTGAGCGCCGAAGAATTGATGCTTTTGAACTGTGGTGTTAGAGAAGACTCTTGAGAGTCCCTTGGACTGCAAGATCCAACCAGTCCATTCTGAAGGAGATCAGCCCTGGGATTTCTTTGGAAGTAATGATGCTAAAGCTGAAACGCCAGTACTTTGGCCACCTCATGCAAAGAGTTGACTCATTGGAAAAGACCCTGATGCTGGGAGAGATTGGGGGCAGAAGGAGAAGGGGATGAGCGAGGATGAGATGGCTGGATGGCATCACTGACTTGATGGATGTGAGTGTGAGTGAACTCCGGGAGTTGGTGATGGACAGGGAGGCCTGGGGTGCTGCGATTCATGCGGTCGCAAAGAGTCAGACACGACTGAGCAACTGAACTGATTACTTCCACCTCAAATAATATGTTCCTCTAGATACACCCACTCCCCATCCTATTAGCTTTAGGTAGTTCCTGATTCCTCAAGGGTAGTTAAGATGTTCATCTATGAACTCTCATGACACGTTTTGCAGTTCCTCATAGCAGCACTTAATGCTGTGTTCCTCAAAGGCAGGAGCTGGGTTTTTCTCACTGTTAAATTTCCAGCTCTTAGCACAGTGCCCGGCACAGGCAAGGCTCTCCACCAATATCTGTTAGAGGAAAGAATGAATAATAAGTAGATGGACTTCCCTGGTGGTCCAGTAGTTAAGACTCTGCACTTCCACTGCAGGGGGCATGAGTTTGATCCTGGCTGGAGAACTAAGATCCCACAAGCCACTCAGTGTGGCCAAAAAAAGAAAAATCAATTAAAAAAATTAATAGATACTGTCATGGTACACTCTTAGGAGATGGGAACCCTGACTCACTAAAGACCTTATGGCAGTTGTGTACCTGTGGTGGAGACAGGTGACCTATTTTTCCCCAACACTTGTTAAAAAATATCCCTTGTCCAAAATCAATTTATTTGTACAAACCAAGTTTCTAATCTCAATGCCCTTCCCAAGCAGATTTCTTAACTGGAACAGATATGTGTGTTGGCTGGGTAACACATAATAATTGATAGATTCATGCTGTAAATGAGTATTTTGGCCTCTACATTTTAAAGCAGTTCTACATAATTTTGGTCGACATGGATACAATCTCAGAACTTCTGGGAACCGAAAAAACTAAGTTGTTTTTTCCTTTTTTTCATATATACCTTCCCCAAGGAGAGCAGCTCTTATTTCTGTTTTTTTTTTTCCTCATAGGATCTAAATTAATGTTGAATATCTTGATGATATTGGATGAACATAAATTGAATTTAATGATTTACAAGGCTGAACAGTAAACTCAAGGGACATGAATTAGTTTGCTAGGGCTGTTGTAACAAAGAACTTCAAGCTGGGTGTCTTAAAAACAGAAATGCATTTTGTCATAATTCTGTAGGCTAGAAGTCTGAGGTGGTGGCAGAGTTGGTTCTTTCCATAGATTGTGAGGGAGAATCTGTCCCATGTCTCCTAGCTTCTGGTAGTTTAATGGCAATCTTATACAAGCATCATACTGATTCTGCCTTCATGGTTTTTTTTTTTTTTTTTTTTTTTTTACTATGCCAGGTCTTGTGGCTTGCAGGATCTTCAGTCTTCACTGTGGCACGCAGGATCTTTCCTTTTTAATACTTTGATTTATTTATGGTTGTGCTGGGTCCTCACTGCTGCATGGAATTCTCGTGGTGGCGGCTTGTTGCAAAGCACAGGCTCTAGGGTGTGTGGGCTTCAGTAGTTGCAGCCTGCGGGGCTCTGGAGCACAGGCTCACTAGATGTGGTGCAAGGGCTTAGTTGCTCTGTGGCATGGGGAAATCTTCCCCACCAGGGATCAAGCCTGCATCTCCTGCATTGGCAGGTGGGTTCTTTACCACTGAACCACCAGGGAAACCCCCAGTATCTTTTTTTTTAGTGCAGAAAATCCCATGGATGGAGGAGCCTGGGAGGCTGCAGTCCATGGGGTCGCTAAGAGTTGGACACGACTGAGCGATTTCACCTTCACTTTTCACTTTCATGCATTGGAGAAGGAAATGGCAACCCACTCCAGTGTTCTTGCCTGGAGAATCCCAGGGTTGGGGGAGCCTGGTGGGCTGCCGTCTATGGGGTCGCACAGAGTCAGACATGACTGAAGCGACTGAGCAGCAGCAGCAGCAGCAGCAGCATGCTAACTTAGTTGTGGCATGTGGGATTTGATTTAGTTGCTAATTTAGTTGAGGCATGTGGGATTTCATTCCCTGACCAAGGACTGAACCCAGGCACCATGCATTGAGAGCATAGGGTCTTGGCCACTGGACCACCAGGGAAATCCCTGCTGCCTTCTTCAGGCGATGTCCCCCTTGTATGTATTTTTGTGTCAGAATTCCTCACTTTTACAAGGATGCTAGTCATTTTGGATTAAGAGCCATCCTACTCCAGTATGACCTGATCTAGATATATGTAATTGCACCTACAATGACCCTATTTCCTAACAGTCACATTCTGAGGTACCTGGCATTAGGACTTCAATATAAATATGTAGCTCTAGACACCTCCCACTTTCAGACTATGGATTTTTAGCATCTCAAAAAACTCTGGACCCCAATTTTATTCATTCATTCATTTACCCAATGCTCTACTTTTTAAAACTAATCACTGTCTAAGCTACTAAGGGTATAACATTGAACAAAACAGTCACAGTCACTACCCTCATAAAACTTGTAATTCAGTGAGGGAGTAAAGATAATTAAACAAGCATCAACCAGAAATTAAGGTAAGTGCCATGAGGTAGAAATTACAGAATTAAATAGAAGCATAGAACAAGATTATCTAGCCTTGTTTGGGGCCTGGGGTAGAGAGTTGTGAAAACTTTCCCTGAGAAGTGACATTTAAAGTAAGCCCTTTTAAAAAGGAATCTCCACACTGTTCTCCATAGTGGCTGTACTAATTTGCATTCCCACCAACAGTGTAAGAGGGTTCCCTTTTCTCCACATCCTCTCCAGCATTTATTGCTTGTTGACTTTTGGATCGCAGCCATTCTGACTGGTGTGAAATGGTACCTCATTGTGGTTTTGATTTGCATTTCTCTGATAATGAGTGATGTTGAGCATCTTTTCATGTGTTTGTTAGCCATCCGTATGTCTTCTTTGGAGAAATGTCTATTTAGTTCTTTGGCCCATTTTTTGATTGGGTCATTTATTTTTCTGGAATTGAGCTGCATAAGCTGCTTGTATATTTTTGAGATTAGTTGTTTGTCAGTTGCCTTATGATCCAGCAATCCCACTGCTGGGCATAAACACCGAGGAAACCAGAATTGAAAGAGACACGTGTACCCCAATGTTCATCGCAGCACTATTTATAATAGCCAGGACATGGAAGCAACCTAGATGTCCATCAGCAGATGAATGGATAAGAAAGCTGTGGTACATATACACAATGGAGTATTACTCAGCCATTAAAAAGAATACATTTGAATCAGTTCTAATGAGGTGGATGGGGAGGTGGGGGTCGGGATTGGGAGTTCATGTGCACTCGTGGCTGATCCATGTCAATGTGTAGCAAAATGAATGCAGTATTGTAAAGCAAAACAAACTAAAAAATAAAAATTAATTAAAAAAAATAATAATGAGGTGGATGAAGCTGGAGCCGATTATACAGAGTGAAGTAANGTTTTGCCTATGTTCTCCTCTAAGAGTTTTATAGTTTCTTGTCTTACGTTTAAATCTTTAATCCATTAACACTTAGAGAACTGGTTACGGGCTGGATCTGTCTCTCCCCCTTTTGATACTCTTCACATTTTGAAATTACTACAGTGTAGAACGGGACAGATTCTTCCCTCAAGTTATGTATGGTGCCTATTTCCTCTTTTTAACTCTGAAATTCACTGTGAATGGTCTTAAAATTTTGTCTGAACCTAATTTCCTGCTTTGATAGCCTAGGGGTAGTCAGAGTAGAAAGAAGGGAATAAACGAATAAAAAACATTCCAAATAATGCAGTTCCTCTCTAACTACTCAGGCTCTCTAAATGTTCTTCAGGAGCATTAAAGGGTGAGGTTGAAAACTCAGTGTATGATTTTCATTATGGTTGATGTGGTGACTTTATATTGAAGGAGTCATGTCTGAGAATAACAGGCTATTACAGCAAAATCACTCTTCTTACAAAGGACTTTGAATTACTATACATAATGTAGATTGGAAATTGCAATTGAATGAATGAATGAATGAAGTCGCTTAGTCATGTCTGACTCTTTGCAACCCCATGGACTGTAGCCTACCAGGCTCCTCTGTCCATGGGATTTTCCAGGCAGTGGTACTGGAGTGAATTTCCATTTCCTTCTCCAGGAGATCTTCCCAACCCAGGGATCGAACTTGGGTCTCCCGCAGTGTAGACAGATGCTTTACCGTCTGAGCCACCAGGGAAGTCTGGAAATTGCAATTAGATCAATTAAATACATAGTACTTTTTTATAGTAATCCCTTCTTAATCAATAACTTTGGTAGGCATTTTAATTTTTTTCAAGGAGGCAGATGAGGCTCATGTGTGAATAAAAATGAAAGGATTGTGAGTATAAAGAGCTTATTGCTAGTGCTCCCCGCTGAATACAGTGATTTTCTGGTTACCTGATCTGAAATGAATTGTAAGTCAGTGGCATAAGAGAGTACAATACAATAATTCAGGGCACTGTGTTTTGCCTACGAAGCATAAATATTTGAACATTTGCATTACTGTCTGTGAATGAGTGGATTAAGTAGCTATGAAATATTAACTCATGTTCTTTTGGGTATGATTGAAATATTACATTCAATCTTTACCTCACCCCCAGGGGGAAAAAACACACAATCCCTGTGTTCTATGAAATGTGAAAGGAATCTCATTTCAGTGTCTTGCTTCATTTAACTGTGTCATGTTGATGATACAACCTGGTAACCAAGTTGCAGTTGAAAATTGAAGGTCCCCATTCTGTTCTTTAGAGGAATAGTACATGAGTACACCATGCTTTAGGGGCTTCCCAGGTGGTGCTAGTGGTAAAGGATCTACCTGCCAATGCAGGAGACCTGAGACATGCAGGTTTGATCCCAGGGTCAGGAAGATCCCCTGGAAGAGAGCATGGCAACCACTCCAGTATTCTTGCCTGGAGAATCCCATGGACAGAGGAGTCTGGCGGGCTACAGTCCATGGGGTCGAAGAGAGCCAGACATGACTGAAATGATTTAGCCCATATGCACAACATACTTTACCCACTTTTCTATAAGTTGTTTGTAAGTTGAAATTTATGAATTCAGAAGCAGAGCTGGCAATCAAAAGAACTTGGGTTTTTTTCTTTTTTTGGAAAGGAAGGTGGCTTTTGAAATATGTTAGACTTCTTATGAATATTAATAGATATTAAAGCAAGATCCCTTACTTCGACTTCCAAACCAGGAAATCCTTATTTATCTAAAGATCTTGTACTGGTATTCTAGTTTATAGACAGGAATTTTTGATACTATAAAAAAAAATACAGTTCTTCAGTTCAGTTCAGTTACTCAGTCATGTCCTACTCTTTGCGACCCCATGAACTACAGCATGCCAGGCCTCCCTGTCCATCACCAACTCCTGGAGTCTACCCAAACCCATGTTTATTCTAGTTTATAGACAGGAATTTTTGATACTATAAAAAAAAATACAGTTCTTCAGTTCAGTTCAGTTACTCAGTCATGTCCTACTCTTTGCGACCCCATGAACTACAGCATGCCAGGCCTCCCTGTCCATCACCAACTCCTGGAGTCTACCCAAACCCATGTTCCATTGAGTCAGTGATGCCATCCAACCATCTCATCCTCTGTCATCCCCTTCTCCTCCTGCCCTCAATCCCTCCCAGCATGAGTCTTTTCCAGGAGTCAGCTCTTCTCATGAGGTGGCCAAAGTACTGGAGTTTCAGCTTCAGCATCAGTCCTTCCAATGAACACCCAGGACTGAGTTCCTTTAGGATGGACTGGTTGGATCTCCTTGTAGTCCAAGGGACTCTCAAGAGTCTTATCCAACACCACAGTTCAAAAGATCCATTCTTTGGTGCTCAGCTTGCTTAATAGTCCAACTCTCACATCCATACATGACCACTGGAAAAACCATAGCCTTGACTAGATGGACCTTTGTTGGCAAAGTAATGTCTCTGCTTTTTAATAGGCTGTCTAGGTTTGTCATAACTTTCCTTCCAAGGATTAAGCATCTTTTAATTTCATGGCTGCAGTCACCATCTGCAGTGATTTTGGAGCCCCAAAAAATAAAGTCAGCTACTGTTTCCCCATCTACTTGCCATGAAGTGATGGGACCGGATGCCATGATCTTCATTTTCTGAATGTTGAGATTGAAGCCGACTTTTTCATTCTCCTCTTTCACTTTCATCAGGAAGCTCTTTAGTTCTTCTTCACTTTCTGCCGTAAGAGTGGTGTCATATGCATATCTGAGGTTATTGAGATTTCTCCCAGCAATCTTGATTCTAGCTTGTGCTTCGTCCAGCCCAGCATTTCTCATGATGTACTCTGCATATAAGTTAAATAAGCAGGGTGACAATATACAGCCTTGATGTACTCCCTTTCCTATTTGCAACCAGTCTGTTGTTTCATGTCCAATTCTAACTGCTGCTTCCTGACCTGAATATTAGGTTTCTCAAGAGGCAAGTCAGGTGGTCTGGTATTCCCATCTCTTTCAGAATTTTTCACAGTTTATTGTAATCCACACAGTCAAAGGCTATGGAATATTCAATAAAGCAGAAATAGATATTTTTCTGGAACTCTCTTTTTCAATGATCCAGCGAATGTTGACAATTTGATCTCTGGTTCCTCTGCCTTTTCTAAAACCAGCTTGACCATATGTAAGTTCATGGTTCACTTATTGTGGAAGCCTGTCTTGGAGAATTTGAACATTGCCTTATTAGTGTGTGAGATGAGTGCTATTGTGTAATAGCTTGAGCATTCTTTGGTATTGCCTTTCTTTGGGATTGGAATGAAAACTGACCTTTTCCAGTCCTGTGGCTAGTGCTGAGTTTTCTAAATTTGCTGACATATTGAGTGCAGCATTTTCACAGCATCATCTTTTAAAGATTTGAGATAACTCAACTAGAATTCCATCACCTCCACTAGCTTTGTTCTTAGTGATACTTCCTAAGGCCCACTTGACTTCACATTCCAGGATGTCTGGCTCTGGGTGAGTGTGATTAATCACAGCATCATGATTATCTGGGTCGTGAAGATCTTTTTTGTATAGTTCTTCTGTGTATTCTTGCCACCTCTTCTTAATATCTTCTGCTTTTGTTAGGTCCATACCATTTCTGTCCTTTATCGAGCCCATCTTTGCCTGAAATATTCCTTTGGTATCTCTAATTTTCTTGAAGAGATCTCTAGTCTTTCCTATTCTATTGTTTTCCTCTATTTCTTTGCATTGATCACTGAGGAAGGCTTTCTTATCTCTCCTTGCTATTCTTTGGAACTCTGCATTCCAATGGGTATATCTTTTCTTCTTTGCTTTTCACTTCTCTTCTTTTCTCAGCTATTTGTAAGGCCTCCTCAGACAGCCATTTTGCTTTTTTGGATTTCTTTTTCTTGGGGATGGTCTTGATTCCTGTCTCCTGTACAAAGTTAGGGACCTCCATCCATAGTTCATCAGGCACTTTGTCTATCAGTTCTAGTCCTTTAAATCTATTTCTCACTTTCACTGTATAATCATAAGGGATTTGATTTAGGTCATACCTGAATGCTCTAGTGTTTCTCCCTACTTTCTTCCATTTAAGTCTGGATTTGGCAATAAGGAGTACATGATCTGAGCCACAGTCAGCTCCCCATCTTATTTTTGCTGACTGTATTGAGCTTCTCCATCTTTGGCTGCAAAGAATATAATCAATCTGATTTTGGTGTTGACCATCTGATGATGTCCATGTGTAGAGTCTTCCCTTGTGTTGGAAGAGGGTGTTTGCTATGACCAGTGCCTTCTCTTGGCAGAAGTCTATTAGCCTTTGCCCTGCTTCATTCTGTACCCCAAGGCCAAATTTGCCTATTACTCCAAGTGTTTATTGACTTCTTACTTTTGCATTCCAGTGCCCTGTAATGAAAAGGACATCTTTTTCAGGTGTTAGTTCTAGAAGGTGCTGTAGTTCTTCATAGAACCATTCAACTTCAGCTTCTTCAGCATTGCTGGTCAGGGTATACACTTGGATTACAGTTCTTAGCAGGTGTCTTGTGTAGAAAGTAATGAGCATTTAACCACACACAATTTTATTATAATTATCATTATTATTATTGAATAAATACAAATCATAGGTGATTATATACTTCCCACATCTCAAAACACACTTGCCAACTGCCCAACTAATGTGCCAATCTTGTCACATCTTTTTAGTTCTACATGGATCTTAAATCTCACCAGACATTATAGTAATTTTATACAGTCTATATTTATTATAAACCAATGGTGGTAGTAGTTTAGTCGCTAAGTCATGTCTGACTCTTGGCGAGCCCATGGACTGTAGCCAGCCAGGATCCTATGTCCACAGGATTCTCCAGGCAAGAACACTGGAGTGGCTAGCCATTCCCCTCTCCAGGGGTCGTCCTGACCCAGGGATCAAGCCTAGGTCTCCTGCACTGCAGACAGATTGTTTACCAACTTAGCTACCAGGGAAGCCCTAATAAACCAATATTGACACATTATCATTTACTGAAGTTCATAATTTATTCAGATTCCTTTAGTTTTTACCTAATGTCTTTTTTCTGTTCTAGGATTCCATCCAAGATACCATATTACATATACTTTTCTTATTTCCTGAGTTCGTCTTGGCTGATGTTTTTGTAATGATTAGACTGGGGTTGTGGGCTTTTGGGAGGAAAACCACAGAAGTAAAATGCTATTTTCATCATGTTATATCACAGGTTTATACTATCTTGTTGACATCACTTTTACTGTTGACCTTAATCCCTTGAATTAGTGATTGTCAAGTTTCTTTACTGTAAGTTTACTTTCTTGCTCTCTCTTTTTTAATCTTTCCACACTATACTCCTTGGAGAGAAGTCCTATGCCCACTCACACTTAAGGAGTGGAGTTATATTCCTCCTCAAGGGCACAATATCTACTTAAATTATTTGGGATTCTTCCACATGGGATCTTTTTCTCTTTTTTCCCATTTATTTCTTTATTCAGTTATTTATTTATGTTGTGGACATTTACTTTATATTTTGAGTTATAATGCAACTTTGTATTAAAACTTTATTTTGTTACTCAAGTTGTTTTGGCTTTGGTCCTTTGGAACTCTTTCAGTGACCCCCATATTCCTTTGATATAAGTCCATCTTTGTCAGTATTTTGTTTTCTTGTTTTTTTTTTTTTTTTTGGAGCACTTCATTATTTCTGTTACTATAAGATCCTCCAAGTTTATTTTGAATATTTCCTACCATAGTCCTGGGATCAACTGTTTCCCTGAGGAGCCCTGGTTTCTTTTATTGAATAATGGTATTAGAAATCAAAATCAGGTTGCTGGTGAACTCATTGCTTCTGAAGTGACATTGCTTCTAGTTTCTCTTATCTGACATAGCAAGGGCATAAATATACCTTTACCAATCATGTAAATGTGTGTGTGTATTCAGTTTCTCAATCATGTCTGATTCTTTGTGACCCAACGGACTATAGCCTGTCAGGCTCCTCTGTCCATAGAATTTTCCAAGCAAGAATACTGGAGTGGGTTGCCATTTCCTCTTCCAGGGAATCTTCCCCACCCAGGGATGGAACACACATCTCCTGCTTCTCCTGCATTGTGGGCATATTCTTTACCACTGAGCCACACCAGGGAAGCCCAGCATGTATATATACATAGCTATATCTATCTACCTATTATACAGGTAGTACAACTATCTGCATCTGTATTAAGCTATATAGGAGTTCTCACATCCTCCTCTTGTTTTTCTGTAATGACCCCCCACCCTGCAACAGGGAGAAACTTGTTCCTGCTTTTTACTATCCATTTACCTAGTTGTTCAATTCCAATATGAATGTATAGCAATTTCAGAGTTGGTAACCTGTACCCTGTGGGGCGCAACTTTACCAACCAGAAGACAGTGCTTATGTACAATTTCTTTTGCATTTAGTTTTATGGAGTCCATATATTTCCAGCATTTCTTGGGTCAGCATCTTTTCCGTGCATCCTCTTCAGTGAGATTATTTCATACATTTGCAATATGATCAGATTGATTTTGTTCCCACATCTCCTTTAATGCATTTATTTTTCACATGTTTATTCTGGATGTTTTATTTTGACCTATGTTCTAGTTTACTAACTTGCTCTTCAACTGAATTTACTGTACTATTAAAAACCTTCATTGGGTTCTTAATTTTGATTATTATAATTTTCAATTACATTTTTTCTATTGATTATTTTTAATAGTTTCTAGTCCCTGTCAAAATTCCTAATTATGTCTATCAATTCTTTGAACATATAGTCTGTGTCTCATAACTTTATTACTTGGATCTCACATGAGTTTATTTATATTGTCTTTTTTTCCTCTTGGTTTGTTATCATTTTTTCTTATTTCTTCTTCTGCCTGGTTGATTTTTTTTTTTATTAATTGAATTCCTACTTGATTTCAGTACTGTGCTGAATATGGGGAATTTCAGAGCAGATATGTATATTAATACAATCTTTGTCCCTGAAGCACTTACAACCACGTAAGGGAGATACAAATTAATTAAAGAATCAAACCAATCAGTGTGAAGTCATAACTGTGATAGATACTTTCAAGGAGCAGACTGTGTTTCTGTAGGAATATAAAATAAGAGGATAGAAGATTTGATCTCATCATAGAGGTTAGGGAAAACATCCTCAGAAGTGACAGTTGCTATGAGACTTAAGTACAGGGGTTGGCAAGATACATGGAGGAAATCATAGTATTCCAGGCCAAAGGACTACCGTCTGCAAAAGCTCTGAGGTGATAGGGAGAATCACATGTTCAAAGACCTTAAAGAAGTCTGGATGGTCTAGAAGGCAGAGGCAAGGAGGAAGTGGACCATCATATGGGGTTGAGAGACATGCAAGGTTCAGACCGTGCAGTGCTTTCTGGCAATGTTGAGGATTCTGGTCTTCATCCCAAGGACTGTGAGGGGGCCATTGAAGTGTTCAGAGAAATGATGTGATGAGGAGGATGGTATATCCCAGAGGTCAATCGATGTTTGGGCAGACAGATGGCCCTCACTGGGCTTCATACCAGCCAGTTGGGATTTCCCAGGTGTCACTAGTGGTAAAGAACTTGCCTGCCAAAGCAGGAGACATAAAAGACACAAGTTCAGTTCCTGGGTCAGGAAGGTCCCCTGGAGGAGGGCATGGACACCCACTCCTGTATTCTTGCCTGGAGAATCCCATGGACAGAGGAGACTGGTGGGCTATAGTCCATGGGGTCACAAAGAGTTGGACACAACTGAAGCTACTTAGCATGAACATATCTTAATTGGTCTTATCAAAGATTCTGACTATGCAAATCAGATTAAGTTGCTCTCCTAATTAAAACTACCCAATGGCTTCTCACTGCCTTTAGACTAAAATCTAAATTGCTTTTTTAAAACTGAATCTCCAAGACCCGTCCTATATGTATTGCCTGACTAACCTACCTCATGATACCTTCCTCTTCCCTCATTATGTTCCTTCTCTAGGGGACTTATTTCTGTCTCTTGGATTTGCCAAAATTACTTCATTTTTAGGGGCTTGCAGTTGCTGTTCTGTTTTTTCTGGAGTTTTCTTTCCACTTTTTCTTTTATACTAGAGACTCTGGTTTTTCCAATTGTCAACCATGTGTTATTGCCTCAAGAAGTTCTTTCGTAATCATTATCATTTTGTTTATAATACTTCTCATCTCTGAAAGTATTCATGTTTTTACTTACACATTCACTATTGTCATCCCACCCCCTACCCCACAAGGTATCTTACCTGATTATTTGCCACTATATTCCCGGCACCTGATACAACATCTGGCATATATTACGCAGTCAAGTGAGAAAAAGGAGGAGGTAGGGAGAAAAAAACCAATTATCTCTTTTAATCAAATAAAAAATGTTTATTACATATTATCTTCACAGGGTGGCTACAGTTTTTCCCCCATTGATTAATATATATCATGTAATAGACCTTACAAATAATAAAGTATTTCTTGTGGGTTTTTGTACTAAGAATACAAATTCAATAAGCCAGGCCATATCTATTGTACATATGAAAATAAGTCTCGTAGGGACCAGATAACTTCCTGGAGTTTACTCTGCTTTAAGTGACAGTCTGACCTGACCTTGAATCCTGTCTCTTGACTTTGAGTCTGCTGTTCTTCCCATGCTAGTTCTCTATGATACCATAGGGACTGATATTGTCACAAGAAGCAGAATATAACCGAATGGGTCAGATAAAATTAGAAGTGGTTTCAAATTTTGCTGACTCAAGTCTTTGCCCATTTTTAGAATCACACTCAGATTTATTAATATCTTCTGGCTCTGATATGTTTAAATAACTTTCTTTAATTTACATACCTATTTCTTAGACTGACCACTGGCAGTGTAACTGAGGATACACCCAATCTCACTTAAAACCCACTCCTTTAAAAATTTTAAAATAATTATACAGTCTCTGGGGCTTTAGAATCTCTGAGAAGCCTGAATTAACAATGGGTTCCAAAATGTTTACAAACTACAGTGCTTTTCACAGCATTCAGAGAAAGTGAGGGGATTGTGACGCATTTTCCACCACCTTCTTTCTACTAAACTGTATACTTCTTGGAACTAAGGTTAGATTTACATCTAGGGGATAGTTCTGGCACAGCTGTACAGGAGAAGAGTGCATGGGCTCTTTCTGCAATAACCTACTGCCACATCAGTCTAGCCATGACAGCAGTATGCACACTCAGCAGAGGCGGTGCTTCAGAGGGCAGGGAAAGTGCACGCCTCTCAGGGACTCTGTATCATTGAAGTCACGCAATCGACATTTGCTCTGAAATTCTCTGCATTTACTCCCTTCACTTTTTTACTTTGCCTCTAGTTTGCTTTTCTTACTTCATTGTACTTGGAACTGTGTGTGTATTGGGGGGTAAGACAGAGATGCAAAATCTTCCTTTGGTTCTAAGAAGTATATGCTTTAGTAGGAAGATATAGAGGGCCTCCCAGGTGGCTGGGTGGTGAAGGATCTGTCTGCCAATGTAGGAGACTCAGGAGATGTGGGTTCGATCCCTGGGTCAGGAAGATCCGCTGGAGAAGGAAATGGCAAGCCACTCCAGTATTCTTGCCTAAGAAATCTCATGGACAGAGGAGCCTGGCAGGCTACAGTCCATAGGATCGCAAAGAGTCAGATATAACTGAGTGACTGAGCATGCATGCAGGAAGATATAGAACTTAGTTTTAAACAACTAAAATGGAAATTAAAATTTGGGATAGATGTAGCCTAGAATGTATGGTTAAAAACTTGCTTCTTAGAGTTAGGCAGACTTGGAGTTCAGTTTGAGACTCTATTATTGGGTTGTCCAAAAAGTTTGTTCAGGTTTTTCTGTACCATCTTAGGAAAAAAAAAAAACTTCTTGGCAAATGCAATACTTATAAGTTAGGTTGTTTTAGACAGAATACTTAGCCTTCCTAAGATTTGATTTTCTCATCTGGAAAATTGGGGTAACAATAACTAATGTGTCATTTCACACAATTTCATTCATGATACATTTATGTAAATGGACTAATACAGTTCTTGGCATGTAGTAACTGCTTGATAAATGTTAGCCTTTATCATTATTATATATCTGTATATAAATTTTAAATTGGTTTCAACTCCTTCTGCTCTTAGTGAATGACTGCATTTTGCATTAAGGAAATACCATTAGTACAGTTGGAAAAGGGAAAAGTACAGGGTGTATGGGGAAGTGGCCAGTCTCAGTTGGCCAGATTCTGTGATCTGTATAGTGAAGTCTTGAAATATAAGTGATGAATCAGTGAGGGTCACTTAAGGTGAAGCTCGAAGAGTTTTGAGTGACAAATCTATATTTAAATCAACGTGTATGGGTAGGGAGTGAAGGACGGCATACTGTTTAAAAGGGAGTTCTGAAGTCAAGTACTCAGGTTCACCCCCAGCTCCACTGTTCACTGCTGCATGATGTTGGGCTAATTAATACACAATTTCTATTGGCCTCAGTTTCCTCATGGTTAAAAATATTACTAATATCAAAGGCTTCTTGTGAACATGGTGAGATATTGCAAGTTCATTATTAGCTGAGAGCCTGGCAAAACACTAAATAAATGGTAGCTATTATTATTATTGTTAGTGTTATTTCAACTGAACTGAGTAGTTGATTTGCAAGTAGCAGAAACAAAAGACAGCCCTTTTAGTGTTATTTTCTAACTAAAGTTGGCATGGTGATAAATTTTGAGTAAGACAGCCTTGAAAAGTGGCATTTTAAACCTCTTCTCCAATCCTCAAAGTTTTGAGTTTTCTCCAATAGTTTCCTGACCACTTAGTCAGTCATTTCTATGCAAAGTAGCATGTGCATATGCAATTTACATATACCAACATGTCATTGGTAGCTTATGGTGTGTGAACTATCAATATAGTATAGGTAGTAAATCTATTTCTGAAAGTCGTGTGTATATTAGCTTTTGTAAAGTTGAAAATTTTAAGGAAAAATAAGTTTATTCGGAAAAATGTTGTCATTAATCTATTTTTAAAATGTAAGAGACCATTGTCCACCCCACTTATCATCTTTCTAAATCCAAGTATCCATGTGCCGATTTATTTGGCTGGGCAAAGGCTGCATAAATATCTTCTAGTAAGTAGCATTATGGAGAGAGCTGCTGCTGCTGCTAAGTTGCTTCAGTCGTGTCCAACTCTGTGCGACCCCATAGACGGCAGCCCACAAGGCTCCCCTGTCCCTGGGATTCTCCAGGCAAGAACACTGGAGTGGGTTGCCATTTCCTTCTCCAATGCATGAAAGTGAAAAGTGAAAGTGAAGTTGCTCAGTCATGTCCAACTCTTAGCAACCCCACGGACTGTAGCCTACCAGGCTCCCCCATCCATGGGATTTTCCAGGCAAGATACTGAAGTGGGGTGCCATCGCCTTCTCTGATGGAGAGAGCTACCAAAAGCCAAATAAGAGTTAATCTTGATTTTTTTCTTTTCTGTTTTCAGAAAATCTACAAGTATTTCAACCTGCTATTATTAATTTTCAGTGTGTCAGTTTTCCTTAGGCGCCAACATTGGACAGGTGGCCTAATGCTTTCTGTGAAAATTTAAAGTAGATGAATAATAAATAGGAATGTCACTTCCTTAAAAAACTAAAAGAGCCAAGAGTTTTCACCTTTGATTAGTACAGGCTTGGGTGACAATTGGCACCTGCAGTCTCAGAGGTGAATTTTTTTTCTCAGTGGGGTTCAAACAGATGACAACAAATCATTCTACTGAGTTTCTTGGATTTCAGTGTGATTATGAGGCTCATGTCAGAAACCTTAATGGAACATTTTGCTGGAAAAGACATGCAAATAGATCATGCTACAGTAGGCAACTTTCAGGGCAAAGGCTGAGTGTCAGAGAAGTTTTATCTGACTGGAACTGTCTCTAACTCAGTGATTACAGCATGGAGATTGCAGCCTAAGGCAGGTTCTTCTTTTTTCTCATATCCTTCTATCTTGTTTTTCTCCTCCCCCTTGCTCTTCCTCTTTTCCATCCTCACTAGGAGTTGATATCTCTACTATCAGGAACTTGTTTGGTCAGTGACCACAGGGAACTCAGTAGGTAATTTCTATGACCTGTTGTTTAAAGCCAGCCATGTCCAGAGCTATATCTAAGTCTCTTAATAGAGTAGAATTAATAGTATTGTAATCTAGATGTATCCATTTGGGAAGGCGCCGAGGTCCAGCCCCGGTGGATCCAGGGATATTCAAAGGTGGGACGGAGCAGGCGGATAGGAAAGGATAGGACAGGATAGCTCAGGACAGGATAGAATAGTAGGAAATTACTAGAAAAATAGGAGGCTGAATAACTTGGTTTATGGGGAAAGCCAATAAAACCTCAAGACAAGAAGTTTGCACCATCTACGTGGGCCACCGGCATCCACTTGAATCTCTAAAGGGGCCCCACCGTGGGTCCTCTTTTCTTGCAGAACTTAGGGCCAGGGCAAGTAAGTAGACGTGGTGAGCCTCCCACTCCAGATGGGAATTCAGCTTGGAGTTAAAGTACAAGAGGACAGAGAGATAGAGAGAGAGAGAGAGAGAGAGAGAGGTGTGGGAGCCAGATGTCCCTAAAGAACGAGTTTAGAAGAGCGAGCTGTCGGAGAAACCGGCCTGCAGAACCGGCTGAGAAGATCTGGCCCGGAAAAACTGCTCTGAGAAACTGTTCCCGAGAGAAACTGGTCCAGAAAGACTGCTCTGAGAAACTGTTCCCGAGGAAACTGGTCCAAACTTTATTTTTCACATGTCCTTTTTATACAATGAAGATCAATGGGTTTCACAAATTTTGCCAATGACAGCAGCCCTGACTCTTATCAAGAGCAAGCTTAGTCTCTGCATACCTAATTGTATACACAAGTCTTAGGTAATTTACATCATCTTCCAGCCAAAAGGCCAATTCGACAATTTACAGCTCTTTTCTGATAAGTGTTATTATTCCCAAGGTCTGGCGCCATTCTCGGGAGGCACTAAACAAAGTTGCATTCTCACATAGCAAGGACACAGCAAGCGAGAGTACAATGATTTATAAAAAAAGCAAATTAACTCGAATGCCTAGTGTTGCTAACATCAAAAAACTACTACATATCTATTCCCAAATATTGTTTGTATAGCAGAAACTTCCAGGTGCAGATAAGGAGGTCTGGCAGCAATCATTGAGGTAACAGTGAAGTCTATCCTTAGAAGAGGTTTGTAACTTTAAAACACTTCAAAGCCCTTTTGCCCCTCACAGCTGGGGGTTGCGAGCAATTCACAAGCTTGTAAAAGGTCAGGGGAACCTGTTTAGGCAGGCTAGAGAATTATCAAAGGGGGGTTGGGCTGAACCATTCCTTTCAAATGCAGGAAGCTAAAGCTTTGAATTAACTCTTTCCGAGAAACTGGCAGAGAACAGTGGAGAAACAGACAAATACAGAACAAATTTTTATTATTGGGGCACATGCTCAGGAAAAACCAGGGAGAAATCTGATGACTCAGATTGCTCTGCCATCTGAGTGTGCCTCATGACTCTGTCACAGATGGGATTCCTCATACTAGCCCCCGACAGGAAGGGATCCCAGTTTCATCCAGGATATTGTATACTTGAATATTCATGGTCATCTTGCTGTGTCTCTCACCAAACCCCCTTTCATTGTCATCCTTATCCCCAAGCCGCATATTTTCTTCTCCTACCTCGCCACTTACAATTATTACATATTTACATACTATGATTATATATTACAGAAAGATACCCTATATATCACTTCTCTTCTAGTTATGGAATATTGGAAGCTGGGTATCAGTAAACATTTTTTTTTATTATGATAATCCTCAAATAGCTATAAAAATAGCGAGAGTAGTGTAATGTACCTATTTCAGGGACTAGGATACTTCATGGGTTTGTGTGTTCTCATGAGCACCAGAATTGTGACTGGCACAGAACATGTACTGTATACAAGTTTCCTCATCAAGGTGATTGTATATTCATCAAATTTATTTCCTTTTTAAAAAATAGGGAAGAACTTTGTATAATTTCAGTACTTGGAACTGTTGATTCCTATTTGAGATGTTAAAAAATGAACTTCTTGCCTCCATGTCGCTATAGAAAATAACAGAATCTTTTTTAAAAAAGAGGATCATGTGGTCATATTTTTGTAGTTTTCTCAAGACCTTATAGTTGATTGGAGAGAAACTTATAACAGGCTTTCTCCTATCCTAAAAAAGTGTCCCCACTCCAGTACTCTTGCCTGGAGAATCCCATGGACAGAGGAGCCTGGTAGGCTGCAGTGCATGGGGTCGCTAGGAGTCAGACACGACTGAGTGACTTCACTTTCACTTTTCACTTTCCTGCATTGGAGAAGGGAATGGCAACCCACTCCAGTGTTCTTGCCTGGAGAATCCTAGGGACAGGGAGCCTGGTGGGCTGCCGTCTCTGGGGTTGCACAGAGTCGGACACGACTGAAGTGACTTAGCAGCAGCATTACAAGTTGAGATGGTGGCTGTTTGAAGGTACTTAACCTTGAGAGAGTAGATGCTTTTAAAAGAGAAGAAAATATGCATCTACTGATACCAAATTAAATGCAAATGGAATCTGGAAGCTTGTTTTATACTTAGAGCTTTAAAAACAGTTGTTTCATATATAAATTCCTCTTTTAGTTTATCAGGGATTCAAAAAAGGACTGTTGGCATATACGTTTTACTAAATCACCATTGATCCCACCTGAGACTTTGGAAAGAAGCAGGTAGTTGATTGTGGGCATCTCCAGGGTAACAACCTGTTGTCTATGGATCTGTGTATCTAAGGCCTGGGTAGGTCTCTGGACAAAACCAATCTGGTTTGCAAATGCATATGCTAGCACTCACTACATTATCTGGAAAGTGCTTTCCTTAAGATAAAGTGGACAACCCAACCAGAACTCCTTCTTCCTTTTTGAATGTGTTGCTTCTTGCTCCAACTAATTTCTGACGTTGAAGGAAGAAACCAAATCACCTTTGACTCTGGAAAAAATATAGTTCCTGGAGCTCAGAGTGAGTTCATTTCTAGAAGCACTTCATCTTGCTTCAGACAGTTGAGGGACATGTAAAATTATCAACATTTAGCAAAGAGGACAGCCTCAATCAATTCAGTGCTCTCTTTGGCAACACATACACTAAAACTTGAACTATATGGAGAAGGTTAGCATGGCCCCTGCACAAGGATGACATGCAAATTTGTGAAGTGTTCCATATTCTGGGGGCTTCCCTGGTGGCTCAGATGGTAAAAAATCTGTCTGCAATATAGGAGACCCAGGTTTGGTCCCTAGGTCGGGAAGAACCCTTGAGAGGGGAATGGCTACCTATGACAGTATTCTTGCCTGGAGAATTTCATGGACAGAGAAGCCTAGCAGGCTACAGTCCATGGGGTCACAAAGAGTCAGGTATAACTGAGGACTAACTCTTTCACTTTTCAAATCAATCATAGAATTTTGAGCAAATAAAAACCTTTGAGAAAGTCTGACTCTCTTACAAATGACAAAGTGGAGATTT
Source organism: Aepyceros melampus (assembly GCA_006408695.1). NCBI lineage: Eukaryota > Metazoa > Chordata > Mammalia > Artiodactyla > Bovidae > Aepyceros > Aepyceros melampus. Next base: position 377,152 of record SJXQ01003312.1, on the reverse strand, counting down.
GGAGAAATTAGGTGATTTAACTGAAGTCATACAGATAATTACTGGCAGAAGTATATTTCTAGAAGTAGGTTCCTGGCTCATTTATAATCACGCAGGGAGATAATACTGTATATGCCAGGCCTGTACTTCTTCCATCTTTTGCTTCCACAAATTGTACTGGGATGCTTTCAAATCTCCACTGGATAAAATGAGTTATGTTGCTATTGTCTGGGCTTGCATCCAGGCATATCAGATCTAAATACCCGCTTTCTCAAACTGTGTTCTTCACTGACCAAGAATTACCTGTGAGGACAGGTACAACATCATATGTACAGAAGAAAAAAGTGCAGTGGTGATTCTTTGAAAGGATACAAACATCATATTTTCCATTCTTTTCCTACTCTTTGGAATAGAAAACAAAGAAAGTCTTTGATTACTCTAAGGGCTGTAGTCTTGATCAAAACAGTTGACTTCTATGGACCTCTTTTATCTCATTAAAAAAAGTGATCAGGGAGATTGCAAAGTATTATGCTAAGAGACAGATTGTCAGATTATCTGTTGGAGGTAAATCTTTCTGGGGTTCTGCAAACAGGATCATCTATAAGTTAGTTTTTAGGAACAGAATATAAATTTACATCCATATGTTCATTATTACCTGTGTTGCATCAGGAAGGACAGTATCAGGGAAGACAAGCAACTGTGATCTCCAAAGAGTTCCCAAGAGACCTTTTACTAGTGATACTCTGTCTACCTGACTTCCCCTGGGATAGACAAAAAGGAACACCTTAGCAACACTGCAAAAGCAACAAGAGGTCCTAAGAGGTTTAGTGGCCAAACTGGAAAGTTTTTGGTCTAAAGGAAAATCATAGTTTACTAGAATTTTAGGACTTTAATACTACTGCCTGTGAAGAATATGAGCCATCAGTGGGATTATATATACTAGGTGAAACAGAAGCTCAGATAGTAAGTGTGACCAACCTCGTCCATAAAGAACTTGAGAAAGTGTTTATTAATAACTTAAAATCTCTAAGCTATTAATAATCTTTCTGAGTGGGGAGTAGTGAAAGATCAGAATATACAAGGTGAATACTGTGGCAAAAATTTTGCCTTTTTAAGCAATATGTGCATCATGCAAAATGCTGGGCTTGATGAAGCCCAAGCTGGAATCAAGATGGCCAGGAGAAATATCAATAACCTCAGATATGCAGATGATACCACCCTTTTGGCAGAAAGTGAGAAGAATTAAAAAGCCTCTTGATGAAAGTGAAAGGAGGGTGAAAAACATGCCTTAAAACTCAACATTCAGAAAACTGAGATCATGGCATCTGGTCCCATCACTTCATGGCAAATAGATGGGGAAACAATACAAACAGTGAGACTTTCTTTTCTTGGGCTCCAGAATCACTGCAGATGGTGACTGCAGCCATGAAATTAAAAGATGCTTACTCCTTGGAAGAAGCAAGCAATAGGTAGACCATAATCACTAAGATATTTTATATTATTTCATTCTACTTTATATTTCATATATGTATGTGTGTGTGTGTGTATATATATATATATATATATATATCTGCATCCCTCCCACATATTTTTTAGAGGGCAGAGGTGTCTGCATTACTTACCTTAATGTCCCCCAAAGCACAGTATTGAAATACAGAATTCAAGGAATTGTTTTTATTCTAAAACACGACTGCCACCACCACCACAGTAGGAGAAAGATTTATAAATGTTCACGAATTATAAAACTAATCATTTTTAATCTGCAAACTAGGACCAGTTCAACTGAACGCTTCCATGGTTAGTGAATCACTAAGACAAACTATTTGTTTCAAGTTTGCAAATCCTAAAATTGTTTCAAGCAACCATTTCCCTTTTCTTCATCTATTGGAGTAATTAACAGAAGTTTAGGCATAGCTTCTTGTTAGACTCTTGGAGGTCAGATTATCATGGTGCAGTATTTGAGACCACCAACTTCACCTAGGATGCCCCAATATAGTGTTATCAGCCCTAGAAAGCTGGAAGACCTAGATTGCTAGGAGGTATTTAGATCATCTGTAACCACATTTTCCCTTGGACTCTGTGTACATCTCTCTTAATTCATTGAGCTATACTTCAGTGTTTCAATTTCACCAATATTTATGCTATTTGAAACTATTCATTTTTTATGTATCAAACATAGCATATTTGCTGTGTGTCAGAAGACTCAATCTTATTTCTTAGATATAATAAAATATGTTAAATCAAGACACAGTGACCATGACACGGGAAGAACAGCTGTATGAATACAGTGTTCTAAGTATTTATGCTTAGACCTTTATAAAGTATTTACATACTGTAGTTCCTGCCCTCAAAAAAACTTATAAATGAGTAGATAGGTGTTGTCATTGTTTGATCATAGGTATTTATCCTGTTATTCAAGTGTTTGGTGTATTTTTTAAATGACTAACTTGAATAACATGATAAATACCTATGATCAAACCATGACAACATTTAAATTCACCATAAAAGGGCATTTTCTGGCAGAAAGTGAAGAAGAACTAAAGAGCCTCTTGATGAAAGTGAAAGAGGAGAGTGAGAAAGTTGGCTTAAAGCTCAACATTCAGAAAACGAAGATCATGGCATCCAGTCCCATCACTTCATGGCAAATAGATGGGGAAACAGTGGAAACAGTGTCAGACTTTATTTTTGGGGGGCTCCAAAATCACTGTAGATGGTGACTGCAGCCATGAAATTAAAAGATGCTTACTCCTCAGAAGGAAAGTTATGACAAACCTAGACAGCCTATTAAAAAGCAGAGACATTACTTTGCCAACAAAGGTCCGTCTAGTCAGAGCTATGGTTTTCCCAGTGGTCATGTGTGGATGTGAGAGTTGGACTATTAAACTGAGCAGAGAAGAATTGATGCTTTTGAACTGTGGTGTTGGAGAAGACTCTTGAGAGTCCCTTGGGCTGTAAAGAGATTCCACCAGTCCATCCTAAATGAGATCAGTCCTGGGTGTTCACTGGAAGGACTGATGTTGAAGCTGAAACTCCAATACTTTGGCCACCTGATGCATAGAGCTGACTCATTGGAAAAGACCCTGATAGTGGGAAAGATTGAAGGTAGGAGGAGAAGGGGATGACAGAGGATGAGATGGCTGGATGGCATCACCGACTCGATAGACATGAGTCTGAGTGAACTCTGGGAGTTGGTGATGGACAGGGAGGCCTGGAGTGCTGCAGTTCATGGTGTCGCAAAGAGTCAGACACAACTGAGCAACTGAACTGAACTGAACTGAATGAAAAGTGCACTTGTGAACAGAGGCTAACAGCCCTTGTGCTCAAGAACCTTTCATTCAGCTTTGAGCTTATAATATTTAGTGTGTTTAAAAGCATAACCAATGTGTGCTGTAATTGAAATATTAGATAACACAAGAGATAATGCATGACTGTATACAGTTGCCATACAATTAAAATAGATCTTAAGTGCATTTTTACAAGTTAATGGGGGAAAGAAATCACAATTTTTAAAAGTCCTTGTGTCCTTCAGTCACTGACATATACTTTTCTTTTGGCTGTGCCATGCTGCATGCAGGATCTTAGTTCCCCAACCAGGCATCGAACCCATGACCCTGAAGTTGAAACACGGACTCTTATCCACTGTACTGCCAGGGAAGTCCCCTGCCACAATTAATTCCCCTTTAATTCAAAGTGAGGGAAATAAGGAAACTACTCCTGTTTCTTGGATACTTATCATTTCCCAAGTTTCTACTACTATACTATACATTTTTACACTTGGTCTCACTTCCTCTATGAATTCGTACAACTCTATGAATTCAGTGCTATTTTACCCATTTTAGAGATGAGGGAGTAGAAGCAAGATTAGTCACTTACCTATATAGAGAGATGACTCTAAGTAAGCAGGGAAGCTGGACTCAAATCCAAGGCTGTCTCAAAGTTCCACTCTTTACCACCCCACACTTCTAACTGAAGACTGTTGATGAGCTATAGTAGGAGAAGGCAATGGCAACCCACTCCAGTACTCTTGCCTGGAAAATCCCATGGATGGAGGAGCCTGGTAGGCTGCAGTCCATGGGGTCACTAAGAGTCGAACACGACTGAGCGACTTCACTTTCACTTTTCACTTTCATGCATTGGAGAAGGAAATGGCAACCCACTCCAGTGTTCTTGCCTGGAGAATCCCAGAGACAGGGAGCCTGGTGGGCTGCTGTCTCTGGGGTTGCACAGAGTTGGACACGACTGAAGTGACTTAGCAGCAGCAGCAGCAGGTTCTATGTATATCCTTTTGAGAACTGTCAATGGTTAGCAGGTTAGACATGAACATAGATGCTGCCTGATCAATCTCGAATTGAGATGATCTTCTAAAAAAATGGTATGCCATTTCCTTTCTTATAGTCACTGCAGGATTTTGATGCTGTTTCTAAATGTAGAGGATTCTGAGACAATTTACAGAACCAATAGTTGGAGGCAAAAATTCACCCGTTTGCAGGCTGCTCTATATACCCCAAACCTGGCTGTTGGCACTGTGCTCAGTTAAGTGACTGAAAAATGGGTGTTTTAATGTCTTTGAATTCATCCTTTAAATATTGCCTTCTTTTACAGAGAGAGAAAATATGTTTTCTTAGCATGTATGTTATAACATGCTTTGCACTCAGTGGCTGCTCTTTGATGTTGTCTGAGTAGATGATGGTCATGACACCCTGAGTTCCTTTCTTTCAGGTCAAGATGATCAGGCTCTTTGCCAACCAAACAGGACAAATAGGTGTCCTACCAAAAGCTAGAGAAAAACCTGCAGTCATTACTTACTTTGAAATAACATTTGCTTATAATCTCTTACTCTTTGGGCTTTCCTGGTGGCTCAGTGGTAAAGAATCTGCCTGTCAATGCAGAAGACATACATTTGATCCCTGGCTCGGGAAATTCCCCTGGAGAAGGAAATGACAACCCACTCTGGTATCCTTGGCTAGGATATCCCATGGACAGAGAAACCTGGTGGGCTACAGTCCAGGGGGTCACAAAGAGCTGGACACGACTGGGCAACTAAACAAGATCTTATTGTTTGTTAGAATGCCTTGACCACAGGAATTTAGTGGTTCAACCATTTTCTGCCATGGCAACATGTTCAATACTGTCTTGTCAAGGTGGTGAATCTTAAGGTGGAGCAGGAGTTTACAGTTCAGTCCCTGGGGACTTTGCACTCCATCTTTCCAGTCCATATGAAGTGACTGGCATCTATTCAGATAAATAGTTCAAAGACTAAGTAAACTTTGGTACACGAGGGGAAATATGAGCACCCAATGGCCAGGGAGTAGATTTGGCTCCATCCATATACATAGTTCATGCATCAGGAGATAAGAAAACATGATTACTAAGGTTGGATGGGGGCAACCCCTGTGGCTCCATGTACAATATTCACACAACTGGAAACAGATATGGTGCAGGAGGCACCAGTGATCAACCAGAGTGTGCTCTTGGATAGCATGCAGGGTTTGACCTGGAAAAGTCTCCTCTGTGCATTGCCTCTGAGCATTTAGAAGGTAAGTTTAAAAAAAATCTCAGAGATATGACGTATAGAGAAGGAACACCATTATCTGTAGCCTTATGAGAGAACAGTTTCCCCAGGACAAGTACCTGGATCCATTAACAGGGGCAAGGAACTCAGTCCTCTTCCAGGGAGGGCAAGGTATAGAAGGCAGATAAGCCCTTCCTATTCCTGACAGCAAGTAATACAATTGTTTATTGCCCACCTCCCACCCAAAGAAAACAAAGCTGTGAGATCAAGAAAAATGTAAGAAAGCTATATACTTAGATAGGCTCAACACAAGTATGTATTTGGTGTGGCATGTTGAAAAAGTGGTTGCCCTATTTTTTTTTTAAGGCTTAGCTTTTGCCTTGACAGTTTCACAATTAAAGCCTTATCCTTGAGTCTGTATTTACCTTGCTGAAAGAGATCATTATCCTCAGAAAATGTTCTATCCTATTAGTATTATTTCTTAAGTGTCTATTAATACTATTTTTATGGACGGATATAATTAACTCAGAGACTGACAACTTTCTTTGAAATTCTCTTTTCTGTTTCCTAAGCATACTCTCATCTCTGACTGTACCTTATAAACATCTGTCAGGAACTGATGAAATGACCTCATTTGGGTCCCAATCAGCTCAGCCACAAAGACTGTCACAAAGACCTGATATCACTGATGTAGGGTAAAAATGAACAAACTAAAAAAGCATTGTAAAGGTAAAACTTCCCAGGTAAATGAGCCCCTATCCAAAGATTCTCTTTACACAAAGCTGGGATTTTAGGAGAGAAATGTTGAAGGAAAATAATTATTAGAATAATAATTATACGTGTGATTAAAACACTTGATGTCTTAAAAGCAGGGGGTTTTCTTAGAAGAAGATTAACTTGAAAAATGAATGTGCCAGAGGCTCCCTTTAAGTGTCCTCAAGCCTGCCTTCTCCCTCTCTGCTTCTGAGAAAGGGTCAAATTTGACCCAACATATTACCTTATCCTTTGTACCTCTTTGCAGAAATTCTTTCATCCAGAGGTTTCAAAGTGTTTTACAAATGTAAATTAACAAGCCTCATCACTTCTCTCTATAGAGATGGTTCATTTTAAATAACACAGAAACTTACCTAAATGACTTACTCAAGGTCACCTGAGAAGTCCTCCGTGTAATCTGAAAATGGATATTCAAAGTGTAAAAAATACCTCCCAGCCTGGCTGCAGATACAGACGCATTGCATCGCTTGGCAAGTACCATTGAAGGGATGAATAACCTTCTTTAATCTTTACAGGGAGGCTTCTTCTAGTTGGCCTTTTCTCAGCCTCACAAAGAACCCACATACCTGGAAACACAGACTTTAGCTCTCTTCTCTCCTAGCTTATTCAAAGCTGAGTGAGGACAGAACATGCCTATTTTTTACAGTCTTAATGAATTATTTTGATTCAGTAATTGACCATGTGTTCTTTCATGCCCTCAAACTTGTTTATTAATCCAGACAGCAAATATTTACTAGTTATTTTTTTTCCACTCACTGTGCCAGACCCCAAAACACACTACAGTCATGCTCCTTCCTTCATGAGAAAGACAGGAAACGGATACACTGAGTCAGTCCTGTGTAGATGATAAACATCGTGAGCTAGGTGAGGTGGGTGGGAGTGGATAGATCAGGGAAGACTTCTGTAAGTGAGTGACATGTGACCTGAGACCTGGAGCATGAGAATGAGTTAGATTTTCAAAGTACAGGAGGAAGAGTGCTCCAGGCAGAGGAAACAGCCAAAGTAAAGCCCAGAGCTCAAGTGGGAAAAAATTTGGCATATGGAAAGATGGCCAAAGCTTAGTGAGCTAGATTGAGACTAGAGGAAATGTGGTTGTAGAGGAAGGGCAGAGCTTGTGAGTCCTGGGAAGCAGTGTGGATTTTATTCTGAGAACCACGATCAAACCATGAAAGGTTTTAAGTATGGTGTTAACATGATCTGATTCATCTTTTAGAACTAGTGAATTTTGGAGAATATCATTCCTCAGCAAACATTTTTATCTGTCTTTACATAAGATTCACCAGGCAGGGCAGGTTTTTCTCATGCCTTACACCCACTGAAAGAATATGAGTAGGAAATTGTATGTGTTCTTCTTTAATCCTTACCACACCAGTTCCCTAAATACTCAGGAATTCAATGTAAAACATTGTTTTATAAAGCAAAGACCTACCTCCTACTGTGCAGCTGATTCATCCAGTTTTTTCATCCCTGATTAGCTAGTCTTCTTGCCCTTTACACGGAGGAAACTGCAGTGTTCCTTGATTTATCTGTCATCCGACATGGCACAGACCTCATCACTTTGTATTGACATTAAGTGGCCCTTTGCCCAGATTTTCTGTTTGTGAGCTCTTTGACGGCTGCAAACTATCTTACTCACATTTATATCTTCAGTTGTTACCACAGAGGAAGGTCCAGAGTAGGTGCTCAAAAAATGATGAGCAGATGAATGAGCAACCATGGATTGTTACAAATCAGGACACATTGGAGTATAAAAGGCAATGTGATTGATGATTATGCTGGGGCAACAGTGGACTGGACACCCACTGACCTGGAATGTGTGGTCATCTTGATAATCATTGTAAAGAATTATGAGAAAAATTGTAAATTCTTTGATTCTGGAGGTCTTTTAGAAGGCACTGTTCATTTGCCCAAGCTGGTTTACACCAATGGTTCTCTAAGCATGGGAGACATAATAGTGCAGGAAGTGCCTATAGGTGGCAAGGGAATCAAGATTAATAACATTGATTCACATTGTCATAATTCCATGTTCAAGTTAGATTAATCTCAGTTTCATGGGTTTCATTAAAATTCGTGTATGACCTTTAGCATATATATATATGTATGATGATGTGTGTGTGTATATATATATACATACATGGGCTTCCCTGGTAGCTCAGATGGTAAAGCATCTGCCTACAGTGCAGGAGACCTGGGTTTGATCCCTGGGTTGGAAAGATCCCCTGGAGAAGGAAATGGCAACCCACTCCAGTATTCTTGCCTGGAGAATTTCATGGACCGAGGAGCCTGGTGGGCTACAGCCCATGGGGTAGTGAAGAGTTGGACATGACTGAGTGACTTCACTGACTCACTATATATATATATATATATATAATTAAACCGTATATATTTTACTTCAAAAGATTTGTTTTAAAAGGAAGTTTTATATCTCAATCGTACCTGGTAAATGATCATAATTTGCCATGAAGGAAGGCATAGAAATAAATATAACTAATATAATATTAAATTCCAGCCAAATATCATTTTCTATTCAAAGGGTCTGATCCTGAGATTTGTTCACTTTTCATTAAAAAAAAAAAAAAGGAAGATCAGCAGAGGTTTGAAGGAGCCAAAGATAAGCTACAGCTTAATGGAGAGTTTCTCTTTTAAATAATTAGAAATGGTAAAGTTCCCATATATTCTATTACTATTTGTTATGTAGAAATTCTAAAGTAAAATTGAAAGGTCATACGTACATACATAAATGAAATTAATTTAAAAATTAATGATTTAGAAAAAATAAATATGTACATATACTATTTATTTTTATACTCTTCTCATTATAAGAATTGTGCATGCTTATTGTTGGAATATGATCCTGGAAAACACTTACAGCATAAAGCTGAAAATTAAAAACAGATGATCACCATTTAAGGACAAATGCATTTAATACATGAGTTTTTTTTTCTTTTATAAATATTCTGATTTTGATTCTCAAAATACATGTGTAAATCTAAATTTACATAAGAAAAAAGGGTTCTGGTTTCATTTATTAAAAACAATAATAGAATTACTTTAAATATGAAATCTTTCCTTTTAATTTGCTCAGGAATTCTCTAGCAGTCCAAGAGTTAGGCGCTCTCACTGCTTGACCCTGGGTTCAATTGGCTGTGGCCTGAGAACCAAGATCCCACAAGCAAGGCTGCTGCTGCTGCTGCTGAGTCGCTTCAGTCATGTCTGATTCTGTGCGACCCCATAGATGGCAGCCCACCAGGCTCCCCCGTCCCTGGGATTCTCCAGGCAAGAACACTGGAGTGGGTTGCCATTTCCTTCTCCAATGCATGAAAGTGAAAAGTGAAAGTGAAGTCGCTCAGTCGTGTTCGACTCTTAGTGACCCCATGGACTGCAGCCCACCAGGCTCCTCTGTCCATGGGATTTTCCAGGCAAGAGTACTGGAGTGGGGTGCCATCGCCTTCTCCACACAAGCCATGAGGCATGGGCAAAAAAAAGTTTAATTTGCTCAAAATTTATATACATTTAATATTGAGGACCATTCTTATGAAGTAACTTAAGACACATCTTTACTAAATACAATTTCACAGTATTTCGGTCAGTTATAGTGAGATGAATGAAGTTTCCTTTTGGAAATCGTGTATTTAAAACCCCACTTTTCTTACTTGCCAGAGATGTACAATTTCTGGCTCTCTACAGACTTACCTTCCTGCTGTGGAGGAAAAGCAGAGCAGATTGAATTGTGCTATAATTTTCAGTGAGAGGATACAGCTTTGAATCTCTTGCCGTAGCAAACCAAGCGGTGTAAGGAGATAATTATCTACTTATAAGAATGATATAGGTGTGGGAAATGTCTATTTATATTTTTTTTCCAAAACAGAACATCAGCACTGTGCAATGTTATTACCTTAACCGCAGACAGGCTAGATGGTTTATAAAAACAGAAACAGCAAGTAGAACAATAACCATCCACACCAATATGATAACCTGCTGTTCCACTGATAACAGCTACTTTTCCTCTCCCTCCCTAAAGAGTTCTCTGTTCAGACAGAGAATGGCTCTACCACCATTTGATTTCCATGCTATGGTGTGAGATTGGGATTACATGATTTTGTTATAGCACTTGGTCAGGAAATAATGCAATTAAGAAGATAACCTTGATCTTGGAACAACCTCCTGTCCATTCCCACCAGCTCCACTCAACTTTAGTACAAGGTGAAGGTGAAGGTGAAGTCGCTCAGTCATGTCCGACTCTTTGCAACCCCGTGGACTGTAACCTACTAGGCTTCTCCGTCCATGGGATTCTTCAGGCAAGAATACTGGAGTGGATTGCCATTTCCTTCTCTAGAAGATCTTCCCAACCCAGGGATTGAACCTGGGTCTCCCGTGTTGGAGGCAGATGCTTTAACCTCTGAGCCACCAGGGAAGCCAACTTTAGTATATAATACTAATATATTTTAAGGACTATAGTCTCCATGAAGACTAGGAATTCATGAAGTTGTCTGCCTGTGCTGAAAACATTTGTTGGTTCCTGGAAGGCAGTGTCAGACTTTGTTTTTTTGGGTTCCAAAATCACTGCAGATGGTGACTGCAGCCATGAAATTAAAAGACACTTACTCCTTGGAAGAAAAGTTATGACCAACCTAGATAGTACATTCAAAAGCAGAGACATTCCTTTGCCAACTAAGGTCCATCTAGTCAAGGCTATGGTTTTTCCTGTGGTCATGTATGGATGTGAGAGTTGGACTGTGAAGAAGGCTAAGCGCAGAAGAATTGATGCTTTTGAACTGTGGTGTTGGATAAGACTCTTGAGAGTCCCTTGGACTGCAAGGAGATCCAACCAGTCCATTCTGAAGGAGATCAACCCTGGGATTTCTTTGGAAGGAATGATGCTAAAACTGAAGCTCCAGTACTTTGGGCACCTTATGCGAAGAGTTGACTCATTGGAAAAGACCCTGATGCTGGGAGGGATTGGGGGCAGGAGGAGAAAGGGACGACCGAGGATGAGATGGCTGGATGGCATCACGGACTCAATGGACGTGAGTCTGAGTGAACTCCGGGAGTTGGTGATGGACAGGGAGGCCTGGCGTACTGCGATTCATGGGGTCGCAAAGAGTCGGACACGACTGCGCGACTGAACTGAACTGAACTGGAAGGCTCTTGTTGGTTCCTAGAAGGCTCTCAACAGTGTTGAATGAGCTATCATCATAATAGCTGCTGCTGCTGCTAAGTCGCTTCAGTCATGTCTGACTCTGTGCGACCCCATAGACAACAGCTCACTAGGCTCCTCCGTCCCTGGGATTCTCCAGGCAAGAACACTGGAGTGGGTTGCCATTTCCTTCTCCAGTGCATGAAAGTGAAAAGTGAAACTGAAGTTGCTCAGTCGTGTCCGACTCTTTGTGACTCCATGGACTGAAGCTTCCCTGTCTTTCACTGTCTCCCAGAGTTTGCTCAAACTCTTGTCCATTGAGGCGGTGATGTTAGCCAACTATCTCATCCTCTGTTGCCTCCTTCTCCTCCTTCCCTCAATCTTTCCCAACATCAGGTTCTTTTTCAATGAGTTGGCTCTTTGTATCCAATAGCCAAGATGTATCAGCTGCTGTGATTTATTGTAATAATTCCAGTTCTCACAAAGACTCTAAATTGTAGTTGTTGTTATCTGTATTGTCACACTGAAGAAACAAGTTCAGGAGTGTTAAGTTCATACAGGATGGGAGTAGGAATTAAAGTTATCATAGATTTGTCTGATGCCAATATTTCAAGTGCTGCTCTTACAGAATGGAAAAGAGTTATATGGCCTCAAAAAGGGCTTCATATATGAAAAAGGAAACTCCAGTGGTGCAGATTCAGATTTTTCTGTATGGCCTGATAATAGTGACATTAAAAAAAATCCATATATTAATATGTTTCTGAGACTGTGAAACAGATTTTTTTAATGAGTTGTCTCTAAAGGGTTGGGAGGAACTTTGGTGACTGATAGACATTATTAACACATTTAGGCTCTATTTAGAAAACAACTATGTATGTATATGCGTCCATTGTCTTAATCTTTTTCCCACTGTCTAATCATGTTTCAGGCTTCTCTGGTGGCTCAGCTGGTAAAGAATCTGTCTGCCAATGCAGGAGACTTTGGTTCCATCCCTAGGTCAGGAAGATCCCGTGGACAAGGAAATGGCAGCTCACTCCAGTATTCTTGCCTAGAATTCTCATGGACAGAAGAGTCTGGTGGGTTACAGTTCATGGGGTCACAAAAGAGTTGGACATGACTTAGCAGCTAAACAACAACAGCAATCTCTCTTCAGCAGTCTCGCAGACTGGGTGCGGTGGCAGAGGGGACACAGGCTCGGAGGGACATCCTGACTGGATGCCTTTTTCCTATCTTTTGCTTTTCTTTGGTGGCTGGGTTGCCTTTTGAGGCAAATGGGCAGCCATAGCCAAAGAGAGCCCAGAATATCTGCAGAAGGAAACAGAGGGTGGCACCAAAACAGGCCTGCAGGAGATGAACAAATCAAAAAGATTTGTTCACCAGAGTTTGCAGTTTCCTGCAGCTTTATAAATAATTCACTTGGGTAATGTTTTATCTAAAACTGTACAATCGCCTCAAAAGCCTGAGACTCTAATGGGCTTAAAAAAATCTTAATAAAAGAACATCAAGGCTTTGACCTGACACCCTTCCCCATCTCAGTTTTTTTTTTTTTTTCCCCTCTTGGGGGAAACAATCTGTAACGCAGAAATGAATTTATTGTAATTGCCTACCTAGTGTGTAAAATTTCAGCTTCACTGTCATGCTTAACAGGTATTGTGCACAAAGCTCAAGCCCAGCTGAGCACTCAAGATTTCTAGTTGCTGTTTCTTTTAATAGTCAGCAGTTGGATGCTCTGCTCTTCTCTGGGAAGAAGTCATTGAATCAATTCTTTATTTAACCTCTTTGCTGACTTATATTCCCTGTCCTACAACAAAGATATTTTAGTCCATCTGCTCCTTATTAAGTATGAATTTCCCCCATAGCATTTTCATCCACTGATTTGTGTTTCTTGGCGTACATAGTTTGTGTGTACTCATTGTAAAATCTATTTTTCTGGTCACAAGGTGAGCCACGCAAGAAAATAAGGATGATTCATGAAACTCCTCATCAGTCCCAAGAAGAGATTCTAAGCATTTGCCAAAGATGGTGGGTTCTCAAAGAAGAATAATGTTGACTTAGTGGTAAAAGTTGTGAGCTCTGTCAGATGGCCTGGTTTGAATTTAAGCTACAGCACATATGGGCTGTGTGACACTGAATACCTTCTTCAAGTCTTCTGTATCCCAACTTTCTTGCTTATTGGTTGTAGATAATTGTTGCTGGCTAAGAAGGCAGGTGGTGGTTTAGTCACTAAGTCATATCCGATTCTTGCAACCTGAGGAGTATAGCCCTCCAGGCTGCTCTGTCCATGGGATTTCCCAGGCAAGAATACTGGAATGGGTTGCCATTTCCTTCTCCAAGGAATCTTCCTGACACAGGAATTGAACCCAGGACTCCTGCACTTCTGGCAGATTCTTTACCGACTAAGCTAAGACAGCAGAGAGGTAAGAAATTGTAGATTGTTTGTTACAATAGAATTCTGTGGATTGGCAAATTTATAAACATACTTTATAATTTCTGGAAGTACATTCTTCTTCATATTAAGTTTTCCAACATTTTACAAGTCATGTGTAATAATATACCCGAAGTCCTTCTGTAAAGGGAAGACAAAATCATGTTCAATAGTTAATATTTCGGGATTTTATCTTAAAATGATCTAGATAGTCAGTGAATATCAATTATTTTATTTATCTCAATATAACTTTAAGTTTGTAAATTACCAAAAAGACTTTGGAAACTACTTAGACACAACATAAAGCATAATAATTATTGAAAAGTTTATACACTTTTGTTTACATCTGTTTAGTTCATTTATTCTTAACAGTTATGTTTAGATTAGTCATGAAAATCTCACAAGACATTAAACAGCTAATTATCATCTTAAGTTATCTTTCTTGATGACAAATTCTCTATCAGAATTAGCATGAGATTTTTTTAACTTTTAGTAAACTTAGGTATAATAAAAGCATTATATTTAATGCTGGTAACTCTAATGATAAGCCTTTTTTAATTAAAACAATAAATAGCCTTTTATTTACCAAAGATTATCCTAGATCATATGAACTTGGAAAAAACTTCTATATTTCTGTGAGTAAACTTGATTTATACAATGCTTGTTTGTCTTTAGCCAATTAAATAGAACTCTTTGCAAACTAATTTTGGTAATAGCATGTGAAGGTAGTAAAACATCAGACGTCTATAACATGCATACTTAGATATACATAAACAGATGTATAGACACAAACAAAGATATATAGACACAAACAGAGATCATATCACTTTCATTTTAAGATTTTAGCCATGAGATGAGTATGATAATGCAAAGTTCACTAGTTTTTAAAAGAACAGTTGAAAAAGAATTTTAAGATGTTTTATGGCCCTAGTTTTCAAAATAGCCTTTCCATTTTTTCACCCTTGATAAAAATAACCTTGGTTCCTAGAGAAGACCGGGTAGAACACTTACATCTCAAAAGACCAGAGAAGGAATGTAAGTTTCACCAAGAATGATTTTGTTTCATAATTCTAGATTTTTACAATTTCTATAAGCCTTTTGAGATGAATGGGGAGGTGTGAGCGCATACCTGCTAAAGTCACGTCAGTCCTGTCCAGCTCTTTGTCCGCCCATGGACTATAGCCAGCAGGCTCCTCTGCCCATGGGATTCTCCAGGCAAGAATACTGCAATGGGTTGCCATGCCCTTCTCCAGGGGATCTTCCCAACCCAGGGGTTGAACCCATGTCTCTTAATCTCCTGCAGTGGCAGGTGGGTTCTTTGCCGGTAGCACATTGGTCTTGGATTGTTTCTAGAGCCACAGTTCTGGTGGTGTAAAAACTCAGTTTGTAAGAAAAATTCAGTTGCTTTAAGTTTTTCCAAGAATAGGGTTACAGCCTGAATGCTGTGGACGCTGACCCACCTATCCCACTACATGGTCCTCAATTTGGTTTTTAGTATCAGAAAGAAGAGCTTTAAAAGATGGACATCAAGAAATACCTACAGTCTAGATTTAGAGTTCTTTGTCTTTAGGATGTTTTAGTAAATGTTTTCTCAATGTCTTCCAACCATTGTTTTCTTTCTCTCTGGATACATAGTTTCATTTTAGGAGCATGCTCAAGCACTAACATGGACTGTGCCAGGCTCCTCTGCCCATGACTTTTCCAGGCAAGAATACTGGGTTGCCATGTCCTCTTTGAAGAGATCACCCTGACCAAGCAAGCGGTCGAAACTGTGTCTCTTGTGCCTCCTGCATTGGCAGGCAAATTCTTTACCACTGGAGCCACCTGGGAAGCCCTGTGACCACTGTAATTCTCTGTTATCTTGCCTAAGCTTAACCTGCTTGTTCAGCCTTTAAACAAAATTCTGTTTGCCCGAGGCCTCACTCCTGACCCTGTCCAGCTTAAGTTAGACCTGTCTTGTTTCTAAGTCGGACCCGATCCATCACCTGAAAGCCTGATTTCTACACCAGATTCAGCCCAACTCCTGACATTTTCAGGATCCAGGCTGGAAAGGAAATGCTCAGTCTGAAAGCTCCCAAGGCACAAGCTTTGGATGGAGCATTGGAGGGAACTTACCTTGAGGCAGTGAGGAAGCGGTGACACCAGGGGCTCTGTAGGTAACTTCACTCCTGTTGTTCCTTGCCCCTGAGGCTTGTGGGGTGGGGTGGGGTGGAGGGGTCTCCTTGGATTCCCTCTTCAGTCACCAGACCTGTGAAAAGATAAACTGAGGCATATTAAAATTTTAAAGTTGTTTGGGCAAAATAAATCTAACCAGGAAGCTTCCAAACTAGCCAATAGGAAGGAGCTCTGAGGAGCAGTGCAGGATGACTTTTATAGCCAGAGAGAGCAGGGACAAGGGAGTTATGTTAAGTTCATATGCCTGATGCTTAGTGAGGCCAAACTGAAACATCAGAGGAGAGAAAGGGTTATTGCAAGGCTGTGCAGGGAGATAGTGGCTCATGCTCTAAAAAACCCAGAACCCCCTGAAGGGTTTCTGCAAAGCACTTTTAAAAGCCAAATGGGAGGGGATGGGGGTTGCAGGGTCTGTGCTCAGCTCATGTATAATTATCTAATTGGCTGATGGTGAGGTAGCAGAGTGTCACAGAGATTAACATTGTCAGTCCTTAGACTCCAGGAGGCCTGGGTCTACATGCTTATGGTCATCAAGTAGCAAACATTTCCATTTGTTGGAGAAGGAAGGGTTTTTTATATCTGCAGAACAACTCACGAAATGTGTATCCAGTACTATTATCTAGGTGCTTCAGAGAGGTGCTAAAGCAAAGGATATGGGGGAAGAGTGGATGGCAGGGATCTATCCCCTGGAGAAGAGCGTGGCAACCCACTCCAAAATTCTTGCCTGGATAATCCCATGGACAGAGGAGCCTGGTGGTCTACAGTCCCTGGGATCACAAAAGAGTCAGACATGACTGAGCAACTAAAAATTTATTCAGGCAGATGACCTAACTAATACTGATCAACTCATCTGGAAGCTTCTAGAGGTAATTTTATTCAATAAAAGGAGACATTACTTAAAACCATGTGGGCGTTTTAAGGAGAAAGGTTTTTTCTGTTGTTTCTTTTTATTTGTGTTTAAGAATATTTATTTGGCTGTGCAGGGTCTTAGTTGCGGCATGTGGGATCTTTAGTTTAGGCATGTGGGATCTTTAATTTAGGCATGTGGTTTCTAGTTTTCTGTCAAGGGATCCAACCCTGGTTCTGAGTTGGGAGTACAGAGCCTTAGCTACTAGACTAGCAGGAAATACCTTGAGAAGAAAGGTTAAAAGATTTTTCAAAAGAGAGACTTCCTTGGTGGTTCAGTGGTTAAGAATCTACCTTGTAATGCAGGGGATTGGGTTCAGTCCCTTATAAGGAAACTGGGATCCCACATGCAGTCTATAAACCAGCAACTACTGAGCCTGCAAGCCAAAAGCCAACACAGCCAAAGAAAAAATAAAGTTTTTTTTTTTAAGATTTTTCAAAAAGAAAATTTCTGAATTTTTCTTTCTCCTTTTCTCTTTCTCATTGTCCTCATCACTCTCTTCTTTTTCTTTTCTGTCCCTCTTCCTTCTCCTCACCCTTTTCTCTCCTTCTTCAGTCCAGCTCAGACTGTATGGCATTTATGGTAGGAAGTCTTCAGGGAGCAAGATGTGTGGCAGTCAGGTAGCTTGGGAAGGTTAAAGGTTACTATGGAGTACAGCCTTAATGAAAAAGTTGATAGCAGATCAGTTCAGTTCAGTTACTCAGGGTCTTTTCAAATAGGTCAGCTCTTTGCATCAGGTGGCCAAAATATTGCAGTTTCAGCTTCAACATCAGTCCTTCCAAGGAACACCCAGGACTGATGTCCTTTAGGATGGACTGGCTGGATCTCCTTGCAGTCCAAGGAACTCTCAAGGGTCTTCTCCAACACCACAGTTCAAAAGCATCAATTCTTCAGCCCTCAGCTTTCTTCACAGTCCAACTCTCACATCCATACATGACTACTGGAAAATCCATAGCTTTGACTAGAGGGACCTTTGTTGGCAGAGTGATGTCTCTGCTTTTTAATAGGCTGTCTAGGTTGGTCATAACTTTCCTTCTAAGGAGTAAGCATCTTTTAATTTCATGGCTGCAATCACCATCTGCAGTGATTTTGGAGCCCCCCCAAAATAAAGTCAGCCACTGTTTCCACATCTATTTGCCATGAAGTGATGGGACCAGATGCCATGATCTTAGTTTTCTGAATGTTGAGCTTGAAGCCAACTTTTACACTCTCCTCATTCACTTTCATCAAGAGGCTCTTTAGTTATTCTTCACTTGTTGCTGTAAGGGTGGTGTCATCTGCATATCTGAGGTAATTGATATTTCTCCCAGCAATCTTGATTCCAGCTTGTGCTTCCTCAGCCCAACGTTTCTCATGATGTACTCTGCATATAAATTAAATAAGCAGGGTGACAATATACAGCCTGGATGTACTCCTTTTCCTATTTGCAACCAGTCTGTTGTTCCATGTCCAGTTCTAACTGTTGCTTCCTGACCTGCATATAGGTTTCTCAAGAGGCAGGTCAGGTGGTGGTATTCTCATCTCTTTCAGAATTTTCCACAGTTTATTGTGATCCCCACAGTCAAAGGCTTTGGCATAGTAAATAAAGTAGTAAGAGATGTTTCTGGAACTCTCTTGCTTTTGCCATGATCCAGCAGATGTTGACAATTTGGTCTCTGGTTCCTCTGCCTTTTCTAAAACCACTTGAACATCTGGAAGTTAATGGTTCACATATTGCTGAAGCCTGGCTTGGAGAATTTTGAGCATTACTTTACTAGCGTGTGAGATGAGTGCAATTGTGCGGTAGTTTGAGCATTCTTTGGCATTGCCTTTCTTTGGGATTGGAATGAAAACTGACCTTTTCCAGTCCTGTGGCCACTGCTGGGTTTTCCAAATTTGCTGACATATTGAGTGCAGCACTTTCACAGCATCATCGTTTAAGATTTGAGATAGCTCAACTGGAATTCCATCACCTCCACTAGCTTTGTTCGTAGTGATGCTTCCTAAGGCCCACTTGACTTCACATTCCAGGATGTCTGGCTCTAGGTGAGTGATCACACCATTGTGATTATCTGGGTCGTGAACATCTTTTTTTATATAGTTCTTCTGTGTATTCTCACCACCTCTTCTTATCTTCTGCTTCTGTTAGGTCCATAGCATTTCTGTCCTTTATTGAGCCCATCTTTGCATGAAATGTTCCCTTGGTATCTCTAATTTTGAGATCTTTCTCATTCTGTTGTTTTCCTGTATTTCTTTGCATTGATCACTGAGGAAGGCTTTCTTACCTCTCCTTGCTATTCTTTGGAACTCTGCATTCAAATGGGTATATCTTTCCTTTTCTCCTTTGCTTTTCGCTTCTCTTCTTTTCACAGCTATTTGTAAAGCCTCCTCGGACAGCCATTTTGCTCTTCTGCATTTCTTTTTCTTGAGGATGGTCTTGATTCCTGTCTCCTCTATAATGTCGTGAACCTACATCCATAGTTCATCAAGCACTCTGTCTATCACATCTAGTCCCCTAAGTATATTTCTCACTTCTACTGTATAATCATGATAGCAGATAGATTCAACCAAGACTTAAAATGCCATGCTAAGACAGGGTAACCCAGAGTTATTTGATGAGGCAGAGGAAATGGGATGTAGAATACTTCTTATTCTTCTGAACATGAGGTTGTGACCTCATCAGTATTTCTCCAGAATCCACGAAAACTTGAAATTTATGTTCAGATCATGATTAGTCTATGAAATATTGTATGAGCATGGTGGGCAGCAGAACTATTCACTCTACGTGTTGTCAGGACCTGGCCTGCATGAATTCAGTCTATGGAATTCAGCAGAGAGGAGAGGGTTGGTTGATGCACTGATGAGGGACAGCATGAAAGACCTTATCTCCCTGTTTCTCTTTCTGATAATCTTCCTTTCTTTTAACTAACCCCAACCTCAGCCCTTGTGTACTCACTTCTCGGCTTGGATTTCTATACCTTTGAAGGTATCAATTCAACCTTCAAAGTCTCATGAATCAGAAGGTTTCTTTTTTTCTTTCAGGCTCTCTGTTTTACAAGGAACTTTTAACAAAGTCCAACAAAGCCACAGTGCTTCTGAAAGCCAGCTCTGTTTAAATTGTACCCAGGTAATTATAATTTCTTTAACTGTGGCCATTCCTCTGGATATGTATTCACACTAAAAAAAGATATTTTGAAATTCTTTAACAGCATATTAAAATGCAAATCGGTCTTCCTATTAAAGATTTCTGGAAGTTCTCTGACAACACATTTAAATGCAAATTGCCAAAGTGTAGATGCTAAAATTAAAATTGGGAAACATAATACACCTCCATGGAGGGGCTGATGCTCTTAACAGCAGAGAGGAAAGCAGAGCTCTGAGCTGCCTGTATTGTAATCACAGAGTTGGTCAGCGACCAGGTCTGGACACCTGTGGAGAATAACAATCCTACTGCCCAGTTACTCTTCCTCCATCTGTGTGTAATTCTGCAAAAGGGATCTGAGCAGAGTGGACTCATTGCAGTCTGACAGCCAGATGCTCCGCCTTCCTTTTTCACGTGTCTTATTGCCTAGACAGAGAGGGGAAGGCTAAGCTTCTGACCCACTGGTATTTTGTACTCTGTGACTCTGCCTTGCCCTATTTACGGACCTTCTGAGATTTCTCCCCTTTCTCTGGTTATCTCCAGAGCTAGGTGGTTATAGGAGGCAGATTCCCATGGCAACGATACAAGCCAATGCTTTCCCAGTTTGTTTTGTGATACCGCAGGGTCCTTCCAATTATCCCAAAGGGTGTCACAGGATTCTCAAATAAAATTAGTTTTAATTTACCCTAAATTTAAAAATAAATAGGTGTCATTCTGTGCTTTGGGGCCATTGGGTGGTGAAGGATGTAGGCTTCTGGTAAGGTGTTTTGTGGGAGTGAAATTAAATAATGATCTGCTCAAAAGATTTGAAAATGTAACGTTGGATATCCTTTCAGGACTGTGGTTGAACAGTGTAGAATGGACTCCTAATTCCTAAAATGCAGCTCCGAGATTAATATTCTAAGATAGCCTGGGTTGTGAGCAAAGCCTTTTTTGTAAGGATGAGCATTCTATTCTCTGACATTGTTTCTCCAGGTGATGTGTTTTTAGGATTTTTTTAAGTCAAAATCTGGGATAGTTTCCAGATGAAATATCTCTCTTTGGTATATATAGTTCGTTGCATTCTTTGTTTAAAAGTAATTTTTAATTACATAAAAAATACATGAACACATTTTTTCTTAAAGACTCTTTTGTTTTAAACCCAGTACCAACCTCTTTTCCCAAGAGTTAACTTTGTTACGAATTTGATGTGTAGTCTTCAGAAAATTCTAATATGTGTCTATAGATGATGTATGGAACTATTGTGTGTATCTTTAAAAAAGGAAATGACATTGTTCATTGTTCTGTCTCAATATTTCTTAGGGGATTATAAGTTTTGATGTGTATATTTATAATTCATTTATTTGCTTTTAGAATTATATCATATGATTATGCTTGCTCATGCATGTGTGGTCTTTTGAGTCATGTCCGACTGCAACCCCTGTCTGTAGCCCATCAGGCTACTCTGTCCACGGAATTAATCTTTTAATGGTAGACATTTAGATTGCTAATAATTTTCTACTATTATAAATAATGCTGCAGGAAATTATTTTGCATGTGGTTTAGGATGGATACTTAGAAGTGAAATTACTATGATTCTTATTTTTCAAGGATTTTGCGCCTTTCTCTTAGCCCCTTTGTGTCTGGCAACACCTGGAAATGTTCCTTATTAATTAATAGGTTCTTGTTTCCAGGAAGGAGAGCTCTGGTTTCCTATTGCTACTCTATTCTATAATCTGTGTAATTATAAAATAACAATATTGCAAGAAATCACATCATTATGACAGTCACATCCTGTGTTAATCCATAGTGCAGATGACAGGGTTGTGAAGCAGAGCTCTGAGTGATGGAGTTAATATCATTTATTCAGTGTTGTTATATATCCATGGATTCTGTATTCTTCCCTGAGGGTGAAAAACTCACTATATATTTTCCCCCTAAATGTTTTATTTCTCTTTGGAAAGTTTGCTTCAGGGCAGAAATAATAATTTGCAATAATAAATAATTGTGTTATTTGGTGGGCTTCAAAGTCTGGAAGTATTGAATTATCTTGTGAATTTGGGCAGAATAGATGGCTCAAAGTTGATGGTGATAATTGTTATAAGGCTCCTTTCAGCTAGGGGCTTCCCTGGTGGCTCAGAGGATAAAGTGTCTGCCTGCAATGCAGGGCACCAGGGTTCAATCCCTGGGTCAGGAAGATCTCCTGAAGAAGGAAATGGCAGCCCACTCCAGTACTCTTGCCTGGAAAATCTCATGGACAGAGAAGCCTGGTAGACTATGGTCCATGGGATCGTAAAGAGTTGGACATGTCTGAGTGACTTCACTTTCACTTTCAGCTAAGTGGAATCCTCACTCAAAAAAAAAAAAAAAAAAACAAAACCCTCATAGACTGCAGAATGACTTCCCTTTGTAGAGTACACACTAAGCTTAGTTAGAGAGTAGAAGGGCATTTGCATTGTATAATTTCCATCACAGATGGTTAAACTTGGAAAAGAACTTAGACCAATACCCTCCTATTCCATCTAAGACACTTTCATCTCAAAGAAGTGATGTAAGTATCCAAGATCACTTAGCAAGATAAAGTAGGGCTAACATTATAAACCAGATTTTTAAAAATTTTACTTTTAAAAGTTTACATACAGTAAAATTCACCCCTACCCCCACCTTTTGTATATTTTCCTGTGAATTTTGACAAATACACCAACATAATGAGGATATCAGTTCAGTTCAGTTGCTCAGTCGTGTCTGACTCTTTGCGACCCCATGAATTGCAGCATGCCAGGCCTCCCTGTCCATCACCATCTCCTGGAGTTCACTCAGACTCAAGTCCATAGAGTCTGTGATACCATCCAGCCATCTCATCCTTGGTCGTCCCCTTCTCCTCCTGCCCCCAATCCCTCCCAGCATCAGGGTCTTTTCCAATGAGTCAGCTCTTCTCATGAGGTGGCCAAAGTACTGGAGCTTCAGTTTTAGCATCATTCCTTCCAAAGAAATCCCAGGGCTGATCTCCCTCAGAATGGACTGGTTGGATCTCCTTGCAGTCCAAGGGACTCTCAAGAGTCTTCTCCAACACCACAGTTCAAAAGCATCAATTCTTTGGTGCTCACCCTTCTTCACAGTCCAACTCTCACATCTGTGCATGACCACAGGAAAAACCATAGCCTTGACTAGACAGACCTTAGTTGGCAAAGTAATGTCTCTGCTTTTGAATATACTATCTAGGTTGGTCATAACTTTTCTTCCAAGGACTAAGCGTCTTTTAATTTCATGGCTGCAGTCACCATCTGCAGTGATTTTGGAGCCCCAAAAAACAAAGTCTGACACTGTTTCTACTGCTTCTCCATCTATTTCCCATGAAGTGATGGGACCAGATGCCATGAGGATATAGAATGGTTTTATCACTCCAGAAAATTACGTGCTGCCCTCTTTGTAGTCAAATCCTACTTCCACCATTAACCTCTAGCAACGTCTGACTTCTGAAATGGTTGTGCTATTTCCAGAATATTGTATAAATGAAAGTATATAGTATTTCATCTTTTAAGCCTGGCTACTTTCCTTTACTTAATACGTTTAAGATTTCATTATGTTGTTGACTGTATTAGAAGTCCATAGCTTTTCATTTCCGAATATCATTCCATTGTATAACTACACCCCTGTTTATGTATCCATCTACTCCCTGAAGAATTAGGTTGTGTCTCTGCTTTTGAATATACTATCTAGGTTGGTCATAACTTTTCTTCCAAGGACTAAGCGTCTTTTAATTTCATGGCTGCAGTCACCATCTGCAGTGATTTTGGAGCCCCAAAAAACAAAGTCTGACACTGTTTCTACTGCTTCTCCATCTATTTCCCATGAAGTGATGGGACCAGATGCCATGAGGATATAGAATGGTTTTATCACTCCAGAAAATTACGTGCTGCCCTCTTTGTAGTCAAATCCTACTTCCACCATTAACCTCTAGCAACGTCTGACTTCTGAAATGGTTGTGCTATTTCCAGAATATTGTATAAATGAAAGTATATAGTATTTCATCTTTTAAGCCTGGCTACTTTCCTTTACTTAATACGTTTAAGATTTCATTATGTTGTTGACTGTATTAGAAGTCCATAGCTTTTCATTTCCGAATATCATTCCATTGTATAACTACACCCCTGTTTATGTATCCATCTACTCCCTGAAGAATTAGGTTGTGTCTAACTTTTGGTGATTAAAAATATGTTGCTATAAATATTTGTTTAGAAATTTTTGTGTGAACATAAGATGATGTTTCTGTAGGGTAGATAACTAAATGTGGAAGTTTAAACAAGAAAAATTAGGAATTTCTGGGCATATATATATATATATTTAAAACATTATAAGTAAGGGCTTCCCTGGTGGCTCAGCGGTAAAGAACCCACCTGCAATGCAGGAGATTTGGCAGGAGCCATGCGCTGGATCCCTCTGTTGGGAAGATCCCTTGGAAAAGGAAATGGTAACCCACTCCAGTGTTCTTGCCTGGGAAATCCCATGGACAAGGAGCCAGGTAGGCTGCAGTCCACTGGGTTGCAAAAGAGTCAGACTTGACTTAGCAACTAAACAACAGTGGTATCTCACTGTGTTCTTAATTTGTATTTACCTAAAGATGAAAGTGAAAGAAGAGAGTGAAAAAGTTGGCTTAAAGCTCAACATTCAGAAAACGAAGATCATGGCATCCGTTCCCATCACTTCATGGCAGATAGATGGGGAAACAGTGGAAACAGTGGCTGACTTTATTTCTCTGGGCTCCAAAATCACTGCAGATGGTGACTGCAGCCATGAAATTAAAAGACACTTACTCCTTGGAAGGAAAGTTATGAACAACCTAGACAGCATATTAAAAAGCAGAGACATGGCTTTGCCAACAAAGGTCCGTCTAGTCAAAGCTGTGGTTTTTCCAGTGGTCGTGTATGGATGTGAGAGTTGGAGTATAAAGAAAGCTGAGGGCTGAAGAATTGATGCTTTTGAACTGTGGTGCTGGAGAAGACTCTTGAGAGTCCCTTGGACTGCAAGGAGATCCAACCAGTCCATCTTAAAGGAGCTCAGTCCTGAATATTCATTGGAAGGACTGATGCTGAAGCTGAAACTCCAATACTTTGGCCACCTGATGAGAAGAGCTGACTCACTGGAAAAGACTCTGATGCTGGGAGGGATTGAGGGCAGGAGAAGGGGATGACAGAGGATGAGATGGTTGGATGGCATCATCAACTTGATGGAAACGGGTTTGGGTGGACTCCAGGAGTTGGTGATGGACAGGGAGGCCTGGCGTACTGTGGTTCATGGAGTCGCAAAGAGTCGGATACGACTGAGCGATTGAACTGAAGACTGAAGAATAACTAAAGAAGGCTGAAAGCCTATAATTGATGCTTTTGAACTGTGGTGCCTGAGAAGACTCTTGAAAGTCCCTTGGACTGAAAGAGCATGAAACCAGTCAATCCTAAAGGAAATCAACCTTGAATATTGGTAGGACTTGTGCTGAAGCTGAAGCTCCAATACTTTGATCACCGGATGCAAACAGATACTCATTGGAACAGACAGTGATGCTGGGAAACACTGAAGGCGAAAGGAGAAGGGGACAGCAGAGGATGAGATTGTTAGATAACATCACCGACTCAGTGGATATGAATTTGAGCAAACTCTGGGAGATAGTGGAGGACAGTGGAGTCTTCTGTGCTGTAGTCCATGGGGTCACAAAGAGTTAGACGTGACTTAGCAACTGAACAGCAAAACAACAACTATAGACGTTGAGTGTCTTTTCATGTGCTTATTTGCCATTTGCAAGTCTTCTTTGAGGAATTATTTGTTAAAATCTTTTATCTAGTTTTTAATTGAGGTATTTGTTGCCTTTCTGTTGAGTTGTGAGTTATATGTGTATGCATGTATATATATATGTGTGTGTATATATATATTTATATATTCAAGATATAAGTACTCTATTGGATATGTGATTTGTGGCTATTTTTTCCCAGTGTATAGTTAGTCTTTTCATATGCTGTTGTTTTGGGCAAAAATTTTGAATTTTGATAGTCAAATTAATCAATTTTCAATATTATGGATTGTGATTTAATATATCTAAAAACTCTTTGCCTTACCCAAGTTTTCAAATATTTCCTATATTATATTCTAAGTTTGAGAGTTTCATATTTTCTTTTTAAATGTAGAATCCATTGAGTTAATTTTTATTTAATGTATGATGTATAAGTAGAGATTACCTTTATATATATATATATATATTTTTTTTTTTTGCTTATGGATTGTTGTCTAGCGCCATTTGTTGAAAAGTCTATTCATTCTCCACTGACACATTTTTACACTGTCATCAAAATAAATTTCTATTATCTGTTTCTAAAGTCTCTATTCTGTTCGATTGATCTATTTAAGTGTTCTTTCATCAATACTGAACTGTCTTGTTTACTGTAGCATTATGATAAGTGTTTAAAAAAATAAAATGAGTCCTCCAACTTTGTTCTTATTTTTCAAAATTGTTCTGGCCCCTTTAGTTCCTTTGCTTTTCATTAAAATTTAGAACCACATTGTGAATACTCTAACAGCAACAGCAAAAATCTTTCTAGAATTTTTATTGCAATTGTGTTATATTTATAGATCAGTTTTGGGGAAATTTGAGGAAAATTAAACTCTTAAAATATTGAAGTTTCCAATCAACACACATGGTGTAGTCCTCACTTATTTGTATTCTTCTTTAGTTTCTTACATCTGTGTTTTAGAATTTTCCGCAACAGTTGTAGCATATATTTTGTTAGGTTTGGGGGGGCATTTTACAAGATTTTTCATTTTCACTTTCTCTTTTTCTTTTTTCTTTTTTTTTTTTGAATTATCTGATATTCTTGCCCACTCGCTTGCTTTCCTTGTTTTCTGTCCTTCCTTTCTCTCTCAGAGGTTAAAGTGTCTGCCTCCAATGCGGGAGACCCGGGTTCGATCCCTGGGTCAGGAAGATCCCTTGGAGAAGGAAATGGCAACCCACTCCAGTATTCTTGCTTGGAGAATCTCATGGACTGAGGAGCCTGGTGGGCTGCAGTCCATGGGGTCACAAAGAGTTGGACACGACTGAGTGACTTTATTTACTTACTTTCTCCTTTCCTTTTTCCAAAGCAGTTTATGTGTATAACAGGACCTTGTGTTTATTACAATGTCAATAGATTGTGTTTAAATTCTAATTTCCTTCGAGCATTTGTGAACATCATTTTTAAAAACCTTTTGATCCATTTCTGCTGCCCCTCACCCCCTAGCCTATAGCAACCACTGATTTATCCTCTGTATCTATGATCTTTTTGAAAGACGGAGTCCAATATAAGAGAGATCGTATGATATTTGTCTTTCTCTATCTGACTTATTTCACTTGATATAATTTCTTCAAGGTCTGTTCATGTGTTGCAAATAGCACTATTTTATTATTTTGTTTTTAAATAACTGAGTAGTATTTCATTGCATATAGATTCCACATCTGCTTTATTCAGTCATCTGTCAATGGATTTTTAGGTTGCTTTCTTATCTTGTCTATTATAAATAATTCTGCAGTGAACATGAGGGTGCATATATCATTTCAGTTAGTATTTTTGTTTTCTTAGATAAATGCCCAGAAGTGGAATTGCTGAATCATATTGCTATTTCTATTTTTGATTTTTTGAGGATTTTCCATACCTCTTTCCAGAGTGGCTATACTAGTTTACATCGCCACCAACAGTACACAAGGATTTTTTTTCTTCACATCCTTGCCAACATTTGTTATTTGTTGACTTTTTGATAATAGCCATCCTGACAGGTGTGAAGTGATCTCTTATTGTGGTTTGATTTCCACTTCCCTGAAAATTGCTGATTATTACTGATGCATCTTTTCATGTACTTGTTGGCCATCTGTGTGTCTTTGGAAAATGTCTATTTGAAATTTTAAATTTTGACTTTCCATTGTTTACTGCTTACTGTAAAGAAATGTGATTTATTTTAATGTATTGACTGTGAATCCTGCAACCATGTTAAGCTCACTTATTAGGTCTAGGAGATTTTTGTCAATACCTTGACATTTTCTATATAGACAGTGATGTTGCCTGTGAGTAGAGACAAGTTTACTTTTTTTTTCAATCTATATGTTTTTTTCTTTTATTGTGCCTTATTTCAATGACTAGGGCTTTTATAGTGCTAGATAGGAATAATGAAAGTGGGTATTCTTATTTTGGCCTCTGGTTTAGGGGGAAAGCATTAATTCTTTAAACATTAATTATGATGTTAGCTACATGTTTTGTAGAGCTTCTTAATCAAGTTAAAGAAGATCACTTGTATTTCTAGTTTGCTAAATGTTTTTACTGTGAATTAATATTGAATTCCATCAAAAATTTTTCTGTATCTATTGATATGATTGATGTCATTTTCTTCCTTTGTCTGTTAATATGATGGATTACATTGATTTATTTTCTTGTAATAAATCAACCTTGCATTCTGAGATAAACCATACTTTGTCCTAGTCTTTGCTTCTTTTTATATATTACTGGATTTGACTCCTAATATTTCATTGAGTTTTTTTTTATATCTATATTTATGAACAATATTGGTGTGTAGTTTTCATTTCTTATATGCTTTGTTTGGTTTTGTTGCCAGAGTACTGCTGGCATCATAAAACAAGTTGAGTAGTATTCCCTCCTTTTCTGTTTTTTAGAAGAGAATTTGAGGAATTGGCATTATTATTTTCTTATCTGCTTTGTAAAATTCACCAGTGAAACCACCTGGGTCTGGAATTTTCCTTGTTAGAAATTTAAAAGTATGAGGGCCAGATGGTAAAGAATCTGCCTACAATGCAGGAAACCTGGGTTCGATTCCTGAGTCAGGAAGATCCTCTAGAGAAGGGAATGGCTACCCACTCCAGCGTTCTTGCCTTAAGAATCCCATTGACAGAGAAGCCTGGTGGGCTACAGTCCATGGAGTCACAAACAGTCAGACACAACTGAATGACTGACACTTAAAATTATGAATTAAAGTCTTTAAATAGATATCACCTGTGTACTCAGTCATGTCCAACTCTTTGTGACCCCATGGACTGTGGTCCTCAGGCTCCTCTGCCCATGGCATTTTCCAGGGAAGAATACCGGAGTGGGTTGCCATTTCCTACTCTAGGGTTAAATAGATATAGAGCTATTCAAATTCTTTTTTTCTTCTTGAGTAAGTTTGGCAGTATTGTCCACATCATCTAAGTTGTTGAATTTATGACCATAAAGTCATTCTTAGCATTCCCCTATAATTATTTAGTATCTGTGGAATCTGTAGTGATATATTTTGATATTGATAGTTTGTGCTTTCCTGCTTTTTTCGTCAATATGAACAGAAGTCTATCAATTTTGTTGATCTTTTGAAAGAAGCTGCTTTTAGTTTTATTGATTTTTTTTCTGTTTTCCCTTTTTCTATTTTATTTTTCTTACTTCCTTCTACTTGGTTAAGTTCCAGATGTTCTTCTTTTTCTCATGTCTTAGACTAGAAACTTCAATTATCCATTTGGGTGTTGAAGAGTGTTCTTCATTTCTAAGAGAAGCATTGAATGATATAAATTTTCTTCTAGCACCATTTTAGAAGCATCTCATAATTTTTAATGGAACTGAATACTATCAGTTCCAAATATTTTCTGGTAGCTTCCAATCTTTTTCACTGATGGCTGTACTGAAGATAATTGTGATTTTGGTGTGCTTCTGAGAAGTCAGTTCAGGATCTTTCTACTCTGTCATCTTGGTAGGCCACACACAAAAAAAAATTCAGAATATTTTCTGCCTTCCTTGAGACTTTCTGTTTGACTCATAAATTATTTGGAAGTGCATTTTAAACTTTCAAATATTTGGAAATTTTTAAAAGATTTTTTGTTAGTTCTGATAGTTTTTTATGACTCAGTATATGGTCTATCTCACTGAATATTCCACATAGACTTGAAAAGAACATGTATTATGCTATTGTTAAGTGGGGTGCCTTATGAATGTTAATTAGGTCAAGTTGATTGATAGTGTTGCTCAGGACCTCTATATCCTTATTGATTTTCTTTCTTGATCGTTTGATTACTGAGAGATGAGTGTTAAAGTCTCCAAGTATAATTATGAATTTGCTTTCTTCTCTTTTTAATTGCACTCATTTTTGTTTCACATATTTTGGATATGTTAGGTGCAGATGCATTTAGGATTTTGATATTTTTATGAATTGACTTTTTTTTTAATCTTTTGTAAAGTCCCTCTTTATCTCTGATAATTATTTTTATCCAGAACACTGCTTTATATTATCTTTATGTAGCCAATCTTGTGACTAATTTGGTGACAGAATATGAGAGGGAATGAAGAAAGACCCTTGAGACCCCATTTTCCAGTTCCTCTGGTCATGGAGAAGCATATCTTTTCCAGTTATCTAAAAATCTGCAGAGGAGGGGCCTCCCTGGTGGCTCAGTGGTAAAGAATCCCCCTGCCAATCCAGGAGACATGGGTTCAATTCCTTATCTGGGAAGATCCCACGTGCCCTGGAGCAACTGAGCCCGTGTGCCACGACTATGAAACCTGTGCTCTGGAGCCCAGACATGTGACTACTGAAGGCCCCACGACTACTGAGGGTGGTATGCTCCAGAGTCTGTGCTCCCCAACAAGAGACGCCACTGAATGAGAAGCCCCTGCACCACAACTGGGGAGTAGCCCCAACTCATCGAAACTAGAGAAAAGCCTGCACAGCAACGAAGACCTCACACAGCCAAAAAAATAAATGAGTAAATAAATAATGAAA
Organism: Aepyceros melampus; assembly: GCA_006408695.1. Lineage (NCBI taxonomy): Eukaryota > Metazoa > Chordata > Mammalia > Artiodactyla > Bovidae > Aepyceros > Aepyceros melampus. Next base: position 346,379 of record SJXQ01003312.1, on the reverse strand, counting down.
CAAATCTGATAGGAGTATGGCCTCATGCCTGAGGCCAGCACAGGAGAGTAAAAGATATTAAATTATATCAGTCTTCCCCTAGCAGATCCATCCCACATGGGGGCCCCTTCCTAGTATTCTGGCCACTGGGGAAGAACATTTCTTTTTGTTTGTTTATTTGTGCCGCTCCCTTAGGCGTGTAGGATCCTCCCTGACCAGGGACCAGACCCGTACCACTTGCAGTCTTAACCACTGGACAACCAGGAAAGTCTGAAGAAAATTTCTTTTAAAAAGTCTTCTGATTGCACCTGCTGCTTAGTCTTGGAATTCAAGATTTTGTGGAGTTCAAGCTGGGAGATATGCGAGGGAAAAACACAGAATGTCTGTACCATGTGGGTCACACTCCTAGTTCCATTATTTACTTTTAGTGTAATTAGATAGGGGCCTTATGCATGCTATCCAGTATTGTAGATAGAAAAAGTATGGAATGAGCTTACTCCATCAAAGATGGAATCATCATTTTGTAAATCACATTTTACTCCATATTGGACAGCTCAGAATATTCCTCCCCTCACCCTTCTCTCTCATTTTGGTCAAAATAACTGTCTTAATCAGTTTTGTTATTATGCTTGAAGTTCCATGTTACATACTACTAATACTTTAATACATGTAACTAATACTAGGGAAACAGCCAACTACTTTTCAGGCAATTATTCCTTAATTCTGATCAGTTCAGTAAGATTAGCATAAATCATAACTAGGAGATAACAAAAAGTGGAGAACTATATTTCTTTCAAAGAAATGGAAAAGTGACTGGTTTTATGAACACTGTTTTTATAGGGCATGAAAATATATACCCTTCAATAAATGAAAGATAAATAAGAACTTTGTTTACCTAAGAGATATAAATCAGTAGGTATTATTATATTTTATCAGAAAGTACTCGTTTAGTTGTGATTTCAGAGACACACCACTCTGGCTTAAACTAAGAAAGAAATGTGTTTAAAAACTCACGCTACATTCATAAATGGCTTCATAAATGGTTAATTCACTACATAAATGGCTGCATTCACTTACTCAAATTATGTAGCCAAGAAAATCTCTATTCCTCATTTTCATGGCTTGTATAGTTTCTTTTTTTTTTTTTGACTGGGCTGCATGATGTGTGGGATCTTAGTTTCCCAACCAGGGATCGAATCTGTGTTCCCTGAAGTGCAAGCGTGGAATCTTAAACACTGGACTGCCCAGCCAAGAAGTCCTGGTTTCTGTCAGCTTTGTTCTCAGTCAGATGCTTCCCATGACGTGGCTAGTTACTAGTAACTAAGTCACTAGTATCTTCAGACTTAACTATTTTTCCTCAAAGTAACTACATCAAATAGAGTATCTTCTTCAAAATTGTAATTGGAAGTTGGAGATTCTCATTGATTGGTCAGGATTGGGCTTTATTTCCATCTCTGAACCACTGACTATTATTCTGGTTGTCCAAACCTAGGAAGTAGGCTTAGCTTTTGATAAAATAAATCCCCCAGGAAATTTGAGGTAAGAAGGCATGGTTTTTAAAAAGGCAAAACAAAGAGCTAGCCACTCTGTCAGTAATGTTGAAAGAAGGGTGGAAAATTATGAAAAGAAACGTTTCCTACTTCACAGTGTGGCTTAGAAGCCTATTTTGTATAAGAAGGAAAGTTTAAAGGTTGGTTTTCTAAAACTCTAGCAGTAATAATTCTCTTGAATCCAGGGGAGTAAGTGAATTATGCTGAGTTTTTATAGTCCCTGATTTTAACTCTGACATGTATAGTAAATGCAATTCTCCAGTAAAATTCAATGGCATATACAAAAGACAGACCATGTTTCTTTCTTTCTTTCTTTCTTTCTTTTTTTTTACTAATTGGTACCTGCTATATTTTGTTGCTTATTAAAAAAATAAGGAACAGATTTCCAGTTAAAAGATTGCTTTTCAAGTTAAAAAGTATATCAGATATTTTTTAATGTCAACATCTTAATAGATAAGGAAAAAAAATCACTGAGAATTAAACACAGATCATTGCTTGAAGAATTTAGGAAAACAGGGTAGGCACTTCTGAAGTGTGAACACTCAGTTTCAATCTTCCATAGCTCTCCCCATTAACTGAGTTGCTCAGGATTAAGGGTTGAGTGTCACGGCCAGAATACCCAAGGGATCATCTGAGATATGCACTCCACGTAAACCTCTGCTGTTCAGCTGTCGCCAGAGGCATGGACGTGAGGCAATGCTTAGAGACAAAATTGCATTACAAAAGATTGAGTCTCTACCCACCAGAGGGGAGTTTGTTTGCGGTATGGTGTGAAGAAGTTCTTCACAAGGAGTCATGTGTGATTGCTGCTGTACCACAAAAGAAAAATTTCCCTGAGAACCAAGAAAGAGATCAGAGAATTAGACAAGTCTCTCAGCCTATTGCGAATGGCAGGGTTCAGCACTTGAGAAAATCTGAGAGCCTAAAATTATTCCTCAACATCTTGGGATTCCCAGGTGGTGCAGTGGTAAAGTATCTAACTTCCAATTCAGGAGTCACAGGAAACTTGGATTCAGTCTCTGCACTGGGAAGATCCCCTGCAGGAGGAAATGACAACCCACTCCTGTATTCTTGCCAGGATAATCCCATGGACAGAGCAGCCTAGTGGGCTAGTCTATGGAGTTGAAAAGAATCAGGCACGACTAAACACACACACACATATGAATCTAAATACAGTCGGTTATCTGGACTAAGTTTTCTTCATTGGGAACCAGAATGTGGCAGAAACCACATCTTACTGCATTTCACTCTAGAATATCTAATGTCCCTACAGCTCGTGAAAGCAAATCTCAGGGATCAGATCCATTGCCTGTCTGCTAAAAATCCTAGACTATTTCTAATTTTATAATCTAGACTATTAACAGCCTTTAAGAATTTTTTATTTTATTGTGATATAATTCACATGCAACTTTGTGAAGTTTGAGTTGTATAACATGTTTGATATATTTGTATATTGCACTATTCTTACTACAAATAATGTAAGCTAACCCCTTTATCACGTCACATAATTATCTTTTGTTTTTGTATTGAGACCAATTAAGTTCTAGTGTCTTGAGTGAGTGAGTGAGTGAAGTCGCTCAGTCGTGTCTGACTCTTTGCGACCCCATGGACTGTAGCCTACCAGGCTCCTCTGTCCATGGGATTTTCCAGGCAAATAGTACTGGAGTGGATTGCCATTTCCTTTTCCATCTAGTGTCTTAGCAGTGTTGAAGTTTATAATACAATGTTGTTGATTGTATTTGCTATACTGTACCTTAAATCTCCAGATTTGATTGATCTACTAGTTGCAAAGTGTTGTTCCTTTCTAACACACTAAAGTCCCAGTGCACTCAACTCCATGACTGCACATACTCTGATCTTTTGCTCAGATCATTTGTCCTCTGTGTTATCTTCCTTGGCTCTCCTGTACTAAATTCATGGCTCTTCTCTTATACTTCCTTAGAACTTAGCATATGCTACTAATAAGATTTGATGCTTTTGAACTGTGATGTTGGAGAGGACTCATGAGAGTCCCTTGGACTGCAAGAAGATACAACCAATCCATCCTAAAGGAAATCAGTTCTGAATATTCATTGGAAGGACTGATACTGAAGCTGAACCTCCAATACTTTGGCCATCTGATGTGAAGAACTGATTCATTGGAAAAGACCCTGAGGCTGGGAAGGGTGAGGGCAGGAGGAAAAGGGGACGACAGAGGATGAGATGGTTGGATGGCATCACTGACTCAATGGACATGAGTTTGAGCATGCTCCAGAAGTTGGTGATGGACAGGGGAGCCTAGCGTGATGCAGTCCACAGGGTCGCAAAATGTTGGACACAACTGAGCAACTGAACTGAACTGAACTGAACTAATAAGATGCCCAGCATAGAGTTCTGTGATTTGTTTAAAGATTTACTATCCTCAGTAGGCTGTGTGACCTTTAAAGGCAGGTTTTATTGTTTAATATCATGTTATATATGGTGAGTAGTTGCTTGCTGAATGTTTCAGTTGAAATGCATTGAACATGACATGTTTGAAAAATAAGTTATGCTTTTTTTTAAGAGGAAAGTTTTTCTGTTTGTAGGGACTTCTAAAAAGCATTAGACCAGAAACTATTAAAATGAGATAAAACTCACAGGGTCTTGAAACTTGGTTGGGAAAAAAAGATCTGTATTTTTATTATCTTAAATTTAACATTTGCTTTAATTGCGAATGACTGTCACCATGCAGTATAATATTAGGAATATAGCTAACTATGCCATTGGTAGATATAACAGATATATTTGTATCATATCTGTTATTTCAAATTATTGAAATATTGTTTAAGATCACTTCTTCAAAATTGGGATAATTATTAGGCTGCTGCTAAATCTAGCTCTTTGATCCATCAATGAAGGAACTCCTATGTTTCCATATAGATTTAAAGGAATATCTTAACTATTTTTAAAATAATTGGTTTCCTTTGTAATCTTATATATTTTATTTTATGAATTTTAAAACCTTATGAGAAAGAGTTCATAGGCTCTTTGTCAGATTCCTGATGGAATATTTGGCAGAACAATGGTTAGGAGCATTTGGATTATAAGCTCAGTGAGGACAGGATTTATGAGGGAGGCTGGCAGTGTTCTTGAAAGCCCAGTTCAAGGGAGTGGTATCTGAGGATATGGTGAGGATATCCTTCCTGTAGTAATGTATTTAGAATTGGAAGTCTGAATAATCCAGGATACTACTGCCGAGCTTGATTTGATGAAGTCATTCTTTTAGTAAACTGGGTCTGGTTGTTCTGTGCAGGATGGGTTAGAGGGCCAAACTCGTTTAGAAATCTATTCCAGTCCAAGTATGAAATGAGGAGGCCTGATCAAAGATGGTTGGTTGTTAAAATTTAAGATGAAGACTTGACCTGAACCACATAAGAGTGAAATAGAAGAAATAGATAAAAATGAGCCCTGGAAGTGATGTTTTGGGTGGAAAAGAGCAAGGTTCAATTTTGATGATACTGTGTTGAGCTTATGTAAAAATCTTATTAGATTTAGATGCTGCTTTGGTGTTTCAGTGTGAAACTGGGGGTTTAAAAGCTCCTATTGCAGAGTGGAGAGGTAAAATAAAAAGAGCAAAGTAGTTCATCAATGAGAAGAACAGAATGAGAGAAGAGGCTGAGAGTTAGGCAGGAAACTTCAAGTTCCATGGAAAGGTCTTAGTTTTCCACCTCCCAGGAGTTACCAGTGATCTCTCCCCAGCTTTTACCCTCTGTGGAGCCAGGATCCAAAGGGCAAGCTGGACTTCTGGATGGCACATATTTTAGAACAGAGCTATGCTGCTCAGGAAGGGCCAGTGTTCAGCAGTGACCAAGGCCCCAGGTTGGCTTCAGATTGTGAAGCTCAAGGCATAAAATCCTCTTACCTGTTATACAGAAGCTTGATGACATTTAAGGCCAAGTCCCATGCACATTGTTACTGAACTCGTTAGGAGCATGGCTATTTCTCTTTACTGGCCTCACTTCCTATAGCTCTCACAGCATCCAAACCCTACTCTTGTTTCTGCTAAGGCTACTACTCTTATCACTTGAGTTCATTTTTTTCCTTCCATTGCATGCCCTTTTTCCTAAGCTTAGCCTCTCTCTATTAGACAGTCTGTGGCTTTTTTCCAGACTAATTTCATAGTCTTACACTCATTCTTTCAAGTTTTTAAAAAATGTTGCCATGATACTGAGATTTTGCTACCTCCACAATTAGCTGTTCCCCTAAATTGTCCCTTTTATGAACACTTAAGGAGCCATACTGATGTTTGCTCTTCAACATTTCTCCAGTGGTCCATATTTATTGTTTTCACAGTTTTTTTTTTTTTTTTTCACTATGGCTTTTCTAGACATTTAAATCATTGTTTATAAAAGTCTGCTCTTCTAAAAATACATTGCAGTTTTAGTCTTATGTCATGACTGTGTATGACCCCATCCACTGCTGAAATTTTATTTTGAAATATCTTATAATTTTGACTGAAACTTATCCATCTATTTTAAAGACCTTCAAAAGCATTCAAATGAAGCAGGAAAGATGGTAACCTACTTAGTACACTGCCTCTGGAATACCAGTTTCCCTTAGGTCCATGCCAATTTCGATGATGAACTAACCACAAAAGCGTAGTTTAATAAAACAAAATATCCATTCCATTTCATTAGTCAGCTTTTATGTAATTAAAAAAGAAGCCAATTACATTTTGCATATAATGTTGAGTGTTTCTTAGAAGATTATCTAGTGATTTAACTAGACTATAAGCCCTGTATCCTCTTAAATTAAAACTGCTGTTTTTCGAATGAATATCAATATGTCATATCTTATTTTTCCTTTGCTGACACTATAATGAAAATAATGACAGAATAACCTGAAACAGATTATCATGAATTTTTAAATAGCCACAGACTTATTTTCAATTGACAACCATCAAAGATATGCTGATAATGCTACAATTCAGTGTAACTTGCTGTTTTAATTTAAGACTTTATTATTTTAGAGCAGTTTAAGGTTTGTAGCAAAATTGAGTAGAAGTACAGAGGTTTCTCATATATTTCCTGCGCTCACATATGTGTAAGCGTTGTATTATCAGCACCCCCCATCAACTGTTACATTGTTACAACTGATGAATCTACATCAGTAATAATCACCCAAGTCCCTAGTTTCTCTCAGGGTTTCTCTTGGTGTTTTACATTCTGTGGACTGGACAAACGTACAATGAGATGTGTCCACCATTACGGTATAATGCAAAGTATTTTCACCGCCCTAAAATCCTCTGTGTTCTACCTGTTTATCCCTTCCCACAACCCCTGACAACTAGTGATCTTTTTACTATTTCCATAATTTTGCCTTTTCCAGAATGTTGTATAGTTGGGATCCTACAATATGTAGCCTTTTCAAATTGACTTCTTACATTTAGAAATATGTATTGAATTTTCTTCCTTTTGTTGTATGTGTGACTTGATAGCTCATTATTTTTTAGTACTGAAAAATATTCCATTGCCTGATGTACCACGTTTATCTCTTCACCTACTGAAGAACATGTTGGTTATTTCCAAGTTTTGTCAATTGTGAATAAAGCTTCTCTGAACATTTGTGTGGAGGTTTTTGTGTGGACAATTAAGTTTTCAACTTTTTTGGGTAAATGTGAAGGAGTACAATTGCTGGCAAATATGATTAAGAATATGTTTAGTTTTGTAAGAAACCACCAAGCTGTCTTCCAAAGTGACTATACCCCTTTGCATTCCAACCAGCCATGAATGAGAGTTTCTGTTTTTCCACATACTTGACAGTGTACAGAACTGTCAGTGCTCTGGATTTTAGCCCTTCTATTAATAATAGGTATGTAGTGATAGCTCATTGTGGTTTTAATTTGCATATCCTTGATGATGCATGATTTAGAGCATCTTTTCATATGCTTATTTGCTGTCTGTGTTCTTTTGTGAAGTGTCTATTAAGACCTTTGGCCCATTTAAAAATTTTGTTTGTTTTCTTATTGTTGAGTTTTAAGAGTTCTTTGTTTGTTTTGGATAATAGTACTTTATCAGATGTGTCTTTTGCAAATATTTTTCTCCAGCTTGTGGCTTGTCTTTTCATTCTTTCACATTGTCTTTTGCAAAAGTTTTTAAAAAATTATATTGAAGTCCAGTTTATCAATTGGATACTGCTTGCTTTTTAATTAGATGTCTAACATGCATGGAGATGTTTAATGACACATTCCCAGATACCTAATTTTTGGGGTATATGTGGGCATGTTTGCACGTGAATGTTATTTTTTCTTATGAAGGTTTTTTTTTTTTACTTACTACATTATTATATTTATTGTTATTTTTGTTGTTTAGTCACTAAGCCATGTCCAACTCTCTCTGACCCCATGGGATGTAGCCTGCAAGGGTCCTCTGTCTGTGGGATTTCCCGGGCAAGAATATTGAAGTGGATTTGCACTTCCTTCTCCAGAGGATCTTCGACCCAGGGATAGAATCTGCATATTCTGTACTGGCAGGTGGATTCAGTAGATTCTTTACTTCTGAGTCACCAGGAAGCCCCACATTATCAGATTATCTGGCTTAAATTTTGCACATCCATTCACAATTGATAAACTTTCTCATAAATATTCTTGTTCCTCCTCAGAGTGTGAGGGGACTTCAGTTGTGGAGGAACACTTTTATAAACACTTTCCCTTCAGGGTAGGGACTTGGAGAGAAGGAAGGAAACTTTTCCTAATTTGTTCTACCTAGGGCTTCCCTGGTGGCTCAGAGGTTAAAGCGTCTGCCTGCAATGCAGGAGACCTGGGTTCGATCCCTGGGTCAGGAAGATCCCCTGGAGAAGGAAATGGCAACCCACTCCAGTACTCTTGCCTGGAAAATCCCATGGACAGAGAAGCCTGGTAGACTATAGTCCATGGAGTCGCAAAGAGTCGGACATGACTGAGCGACTTCACTAGTGTTTCCAGCCCTGTATTGTTTTTAGATTACACAGGTAGATTTAGGTGGCAAAATAGCACAGCAAGACTGTGGATTTTGAAGTTGGCAGAGCTGAGTTCTAATCACTGTTTATTTACAGTGTACCCATGCTAACTTATGCACGAGAGGATGAGATGGTTGGATGGCATCACCAACTCAATGGACATGCAAGCTCTGGGAGATGGTGAGGGACAGTGAGGCCTCTCATGCTGCTGTCCGTGGGGTTGTGAAGAATTGAACACAACTGAGTGACTGAATAGCAAATGCTAACTTAACCTCTCCACACCTCAGTTTCTTTATCTGTGCTGTGCAGTTCTTCATTCAACTACCATTTGTTGAAAATTTACTACATGAAAGGCACTGTCTAAACTCTTAGGGATAGGCAAGGTGCTTGACTTGATGGAGATTACATATAAATGGAGAATAGCACCTATCATATACATTTATGCAAATGAACTGCTATTATCCAAGGAAGTGATAGATGTAAAGTAAGAGTTCAAAAAATGATAGATTTTAACATATTATTGTTATTATTAGTTTATAAGTCTTCTGACCAGCCACTGTAGTCTTGTTCCAGTGTCTAGCATACTTCTTAGCTCTATCAGGCTCTTGGCCTAGGTAAAATTCTTTAGAAGAAACTCCAAGATGATAATTAGCATGCAAATAATTAATTAGGGAAGTTCTAGGAAAAATTGGTAAAGTATTGGGGGAAGCAGCAAGAAAGTAGGAGAAGCCAAGGAAGGGTGGGATTCAGGCAAGCTCCAGTAGAGGAGACCTGATGCTTCAGGAGACTCTGGAGAGTAATTACCCTCAGAGCATTTCCAGTTCAAGAGAGGAGCTATGTTAGGCATTGTACCTATCAGTCACTGACCAAGTGAATCATGGGAACTATGATGGGTAGAATAATGGTCCTCAATAATTTGCATCCCCTAATCCCTGGAACCTATGATTATATTACCTTCCATGGCAGAAGGAATTTTGCAGATGTAATTAGAGATGCAGATTTTCAGATAGGGAGATTATCCTGGGTTATCCAAAGGAGCCCAGTCTAGTTACAGGAATCCTTAAAAATCCTTTCCCAGCTCAGGACACAGAGAGATGTGATGACAGAAAATGGGACAGAGAAAAATGATATTATTGACTTTGAAAGTGGAGGAAGAGGGGCTATGAGACAATTGAGGTGGAAGGCTTTAAGAAGCTGGAAAAGGCAAGGAAATGGATATTCCCCTAGAGCCTCTAGAAGGAAATACAACCCAGCAACACCCAGTGAGAACTGTATCCTGACTACTAACTTACAAAGATGTAAGGTAATAAATTTGCGTTGCTTTTGTAGTAATTTGTTACAGTGGCAGTAGAAAACTAATACAGCTACATAAAATCATAGACACTTAAATCTCTCTACTCTTTTGTGGAAAGCAACTCCAGTTGTCTATGGGAAATTCTCCAAAGAGCCTTTGTAGGTTAGGAATTGGAGGCAAAAGTACACCAAAGTAGAATGAACCCGGAAATGACAAAAGGGACCCGAGGAGCCACCAGGTTTTCCTACAGTGCTCAGTATTTGTTACCTGAATGAATGAATGAATGATTGAACAAACAAATTTATATAAACTACTGTGACAAGAGATCGTGTTAGAAATGGCTTCTTGTCACAAGTAGACAAGGTTGTGCTGGCAGTTCCCATGCAAAGAGTATTTGGCAATCAAAACATTTTTCTACGTGTAGTGCCTTTCCCTTGTTTTCAGGTTCTCCAAGGGGCCTGTGGATTAGAAAAGTAAAAGTGTTCTTCAGACATAATAAAAATGAGCAAACTTTAAAGGTATGTCTTTGCTGTAGAAATCCTTCAGAAAAATTCAACAATTCTCTGGAGAATTTCATTGTACTTTAAGTGCCTGACTTGTAAACTGCTGTAACTAACCAGCTGGAGAATTCATCATCCTCTGGAGCATTTGGCTTGCTTGGCAGAAAAACAAAACAAATCTACCTAGAAATGGAAAAGGAAAGGCCTTTAAAGGCAAATGTTTTGAGAAGCCAATGGCAAGAAAAATAAACTAATGGAATATTTTCCATTTTTTTGTAGTTATCCTCCCTCTTCACTCTCCCACCTTTTGTGCCTGGGTAAGAACTCTAAATGAACTGTCTTATAGTTACAGTATAATAAACTCTATATATGTGAATGATTAATTCTATTGATATATCCATGTATTCAAAAGTTAGAGAAAGACAGTTGATTGGAATATCAGACATAAGAAGAATTAGTTTGCTAATGTCCTGTTTACGGGGACAGGGTTTCTATAATTTTATGTGGTTTCAGATCACCTGAAGAGATGCTTTAACTCTGATAAGATTAGAGACGAGATTATGGGAGTTATCCGAGAGATGCTTGTAGAAGTGTCAGATCCATATTTCCTTTCATTCTAGCTCCTTCCTGTATCATTTTTAAGTGACATTTTCAACTCTATCTCTCTTCTAGTAAAACATTTTAGTAACCCTCATATTGATGTGAAGTGTAGAACTATACCACCACGAGCATGCACCTTTTAGATTTAAATGCTACATCAGTAAGAATGCTTTTAGCTGCATGTAAGAGAAAAATGCAAGCAAAAGAGGCTTAAACCACAAAAGGAAGTTGAGAGATAGGGCAGTACAGGACTGGTTTAGTAATGAAATTGAAGACCCTGGTGCTTTCCATATTTCAAGTGACCATATCAAATATGACTCTGGTCATGGTCCCAACTTGGCTGCAGAGATTCAGATATATCCAGTTATACCACATACGCTAAAGAAGAGTTTTACTCTAGTGAGTCTCCTTTAATAAGGAGTGAAAGCTTTGCAAGATGTCTCCATTCCACCCTGGCTCACTCTTCTTTGGATCACAGTGGCCAAGATTAGATCACTTACCATGTCCAAAAGAGCAAAGAAGGCTTGGGAACTGTGTGTCTGTGAAAGCTATGTTCAGCCTCTATAGAGTGGGAGGTTGGTTCTGCCAGTAAGGAAGAAGGGATGGTGATGACTATTGATCATACAGCCCTGGGTATAGATATGCGTTTGTTGTGATGGTGAAATGAGATCCTGTTAAGTGCTTAGTATGATGCCTGCAAGTGCATCTAGTCTTAAGATGCCTTCTGTGACGTCCTTGAAAGCCTGTTTGCTACTGTGTTAGCAGTTTTAATGCCCAGCTGCAACACCAGTCAAATATCCAAACAGGCATAAAAATTTATATTTAATGAGTCTCTGAAAGCAGACACAAGGCAATTGTTTTGTATGACACTGAAAACTATCTAAAACTTTTTTCCTCATTCATCTTCCCTTTTCTAATATTCTCTCATAGTCACATATGTTCCCCATTGTACTTGGGTCTCTCCCCATCTCTGGCCCTTCTCTTGTGTTATTTTTCCTGACCTCCTTCTTTATTATGTAGATCAATTTAGTCACTCTAGTGTTCTTTTAGTTTTCCTTTTCACCCAATATTTTGATCAGCACAATGAAGTCTCAGGAAGAGAACAGGTTAAGGTGAACTTCTTTTAAGAAACAAGACATAAGGGAGAGGGTGGGATGGGTTGGCAGAGTGGCAGTGTAACATGTGCGATATCATAAGTGAAATGAATCGTCAGTCCAGGTTTGATGCAGGATGCAGGATGCTTGGGACTGATGCACGGGGATAATCCAGAGAGAGGGTGTGGGGCGAGAGGGGGGACGGGGGGGTCGGGATTGGAAGTTCATGTACACTCGTGGCTGATTCATGTCGATGTGTAGCAAAACGAATACAGTATTGTAAAGCAAAACAAACTAAAAAAATAAAAATTAATTTAAAAAAAAGAAGCAAGACATAAAGGAGAATGTCATGAATACATAAAATGGAGTAATGTATTTCTTTTTCCCTTGTTGTTGAGCTATTTGATGTTGCCTAGATGACACCACCTTTATGGCAGAAAGTGAAGAGGAACTAAAAAGCCTCTTGATGAAAGTAAAAGAGGAGAGTGAAAAAGTTGGCTTAAAGCTCAACATTCAGAAAACTAAGATTATGGCATCCGGTCCCATCACTTCATGGGAAATAGATGGGGAAACAGTGGAAACAGTGGCAGACTTTATTTTTTTTGCACTCCAAAATCACTGCAGATGGTGATTGCAGCCATGAAATTAAAAGACACTTATTCTTTGGAAGAAAAGTTATGAGCAATCTAGATAGCATATTCAAAAGCAGAGAAATTACTTTGCCGACTAAGGTCCGTCTAGTCAAGGCTATGGTTTTTCCTGTAGTCATGTATGGATGTGAGAGTTGGACTGTGAAGAAGGCTGAGCGCCGAAGAATTGATGCCTTTGAACTGTGGTGTTGGAGAAGACTCTTGAGAGTCCCTTGGACTGCAAGAAGATCCAACCAGTCCATTTTGAAGGAGGTCAATCCTGAGATTTCTTTGGAAGGAATGATGCTAAAGCTGAAACTCCAGTACTTTGGCCACCTCATGCGAAGAGTTGACTCATTAGAAAAGACCCTGATGCTGGGAGGGATTGGGGGCAGGAGGTGAAGGGGACAACCGAGGATGAGATGGCTGGATGGCATCACTGACTCGGTGGACGTGAGTCTGAGTGAACTCCGGGAGTTGGTGATGGACAGGGAGGCCTGGCGTGCTGTGATTCATGGGGTCACAAAGAGTCATGGACATGACTGAGCCACTGAACTGAACTGAACTGAACTGAGAGATCCTAGACAATGGACCACTAATACTTTGGCAGAAACCTTCAACCTTTTTCAGTCCCTTCCCCAAAGAGGACCAAGAATGAAGCAAGACCAATTTGCTATTCATCAGGAGACTCCACTCCTGCTTTGCTGACAGCCATGTTCAATTAGAATAACACCTTATGATTACATAGAAACAGTTTGAGAAAACTTTGGATAAGGAAGAGATTCCACTGATCTTAAATGTACTGTTTGTTTTCTCTTTTTCTCATCCTGGTTTTAATTTCCTCTGCTCATGGGTTATTGGGTGACCATGCAGACCTAAATTCATCTTTGCATTCAAATTTTATGCTCTGTTTTAATGTTGCATATATAAATGGGCACTCCATTTGGATTTCATTTTTCTTTTGCCACTTGCCTAACTACCAACTGCCCTCTAGGTTTGAAAGGAGAATTAGTTACATCCACCATTAGTTTTATCACCTTATTTTTTTGGTGTTTTGTCTGAAAGAAATTGCTCAGACAGACATTTAATTGCGGAAACAAGTCAGCTAGTGCCCTGTACTTTGGTGACATTTTTGCTGATTATGTCTTTCAGGGACGTTCCAACCAGCAAAACTAGACCTTGGGTAGAAAATCCAGGTCCATTTATGTTAGGTATATTATATTACCTTTTCTTGAAGATGTGAAAACTTCTTCACTCAGATATTTTACTGCTTTAGGACAGTTAGACCTTAAACAGAGAGAAAAGTACCTGAATGAGTCTCCTTGGGATCTCTCCTGGCTTCCTTTGAAAGCCAAGTTTCTGTCCTTTAAAGCTGGATCTTGGTTAATTGGAAAGCAGTGGGCATATGAGGGTAAGGTGAGTAGCTTTTATTTGCTTCCTGTATAAGAGGTAGAAGGAGAATCCTGATATGCCTGTCGTTTAGCAAGAAGATTACCTGGAGGAGTATTCTGGACCCATTTCTCTTGATGTCATTTATGAGACCAAGGACTCCAGAGTACAGGAAACAGAAGGGAGATGTGGGGAAGAAGGAGTACCAGGCAAGCAGAGGCGAGTTTTCATATTTTTTCATATTTTTATTCACCAAGACTGCCTGTTTGAAAGTATTTTTTTTAAGGGAGAGATGGGGTAGTTTTCTCCACATATAGGAATAAAAAAGGTTTATTTTGTTTTATATTGAGTTCATGAAAAGGTGATAAAAATAATAGCAAAAATTTTGGTATGGTGAGCATTTCAGTTCAGTTATAAAATGTAATTCTTACATAAGTCTTTGACACTGATGTTATTATTACACCATTATTCTCATTTCATTGATTAGGTAAGAGTTTTAGAGCAGTTAGTGGCTTTATGTAAAGTACATACTGGTTATAACCACTGCATTATATGGCCTCCCTGATAGGCCCTTAGGATACATCTATACCTTTATGGAAAGTAACATTGTAATCAGATATGAATGTCCTCATTCCAGAAAATTCATTTTCTAAGACCAAAGCCTTCACATGTCAGTAGTGGGTCGTCTGAGTCACTAGAATCCTCGAATGAAAAATAAAAGTGCCCTATTTGTTTTTCAGCCTTACAAAGACTAAGTGGTAAACTTTTGTTGTTTTATAGCCATATCCCTTGGCCTGCTATTCTGGATCCTGTGCATTTGCTGTGATTAGAATAATAGAGAGAAAGAGACAGAGGCTTTGGGGAAAGAAATTACATGGAATGGGAGGGTATTTACCACTAAGCATAATACAAAAATTAGAATTTGATTTTTAACCAGCAACAAAACATACAATGGCGAGTATTTATCTGTCTTACAAGAAAAATAAGAAACCTATAATGCTGGTATTGTCAGCACAAGATAAGTTTCATTGTACAAGGATGAATAAAGGGATTGTAGCTCAGAAAAACTTATGGGTAATCATTTATGGATGGCTATCCTAGAAATCAGTGTAGGTTGTTCCATGATCAATATACCTGCAGTGTTTTAAACCATTCAAGCCTATTGGCTCTGGTTGACTATAATGAAGCATCTCGGCCACACTCAGATATGATCAGGCATATGCTTGTATTACTGCCAGAACAGTTTTTTAGCCCCACAATTGGAAGAGCACTGAATTAGGAGATATCAGCCAACTTGGAAAGTGTAGGGAAGTAAATCTCTTGGGCTCCCGACATAGCTAGTTATTCCTTTACTAAATAGATTTCAGTTTTTTATGTCTGGCATCACAAGACATCTCTGCTTCAATTTTACCCTTCCCACCCTGACTTGGTATCTCTTTTCCCAAATCCTTGTAACCTTTTGTGAATGCTGCTGCTAATTTTGAACAACCATTTCTGTAACTTACCAGTTGTACTATTACATAGGGCACAAATATCTTTGCATTGTTTCACTAGATAATGTAGTAGGAAGTATCTTGTAATCCACAAGGTATTTTGCAATGTAATATATATGTAAGTAATAATTGACTTTCTATATTAAGTCCTGTAATAAATACTTATTGATCTTTTAACCCATGGCAGATATCATGGTAATAATAGGGCATGTGAAATGAAGGAGAGATATCCCGCTAGTGAGGACCCAACACTGGTGAAAGGTACTGTCACTAAGCTCATTATTAATATGCTGTGTGGCTCATTATTAATATGCTGAAACAGGATAATTCTCCCAAAGGATTTCACACTATTAGATACTCTATCCTAAGCACTAAGCAGAAGCTTGCTAGTAAAGAGAAGAAATATATGAAATAGATATGGAAGAAAGATGTACCAAGTGGAACATCCAATAACTACAGAGTAAGGACAAATTATAGTCAGGGAATGGTGGAAAGTTTCACCAGAGTACATGGCAAGGAGAGTGAGGCAAGAAGATTGAATCACTTAGGTGGTGAAGGACTTGGAGAGTGATGTTGAGGAGGTAGATTTTTTTCTGAAGGAAGGATTTTAGACAGACAGTTCCATCAGAGCCCTATAGATATTGAACTGAAAGGGATTAAGGCCAGAGGTGAGATCAATTGTGGGCTCTTTAAGTAGGTAAGAAGACAGATGATGAATTCCTAACCTAAATAAGAATATGTGTTTTGACTCCTCAGCAAAACACTAAGTTTCCTGGTGAGACATTAAGCCTAAGTTGTATATTGCTTGTATCTTTCTTTGTTTCTAGAATAATTCTTTGCACATAGTAGATGAGTGAAATATATTCACCTTATGAATAGATAAGGAATCCATCTGTACTTAGGAAAATGTACTTACATAATGTAGTCCTGATCCAGTGAAGAGGGTGTTTTTGGAAAAGCTCTGTCATTTTTAACAACCTGAAAATTATCACTTTATGAATTACTCCATGAATAGAAAAGTATCTTGAAGCTTTCCTTGAAAGCCAAATGCCCAGAAATTTACCCATCAAAAACTTTTTTTATCTTCAACATCGTAACTTTTGAAGTTTTAGATATTTTTAGGATTCATGGAGATGAAAAAATAAACCTCAAAATCATTATTTTATTTCATCTTTCATTTTATTATTGTTGTCTCTAATAATAATGGTAGGTTTCATTTATTGAATATTTACTCTGTGGTTGTCATTCTTCTAAGTAGTCTGGGGACATTTTCTCATTTAATTTTTACACATTCACTGTGAGGTAGATTTTATTACTATCCCACATTAAAAAATGAGGAAATTGGAACACAGCTTAAGTAGCTTATCCAAGATCAAGTAGCTGGAGACAAAAGAGCTTCTGAATCAAGTTTTCTGACCCCAAAGTACGTTCATCACTGTAAAAAATGAAGAGATAGGCAGATTTAGGGTAGCGCAGTGATCAAGTGCTGGGACCCTATTAGTATCATTGTGGTGGCATGATTTTGAGGGACTCTGGGTGGGATTCAGAGAGAAAAAAGATCAAGAGGGAAAATAAGAATAAAAGAAAGAGAAATCAAAACAGGAGTGTATTAATATGCTGTCACAGTGAGTATGTAATAAATATTTTTCAATGAAATGAAAGATGAAAGACAAAGGATTTCATGGCATGGAGTGAAAGAGGGCCCTCAACCATGGCTTTGGGTTCTGTCCTTGGTTCAGAAGAACTGTCTTTTTTTTTTTTTTTTTTTTTTTTTTTTTTGTGGATTGCAGCTTCACTCACTCCCCGGCTATTTCTGGACCTGTTAACAAATTCATAAATCTTCACTCACTATTTTTCTTTCTAGTTAGGATCAACCCAAATGTTTCTAGCCTTCAGAGTACTTATTACCCATACTTCAAATACAGTATCAAGGAAAGAATAACTTAATTGTAAAGCAACCTGTTTTTCTGATTCTGGATCTGAGATTCTCATATTCAGTGAAAGCAATTGCTCTGGTGCATAAAATATGTTCTCAAATAACACGAGAGATTACACCACAGTTGTATATGCAGGTCATAATGCTTTTCATAATTTGATACAGGCGAATGATTAAAAAGCCCACTCACCTCTTCCTTCTTCATTGTTCTGTCTCTTTTAATTTGTATCCCTTTGGGTTGGCTATAACCAGTGGAAAGGAGTGCAGTCTATGGAGCAAGCAGCGGGATATTGTGGAATATGGAAATCATTTCTGTATATGCAGAGGGGAAGCCTAATTACCTCTATTGATCATTCATCCAGTCTTTCCTCTTCCCTGTTTTGTTTAGTGTTCAGTTATATAATTGGCGTCATTAGAGTATTAGCGCCTTCTTTCACAAGGCATGTGGTTGCTGGTCATTAGCAAACTTGATAGACATGTCAAGAACAGACCTAAGAAGGGAAGCAAACTTTCTCTCCACAGCAGGGTAGCTGGCTTTCTCTAGTTAACTCATTTTTTTTTTTTTCCTGCAAATGACATTGGAATTATATTTCAAGTGCAAGTCCTGTAAGCTTCAACTGATTGTTAGTTGCCTGTCTTGGAGGTGATTCTTCCTCTAGTGAGGTAGCAAAGCATTACTTTATAGGCTCCTGAGATGTCTGTTAAATCCACTATGATTTGTTTAAAACCCAGTTAGACTTTTTAAAACCTCTTCACTGGTGACTCAGACCTTAGAGTCCTCCTGCAATGCGGGAGACCTGGGTTCAATCTCTGGACTAGGAAGATCCCCCTGGAGAAGGAAATGGCAACCCACTTCAGTGTTATTGCCTGGCTGATCCCACGGAGAGGAGCCTGGTGGGCTATAGACCATGGGGTTGCAAGGAGTCAGACATAACTGAGAGACTAACACACATAGACTTTTTAAGACTCTCTAGGCTTCCAGGTGGGGAAGGGTTGTTGAGAGGTGGAAAGAGAAGTCTGGGCCTTTGTGTGGGGAGGGTAATGGGAATGCTCCAAAGTTCAGCCTCTTGTCAAAAATAAGTTTCAAATGTGATCGAGCTTTTATGCTTATTATTTCAGAGTGATCTGAAATTGGTTGGTTGGCATCAAAAATATCAGTTGAAATACCTAAAACTTTTCATTACTTAAAATTTTCCCCCAACTGTTATAATGAGCCAAAAAAGATATGCTGATAGAAAGACTAGGCTGAGTGATGAAAATGAAGCTCCAGGCTGCAATTCAGGCTTTCTACTCAATAGCTCTATGACAAGTGGAAGTAATTTCTTCAATCCATTTTCTTTGCATATGAGTTGGTTGGTTTTGGGAGTTTAAACTCAAATACCATTGAGGTCTGGGCAAAGAATATAAGGTCTGTGGCAATTGGAGAGAGCATGTCCACCTGGCCTAAAAGTATTATAGCCTTAAACACACTTAAAAATATCCTCTCACAGAATATACATCGATGGGAAATATTTGGCCTATAGTTGTCAGTTTACTATTTCTAGGCTATATTATCTATCCCTCTGCCCCTTTTCTGTTTCCACAAAAGAATAATAGAAGATCAAATGAAAGACATGAATAAATGCTTCATAGTAAATTTTTTTTGAATGAATAAGGCAAATTATGTAACGATAAAAGCTGACTTAGTTTAGATAGAAAAAAAAGGCCAGCGTTTCATAGTTTAATATATACAAGTTGACTGTGAATGGCTAGTTTGTTGTTGTTGTGGGGGAAGGAAAAGGACTGCTTAATCCTAAAATGAAACATGGAAAACCTGTCACATGGTGTTTGGAGGTCCTTTTTTTTCCTGCTGTCCTCAGAGCTTTGGTCTGACCCTCATTATAGGGGTGTCCAGATGCAGTCGTTGTTGTGCAGTCTTAAAGTTGTGTCAGACTCTTTAAGACGGCCAGGCTCCTCTGTCCTTAAGATTTTTTCCAGGCAAGAATACTAGAGTGGGCTGCCATTTCCTTCTCCAGGGGATCTTTTTGATCCAGGGATGGAACCCAGGTCTCCTGCATTGGCAGGCAGATTCTTTAACACGAGCCACCAGGGAAGGCCCCAGATGTGGTCAGGGACCCTTGAAAGGGGTATGAAAAGGCCAAGGAGCAACCAGAATTTCACAGAACAAACCTTGTTTCTTTTGAGGAAAGGCTAAGGGAGTTTGAATTAGGACATGGAGAAGAGAAGGGAAGAATTTGGGTTAATTATTCTCCAAGGATGGGATATATTTTCATGTTGGGAATGTAACGCAGTTTCCTCTGTATCTGTGAGTTAAGGCAAGCTGGAATTAGTGAGCTTGACTATTGTGATTGACAATTAGGGAGGATAGTAGAGTGGCAAAATGCTGGAAAGATCTATTGAGAGATATTTTGATATCTTTGCCTCAGGGGATCATCATATAGAAAAAGGTGAGTGATTAATCTGGTTATCCTGATGTTAAGGAGCAACCGGTCAGCACTCAAATCTGGAATGGTCTTGTTTGACATCACTATCATCCCCTCCCCCATCATCTTATAGTCATCTCCTTTAAGATACATAGTGAATGAATCTCAAATAAAGGTAGCCAAAGGTCCTCTTAAGGTACTTGAATAGAACTTCAGAGCCACTGAGAATATCAAAGTCTTTTTTTTTTTTCTTGGATAGTAGAACTCATTTTTAATTCCTGGCCACCTGCCCTGTCTAGTTCATCCAGTATGGGGGCAACTCTGCATTTAGAGCTCTGTAGAATAAGAGATCAAACTGACCATCTCTTAACCCCAATCCTAAATTCTTAGGACAAAGATTCTGTTGTGTCTAGTTTGGGAAAAGTGTTAACCTGGTTTCAATAAATTATACCTTGAGGTAAGGGTGAGAGTTATTTGGTAGGAAGATCTACCAGCGTTAGGGTTAAATGTGTTATGGGTTAAATGGTGTTATTGCAGGAGACAGGGGAGTGAGGGTAAGTTCCTGGGAGGGACCACTGAGTGAGGGTCCTTGACTTTATGCAGGAAAGAATTCAAGAGCAAACCAAATAAAAGTGAAAGCAGGTTTATTCAGAGGTACACACTCCATAGGTGGAATTCGGCCTGTCTCAGAAAGTGACAGCAGACTTGGGGTGTCGGAGTGGTTGGTTTTTATGGGCTGGATAACTTCACATGCTAACAAGTAGGAGGAATATTCCAACTATTTGGGGAAGGAGTGGGGGCTTCCAAGAATGGGCCACTGCCCACTTGTTGGCCTTTCATGACTGTCCCTGGAACTGTCATGGCACCTAAGGTGGTGGGTGTGTCACTTAGTGTATTGCTACTAAGTCGCTTCAGTCGTGTCCGACTCCCTGCAACCCTACAGATGGCAGCCCACCAGGCTCCCCCGTCCCTGAGATTCTCCTGGCAAGAACACTGGAGTGGGTTGCCATTTCCTTCTACAGTGAGCATATAATGAGGCTTACAGTCTATTGGCAAATTTCCCACCATCGTGGGACTAGTTTGTTCTAACTGTCAGATTCTGTGTTTCTCAGTGGCTCTGTCCCCCTCTTAATTCTGTTAGTCATTGTGCCCTGCTCCCTCTTCCTTCTCAGTGACTCTCCAAAATCCATATATTGAAGCCTCAACCCCCAAACCTCATACTTTACTTGGAAATAGTGTCTTTAAAGAGGTAAATGAGGTAAAAGGAAGTTGGCAGGGTGTGCCTTCCCTGGACCCATCTGTGTCCATAGAAGAAAAGGAGCTTTGCTCGTATAGAGAGAAGCCAGGTGCACGTGAGCATCAAGGAAAGGCCATGTGAGGCCATAGTGAGACAGTGACCATCTGCAAGCCAAGGAATGAGGCCTCAGGAGAAGCTAATTTAAGTGACATGTTCATCTTGGACTTCTAGCCTCCAGAATTCTGAGACAATAAGTGTCGGTTTAAACCATCTAATCTGTGCTGATATTTGCTTGTGGTAACCCTAACAAATGAATAAAGTGGTCTGTGTAAGTTCTTTGAGAAATAGATCTGAGCAAATACTCTAAGAAATCTGATATTACCACTATAGTCATTATAATTACCTGTATCAACCATATGTGATGATTCTACAGAGATTTATGTAACTATAACTGCCCCCTTGTTAGGAATTTATAACTGGATCTAAGTATTTCACTTTTCTCGGGCTGGAACAGAGAATGCAGCAGATCAGGTGATCACTTCTAAATTATGCTGAATAATCTCTAGCCTGTACTTGGTTGGAGCAGAAATTGTAGGAAGGGAGAAGTCATAGTAGTTTGTGTTTCTACAGCCGTGGCTGCTGTGATAGAAGATCCAACCAGAACCATCCTGATGGCCCCTAACAGCTCCACCATGGTGAGCTTTACGCTACTCTCTCTGCTTCCCCACCACTGACTACCACTGCTGGAACTCTATTCAAGGTGGAGCCACTTCACAGCCCACTCTGTGCCGCTGATTGCTACTGAGACTGGCTTTACCCAGTACTGGCCTTTACAGACTGCTTAGCAGATGGAAACCTGTTAGGACTAAGTGACTTTCCTTTGGCTCAAACTGCTCACATTGCACCCTCAATTTTCTGCTTGACTTGAGCTTCAGGGACATGCCTCGGGATTGCCTGATGGTGCAGGGACAACTGTTAGCATTAATGAAGCTCACCAACAACTTCTCTTTCCCCCAGGATCTCACCTGTTTGGTAACAAACCTTTTTAAAGGCCCTCAAATATCACTGGATACTTGAGCTGTTATTTATGGAGGTCAGAGTTCCTCCCTTCTGGGAATTTCCTCACTGTGTTGCAAGCAAACATTTTCAATTGAATAGTTATTCTTAACATATCAGTTCAGTCGGTTCAGTTCAGTCGCGCAGTCGTGTCTGACTCTGCGACCCCATGAATCGCAGTACGCCAGGCCTCCCTGTCCATCACCAACTCCCGGAGTTCACTCAGACTCACGTCCATTGAGTCCATGATGCCATCCAGCCATCTCATCCTCGGTCGTCCCTTTCTCCTCCTGCCCCCAATCCCTCCCAGCATCAAGGTCTTTTCCAATGAGTCAACTCTTCGCATAAGGTGGCCAAAGTACTGGAGCTTCAGTTTTAGCATCATTCCTTCCAAAGAAATCCCAGGGTTGATCTCCTTCAGAATGGACTGGTTGGATCTCCTTGCAGTCCAAGGGACTCTCAAGAGTCTTCTCCAACACCACAGTTCAAAAGCATCAATTCTTCAGCGCTCAGCCTTCTTCACAGTCCAACTCTCACATCCATACATGACCACAGGAAAAACCATAGCCTTGACTAGACGGACCTTAGTCGGCAAAGTAATGTCTCTGCTTTTGAATATACTATCTAGGTTGGTCATAACTTTTCTTCCAAGGAGTAAGCGTCTTTTAATTTCATGGCTGCAGTCACCATCTGCAGTGATTTTGGAGCCCAAAAAAACAAAGTCTGACACTGTTTCTACTGTTTCCCCATCTATTTCCCATGAAGTGATGGGGCCAGATGCCATGATCTTCGTTTTCTGAATGTTGAGCTTTAAGCCAACTTTTTCACTCTCCTCTCTCACTTTCAACAAGAGGCTTTTTAGCTCCTCCTCACTTTCTGCCATAAGGGTGGTGTCATCTGCATATCTGAGGTTATTGATATTTCTCCCAGCAATCTTGATTCCAGCTTGTGTTTCTTCCAGTCCAGCGTTTCTCATGATGTACTCTGCATAGAAGTTAAATAAGCAGGGTGACAATATACAGCCTTGATGTACTCCTTTTCCTATTTGGAACCAGTCTGTTGTTCCATGTCCAGTTCTAACTGTTGCTTCCTGACCTGCATACAGATTTCTCAAGAGGCAGGTCAGGTGGTCTGGTATTCCCATCTCTTTCAGAATTTTCCACAGTTTACTGTGATCCGCACAGTCAAAGGCTTTGGCATAGTCAAAGACAAATTCTGTCCACCCTGATGTCATCTACGGAGATCATTCCTTTACCATGAAATGGGTGATAACTTTCTACTGCTTGCAAAATATTTCTTTTTTGTCTTTCCCTTTTTTGCATTTCCTTAGTGTGCTTTCTGGAGGTTTCTGATTAGACAACATCCCACCTCTCTGGCCTTATCCATAACCACACACCAGCCTCACAAGTCTGCTTGCTGTAGCTCAGTCATTACTTCTCATGTTTTGCTTGGGCAATTTTCTCTGTTTAAGGTGACTTTTCCTCTCATCACCATGTCTTTAAATTTTATCCATTTTTGAAATATTAGATCCAGTGTGATCTTCTCCATAGAAACCTGCCCCTGAAGTGTAATGAATCCTTTCTCCTTGTTACCATCACCCAGTTTTCATAATTCCGTTAGGGCCTGGCCTTGCCCATAGCTGCATTATTATAGTTTTAAGGATTTATTTCAGTATCCTCTACTAAATTCCTTAGGATTAGGACAGTATCTTGTCTTCCTGTAGATCTGCCCCCAGTATCTATTCAGCAATGTTAGAATAATAATTGTCATTTCTTGAACATTTACTATGTGCCAAGCTATGTGCTCAGTATATGTTATTTCATTTAATAGGTGACAGCTTTAAAATAAAGCTTTGATAGCTTAGAAAGTTTGAGTAGCTTCCCCAAAATTTCACTGTTTGCAAATGGTGAAGGCAGCATTTCCCTGGGATGTCTCAGCACTAATGTATAATGCTGTTTTCAGTAGTCAGTATATGCATGCTGAATTGATTTGGATGAAACAGCCTTTCCGTTTTAAGAATTAGATGATGTTAAGGTATATATATGGAATCTAGAAAGCTGGTACTGATGAACCTGTTTGCAGGACAGCAGTGGAGACGCAGACGTAGAGAACAGACTTGCGGACACAGTGTGGGAAGGAGAGGGCGGGACAAATGGAGAGAGCAGCGTGGAAACATATACATCGCCAGTGTAAAATAGAGAGCCAGTGGGATTTGCTGTATGACTCAGGGAACTCAAACTGGTGCTCTGTGACAACCTAGAGGGGTGGGATGCGGTGGGAGGTGGGAAGGAGCTTCAAGAGGGAGGGGATATATGTATACCTATGCTGATTCATGCTGACATGTGGCAGAAACCAACACAATATTGTAAAGCAATTATCTCTCAATTAAAAAGAAATAAATTTTTTAAAAAGATGAGCCCATGGAATGGCCCACAGTCATGACTGCTGTTGCTGCTGCTCCCTTGGCTGCTACCAACTTCTTTCTTTAATCCCCAGCCCAGAAGTTTCCCTAATAGGGGTTCAGGGAGTTTACAAATCCCCAAGTGTTGTTAACGATGGAGGTGCATTGCTAATCTTGGCCCAGCCATGTGGTAGCTGAACAAAGGTGACGTGTTGGATGCAATTGCCATACTATGGAAAGAACAGCAGAATGCTAACCAGCACATTAATCATGCTGACAGATGGTCTGCCTGGCTCAGGCTCTGCAACAGACTCTCCCTATCTTTCAAGCTCATGGCTATATACCTATTAGTCTGAAGGGAATAATTTAAGATATAGGTCTAGATGCAAAGGCAAGGCAGTATTAGTAACAGCTACAAGAATATGTTAGGCTCTGTGAAATTTTAATTTGTCTTTATTCTGCTTGCCCAGGACACTGACCTTTATCTTTCTATCATAGGAACCCACCCCCATATCAGTACATTTAAAATACATGCTCACATTCTGATCCCACACCCAAGATGGTCCCCAGTGACAGCTTCACACATATCTCTGAAAATGGCTACCACCAACCAAGTCAGGTAAGCGTATATTCTGAGGAAATTTGCTATCCCTTGCCTTTATTTCTGTTGGCTCAGTGGGCAGATTCTAATTTGAACAAGCAAAATTTAGCCTGCCTGAGGCTGGTGGGCAGGTGTTGCTTTTTATGAGTGAGTTGCTTCAGTTGCTAGGGTGTACAGATATTTCAGCCTGACATCACCTCTACAGGAAACCCAAGTTCCATTTGGTGGGGGACTAGGGTTTTGGCAAATCCCAGCTTCTGCTATTCTCACTGACAACGCCTTGGCCTGTCATTTGTGGAAATATATGTCTAAATGTTGGTATCTGTATGTTGTCATTGTTCAGTCTAAATTGTATCCAACTCTCTGTGACCCCATGGACTGCAGCATGCCAGGGTCCTCTGTCCTCCACTGTCTCCCTGAGTTAACTCAAATTCATGTCAGTTGAGTTGGTAATGCTGGATCTCATCCTCTGTCATCCCCTTCTCCTCCTGCCTTTAATATTACCCAACATCAGGGTCTTTTCCAATAACTTGGCACTTTGCATCAGGTCGCCAAAGTATGGGAACTTCAGTTTCAGCGTCAGTGCTTCCAATGAATATATTCAGGGTTGATTTCCTTTAGGATTGACTGGTTTGATCTTGCTGTCCAAGGGACTTTCAACAGTTTTCTCCAACACACAATTCAAAAGCATCAATTCTTCGATGCTCAGCCTTTTTAATGGTCCAACTTTCACATCTGTGTGTGATTACTGGAAAAAATATAGCCTTGACTAAATTGATATTTTTCAGCAAAGTGATGTCTTTGCTTTTTAATATGCTGTCTATGTTTGTCATAGCTTTCCTTCCAAGGAACAAGTGTCATTTAATTTCACGGCCGCAGTCACCATCTACAGTGATTTTGGAGCCCAAGAAAATAAAATCTGTCGGTGTTTCCACTTTTTGCCCTCCTCCTGCCGCTGCTGCTAAGTTACTTCAGTTGTGTCTAATTCTGTGCGACCCCATAGATGGCAGCCCACCAGGCTCCCTCCATCCCTGGGATTCTCCAGGCAAGAACACTGGAGTGGGTTGACATTTCCTTCTCCAATGCGTGAAAATGAAAAGTGAAAGTGATGTCGCTCAGTCGTGTCCAACTCTTAGTGACCCCATGGACTGCAGTCTCCCAGGCTTTTTCGTCCATTGGAGTTTCCAGGCAAGAGTATTGCAGTGGGGTGCCATTGCTTTCTCCGTTTGCCTCCTATTTGCCATGAAGTGATGGGACTGGATGCTATGGTTTTAGTTTTCTAAATGTTGAGTTTCAACTGCTTTTTCATTATTCTCTTTCACCCTCATCAATAGGCTCTAGTTCATCTTCCCTTTCTGCCATTAGAGGGTATCCTCTGCATTACAGAGGCTGTTGATATTTCTCCTGGCAATCTTGATTCCATCTTGTGATTCATCCAACTCAGCATTTCACTGACTCCTTGAAGAAGACCCTGATGCTGGGGAAGATTGAAGGCAAGAGGAGAAGGGGATGAGAGAGGATTAGTTGGTTGGATGCCATCACCAACTCAATGGACATGAGTTTGAGAAAACTCTTGGAGTTGGAGAAGTACAGGGAAGACTGGCATGCTGCAGTCCATGGGGTCACAAAGAATCAGACGTGATTGAGTGACTGAACAACAACAACTCTGCACATAAGTTAAACAAGTAGAGCAACAATATACAAACTTTCCTAGTTTCAAGTTAGTTGTTCTATGATATTCATATATGTGTACCCTATCTATGTACTATGTATGTATGTATGTAGCTATCTACGTATCTATTTTAATGAGTTCCACTCAAATCAATGGATAAACATAATAGGATACAAAGAGAGATAAACTTGCCTCCTCTTTCAAATTGTGAGATGGAATTGGGTGGGAGAAAGACTTTTGATAAAGAAAAAAGGTCATGAAAACCAAAAAGGATAAAGTACAACAACTGCCACCCCTCCCTCCCACCTTTCCACTCTTATTTTTTCACAAGGAAGAGAATTGGTCAGTACCAAGAACTGCTTAGTGGTGGGCAGTTTTCATATGAGGTCTTGTTGAATTCTTATTCTAGGCCTTTGAGGTAGGTTTCATTGTCCCTTTTGCACAGAAGAGAAGACTAGGAACCAGAGGGAGTAATAAGACTACAGTCACAGGGATTGTAAATGCTGGAGCTAGGCTTATCTAATCCCGATGCTTACCTCTGACTGCTGAGGTGAGGTATCACATTTCTCAACCCATTTCATGCTGCTGCTTCTCTGAAACAAATCAATTATTTGTGAGAGGAGGTAAAACATTAGGAGGATTCAAGGCCTTCTCCTTCACTGGTGTGTTTAATGGACAGTCCTGTGCCAAACTTCCCAAAGCACCATATGTGCTCTTGGATACCTACATTTGAAAGTCTTGATCAATGCATCCTGTAACTACAGCTGCAAAGGTACCCACTCAGGGTAACATCCTTTTGACTGGACACTTACAACATTCATAACCTCCCCAGATTCATCCAGAAAAGATAATGGTTCAAAGTCAAACCAATTGCTTGTAAAACCCAGGAGGTGTGATATGAGTTGACACATTCTGGGCAAAATTTGAATACTTTGAATGAAGCCTTCATGCTAATCTTTGAGTCTTCCAAGCCTTTTTAGATTGGGAAATGGGCCAAATCAACTTGTAATCCTGAAGACAGAGTCCTGAGATCAGATAAACTTGCGTTATTGTTGAGCCAAAACATTGTTACTCAGTCCACTGAATGTCTGGATCCAGATGGCAAGAGACCTCAGAGGCATACCCTGGAGGTGACGCATCTTAGCCAGTCCACAAAGCATGGCTTCAAGACCTCACACACTGGCCCTAAGTTTGAGAAACTCCTAAGGAAGTCCAAAAGAAATGGACCGTTTTGGGGGGTGGCTAGTGGGAAAATGCTACCGAGTTATTTGGGAGAATGTATTTCCTTGGCAACTTACTGAGTAGAATGGAAGCAGAAGAAGGGTAGGAGGAGAGAAGAGGAAAGGAAAATTTGTATACAGTGCAGTTTACTTTACTTTGAGTTCTGCATGGTGTCATCACGTGTGTTTAAGAAATAATTTGTAAAATCTTTTTTTGGTCTCATGAATTTTTTTCTTCTTTCCCAAATGTGCTTTGTTTTAAGCCAGCAGAAATACAAATTTTTTTCTTTAAAAATATGTCATCCTAAAGGTTAAAACTGGACATTAAGGTCTGATTCATAGGGCTGACCTCTCTAATGTACAGAACAGTTCCAGAAATGTAGGGCTGTAGAGTTAGAGTTGGCTTTATTCTTTTCTGTTTCCCACCTTATGTGACTGTGAGGGTAAATACTTACTTGGTTCGTGAAAATTGCGAATTACCAAAACTTAAATGCACTAAAAGAACGCAGGTTTTTGCTTTGTTTTTGTTTTTGTTTTCTCCTAGCCTTTCTCTTGCTTCCACTTAATGCTATTCCTATGAGGCAGCTCTGGAAAGCGGGAGAGGACATGCCCACAGTGCCATGGTGCACTCTTCCCCACAAGGCTGCGGCAGTGTCATCTTTCTAAAGAGTAGTACAGGATGCACTGTGATTGATTTCCCAATGTCTGGTGGAAGGTGATCTTTCCCACCAGTTGGTCACGGTAATTCTGCCTCCATTGGCACTGAATGGTTTAGATGTGGGCAGGTCAGGACTTCTGAGATTTGCCAGAGGCTCTTGAAATGCCAGTCTTCCCATCTGTAAAGTGGAGGCAACAGTAGCTTCTAACTCGTCGGTTGTCATAAAAATCACATGAGTGACTACTTAGGCAATACATGACATATAATAAACACTCAGAAAAAGAGTTTGGGATTAATAGATATACACTGCTGCTGCTACTAAGTCACTTCAGTCATGTCCGACTCTGTGCGACCCCATAGACGGCAGCCCACCAGGCTCCCCTGTCCCTGGGATTCTCCAGGCAAGAACACTGGAGTGGGTTGCCATTTCCTTCTCCAATGCATGAAAGTGAAAAGTGAAAAGTGAAAGTGAAGTTGCTCAGTCGTGTCCAACTCTTTGCACCTCCATGGACTGCAGCCTACCAGGCTCCTCTGTCCATGGGATTTGCTGGGCAAGAATACTGGAGTGGGGTGCCATCGCCTTCTCCAGATATACACTACTGTGTATAAAATTGATAAACAACAAAGGACCTACTGAATAGCACAGGGAACTATATTTAATCTGGGTCAAGAAGATCACCAGGAGAAGGAAATGGCAACCCACTCCAGTATTCTTGCCTAGGAAATTCCATGAACAGTGGAGCTTGGTGGGCTATATAGTCCATGGAGTT
Source organism: Aepyceros melampus (assembly GCA_006408695.1). NCBI lineage: Eukaryota > Metazoa > Chordata > Mammalia > Artiodactyla > Bovidae > Aepyceros > Aepyceros melampus. Next base: position 316,923 of record SJXQ01003312.1, on the reverse strand, counting down.
GCAGAAGAGTCAGACATGACTTAGCTATGGCTGAAGCAACACTGCAAGCAAAATGAATATTTAGCTATTTTTAAGACCAGAAAATGTATCTAATCTTACTCAAATTGTTAATTAATCTGGGAGAAATGACTTTCAAATCTTAAAAGGTAGCTTCTATTTTCTTTTTTCAATTAAGCATTTTCGGTTCTTCTATGAAAATGTGTTGCTTACATACCTTTTAAAGCTACTAAATGTATATATTGTTAAAACAACTTGCCACAGATTTCTGCCAGGACTCTCTGATTCAACTCCATTCAACAGATATTTATGAAGAGTTTATTAGATGCCAGGCACTTTGCTAGATGGTTCACAAAAACAGATGCGATCTGTTCTCTTAGCATTAAGACTGTACCACATCATTCCAAAGCACAGGAGAGGGAAATGCATTGGACTTGGTTGTTTCTAAAAACAGGGATGGGAACTGGGTCTTCTGCTTCCCTCTGTCTTTCTGGGGTGTGCACAGGGACTGAGCAAAGGCTGCTGGACTGTGTCAGCCTCATCAGTAATGTCTGTCAGGCTTCGTTCTTAGCTGTCATCACCCTGATTACACATACTCATTTGAAGTAGAAATGAAAGTAACCTCTGTTGTAGCTTCAAGATAAGTCTCCTAACCCTTTCCATCAGATCGCTGTCCTAAGCTCTTTTCATGAAGAAATCCTGGAGCTGCTTCTACCTAAGAAGGCAGTCAAAGCTATTTTAGGTGCTTGGTTCAGATTTTCACTGTACTGATATGTCCTCAGAATGGAGTACCACTTGTAGACGAAATTTTTAGAATGAATACAGAAACAAGAAGAAGGAAAAATTCTGTCTTGATCTTTTCTCCTTCAAATGAGAAGGTGTCTTCCACAAAGGTAGAGTATAAGACAGTGCTTGTGGGCAAAGAGCTGGAGGAAACTCCATTACAAAGGGAAGTGACGGCTTCCTATTTATTCCTTTCACTAGGACTTATGGAGTTCAAAAGGGTGTTGCAACTCGCTGTAAAATATGATGGCAAAACTCTGTGAGGGAAAGCGACAAGGCAGAAGAAACTTGTTTGGATTCTTAAGAAAAGCTGTCACATTTGTTTCCTCTAAACAGCCTTTAAAGGAAGTTTTTATAACTATACTTCCACCTAGAGCCTTAAGTCAGAAACTGTAGGTAGCAAAGGTAAGAGTGATAATGATAGTGGAAGTTTGGAGAAATGAAGCAAGAGTGATGAAAAAAAGGTGGTGAAAGTAGGTGGGAATGTTTACAGTCTTGTTTTTTTTATGTCTGTGATGAAATGAAAGATTAATAGAAAACAAGCGGGAATATCAAATATACTGAAATTTATAGAACATGACCTTAATGGGTCAGATTCATATAGCATCCATCTGCTGCTAGATGTAACCATTCATAAAATCTCAACTTTTGCCATCATAGACTTTCTGCCAAAACACAGCCTATTTGCAATATCTTAAGCTGTAGATGAGCAGATTTCCTGTGATGGTCTAGGGGCCCCGTTATATGAATGAGCCTTAGATTGACACCTGTGATGGGAGATGAAAAATACCAAATTCACCATAAGGTTTTGTTGTCAAAGTTTAGATCAAAATTTAGATACTGCAGCTCCTTTTTATTTAATGACACCCAAGTGAAAGTGAAAGTGGACGCCACTCAGTCATGTCTGACTCTCTTCACTCCCATGGACTATTTAGGCCATGGAATTCTCTAAGCCAGGATACTGGAGTGGGTAGCCTTTCACTTCTCCAGGAGATCTTCCCAACCGAGGGATCGAACCCAGGTCTCCCTCATTGCAGGCAGATTCTTTAGCGGCAGAGACATAAGGGAAGCCCAATGACACCCAAGATGTAGTTAAATTTTATAAACAGTACTACCCTCCCCTATTTGGGAACAAGGGAGTGATAGCTGCCTTCTTTACGATTATGACATCCTAGTGGCAGGCTGAAAATTTATGTGATAAAACTGATCTATGAAGGTAGTCAGTCTGAAATCTTTTAAGCTTCCAAGAAGTATTTTTGTCTCTCAATAGTGATTGTAGTAGTAGTAATAGTAGTAATAAACATTGGTTTAGTCCACACTATGCCAGGCACTGTCAATTATGTTCAAATTGAAAGGGGTCTGGAATTAGCATTTGGTTATAGTATTTGATTTTGTCATTACAGTAACCCATTGAGATAGATGCTTTTACAATTTCTGTATTTTGCAGACCAGAAACAGGTTTAAAGAGATCAATTAATTTGCTTAAGATTATACAGGATTTTGATTTAGAAAGTCTAACATCAGTTACCATATAGTTAAATATCCATTTATAAGAATCACACGAGAGACTGGAATTATCTAAATAATTTCATTTCCCTGGGAACAAAAGAGATTTGGCATTTAGCAGATTTATTAATCAACCCAGGTGATTCATACAAATATAGTCAGATGCCAAATTATTTGGGTAGTAATGGAAGAGCTTTGTTGTTGTTCTTATTTGTTTTGTGACTGGGAGACATGAATTCTTTGGAATATTGGGGAGCATTCAACCACAGCAAGTTAAGACAAAGCATAACTGTCTTGATAGTAATGAAGGCGCCGGCACAGGAAATTTCTCACACATGTTTTTAATTTGTGTCATCTGCTGTTCTCAGAGTCCACATGCTTGGTGATGAACTACAAAGTGTGCCTTCTACTCTGGTTTAGGGAAGTTAGGTCAGGCAGCCCCAGTAACAAAACCGTTGTTAAAGATGGGACCAGATAGTTCAGGGGTAAAGAACCTGCCTGCCAATGCAGGAGATGTGGGTTCGATCCCTGGGTCAAGAAAATCCCCTGGAGAAGGAAATTGTAACCCACTCCAGTATTCTTGCCTGGGAAATTCCATGGACAGAAGAACCTGGTGGGCTATAGTCCATGGGGTCACAAAAGAGTCAGACACTACTTAGCAACTAAACAGCAACAGAATGAGAGAGTACCCTGTGCCCAGATCTTGGTTTATCATCCAGGCAGTGGCTTAGACACTTAGCGCTTGTTCTGTGGGGGTAGAGACAGGAGAGACCAGAAGATGGAATTATGATGAAAGGAATCTGGCTATGTTCATTGCTTAATTGCCCTTCTCTTAAAAATAGAGAACATGTTTTTGAAGACCACATAGCTCTTTTGTTATATTTATTTGCCAAATGTTCTTAACACATATGCATGAATTCCCAGATACACACACACACACACACACACACACACGCATGCTCTGAAAAATAGAGCATTTAAACATTGGAAACTTCATGCTGAAATGCTGGTGGGCTAATTAAAAGAACCAAACCACACCTCTTTTTCTGCACCCACGCAGCCTCACCTTCCTGTCCTGACTTCCTGTGCAATTAAAGCATAAGCAAATCTGTGATAAATAGCAGAGGTATGCCAGCATGGGTGCATCCTGGAAACTCTGGTGGTCTTTGTGGCTAATGAAGTGAAGTGAAGTGAGAGTTACTCAGTTGTGTCTGAAACCATGGGGACTCTGCGACCCCATGGACTATGCAGTCCATGGAATTCTCCAGGCCAGAATATTGGAGTGGATAGCCTTTCCCTTCTCCAGGGGATCTTCCCAACCCAGGGATCGAACCCAGGTCTCCCGCATTGCAGGGAGATTGTTTACCAATTGAGACACCAGGGAAGCTCTTGTGGCTGGTAGAAAGGTGTAATTATTATCATTCATTGAATTAGTTCTGCATTTTACATTGTCCTTCTGGGTTTCTAATATCCACAGATATTTTAAAGACACAAGCACTCTCACACTGTGCAATTCCATGATGGCCTGACCCATGTTTCTTGAAGCCAGGGAGCTGCCCCTAACATCCTGTGGTTGATCTGGGGACAGTATAGACTCATCTACACATCCGCACCTGGACCTTTCCTCCAGTAAGTCCTGCTGTGGACCATAATTCTAGAATTAATCCAAATGTGTGAAAACAAGAAATCTGCTATATTTCCCTATTGTTCCTTCTTTTTAAACAATTTTCCTGATGGACTTTGAACATTTTCACTTATCTATGTTAAAAAGACTTTTTTCCTCTGACTTATTTCCAAAATTTAAATATCTTCATTTTTACTAAGTATAAATTATATACTGCTATTGTTAAAAAAAAATGTAACAATGGAGAAGTATATAAAGTAGAAATGGAAGTTCTTTGCAGCATCATCCCAAGATAATGATGATATAATAAAAGCCAAAATAGCATTTATTAAGGACCATGTTCCAAGCTAAGCTTTTAGGCTCATTAACAGGTATAGCCCTTAGAATAGTTCTGTAAGGTAGTACTGTTATTTCTCAGTTTAGTACATAGGATACTGAGGAATAAAACGTTAAAAGTTTGTACACCACCACACAAATAATCAGTAGCAAAGCCAGAACCTGATAACTGAAAGTATGAATCTGCAACCCAATTACGTTATTAAACCGAATGGATCAGGGCTGATCATTTATTTAACTTCAACTTTAAAAAATTAAATCATAAAAGATGAACTAAGCACACCTTAATATTTTTATTTTAACTTAAATTGTACCTCATTTATATGTAAATTCCCTAACCATTGATCTAACACCAAGACCATTTCTTAAGGATGGCTACACTATTTGCTTTTCTTAAATAAACCACACCCATAATTGCTATAACTTTGTAATGGGTGATAAATTCTTCAGAGGCTGTTTTTGGGTTTTTTTTATAGGTAGTCTCTTTTATAGAGTCTTCACAAAGTAATTTAGTTTGCATAGAAGCAATTCTTTTTAGTCTTACATCTTATTAACTTCTGTATTTTAAAAGAAACTAGATCATTATAGCAAGTATAAAAGCTTTAAGCAGTTTTGAGGACAAAAGCCGTTGATTCTTGGTAAGCAAACAATACATGTGAGACCAGAAGTGCCTGGGGCTTATAGCACTCAGCATTCAGCACTGCCCTGGGCATCAGCCTGAACCTTTTGCAGAGGAAAGTTAGTGCTTATAGGTTTATTTGGAAAGTCAAGTTCAGTTAGGAGAACTATGTGATGGAGTTAACTTAATATCAAGCATACTGAGAGGCATCTGCAGAAGTTGCTCATTGAGGGGAATGTTTCTTTTCTTCCCATGCTCCATACCTCTCAAGGTGTACGCTTACCAGAGCTTATTGTTCAATTTGTTTTTCATTTTTTGCATCTTTTGTATGTAAGTTCACATTTTTAAAATTTATTTTAATTGAAGGATAATTGCTTTACAATATTGTAAATTTATGAACTTCCCTGGTGGCTCAGCAGTAAAGAATCCACCTGCAATGCAGAAGCTGCAGGAGACCGGGGTTGGACACCTGGGTCAGGAAGATCCCCTGGAGGAGGGCATTAGCAATTCACTCCAGTATTCTTGCCTGAAGAACCCCATGGACAGAGGAGTCTGGTGGGCTACAGTCCACGAGGTCACTAAGAGTCGCACACTACTGAAATGATTTAGCACGCACACATTGTAAGTTTATATGGTATGGAGATCAAGCTCACTTTGCTTGCCACAGGACAGGTCGATTAGAGGCAGGAATATGACTTTATTCAGAAAACAGAGAAGATGGCAGACTAATGTCTCAAAATAACCATTTTATCAGGGTCTGGATGCCAGGTATTTTTTATAGAACTGAGATGAGGGAGGTGAAGAAGTAAAGTGAAAAGGTCATTAATCTTGCAAATATGTCCTGGAATGGCCAGCCTCAGGGAGGGGCTGTGTTAATTTCGTCCTTCCTGTAGTCATTCACAGGTGGACAGGATCTTGAACACCGGCATTTTGGTTTAACATTCTGGCAGAGGGGCAGCGTTCCCCAAGCCAGGCCATTATATATGAAGAGTATCTTTTTAGTGAACAAAAGCAGTGGAAAGCAAATGTTAAGTAAAAAAACAGATTCAACATGGAGTAAGTTTTTCCCTATAACACATATCTCTCTAATTTTTCAGCTGATCTTGATAACCAAATCTTCAAAACATGCACAATAAGATATACAAGGAATTCCCCAGGAAGGAAACATTCTAGAGCCTCTCCCATGAGACCGAGCCAGCACTAGAAAAATGAAACAGAACTGAAGAAATTAATTGTATAAATCTAGCAGGAATCCCAAATTATTAGCCTGGCCTATAGACTCATTGAAAAAGACATTGATGCTGGGAGGGATTGGGGGCAGGAGAAGAAGGGGACGACAGAGGATGAGATGGCTGGATGGCATCACTGACTTGATGGATGAAGTCTGAGTGAACTCCCAGGGAGGCCTGGTGTGCTGTGATTCATCGGGTCACAAAGAGCTGGACATGACTGAGCGACTGAACTGAACTGAACTGATAAGGCCTTACATGATCCAGCCCATGCCTCTCCACTTAGCCAAATAATCCATCATGCTTGATCCTGCCATGCTGTTTCTGGAGTTGGTCCCTCTGCCTTTGTTACTTCTTAGAATGTAAGCCCTCATCTTTCCCTTCTCTTTTCCTCTAAGAAAATCCCTTCAAGTCCCTGGTTGTGCCCTTTTCTCTCTGATCCTCGACTTCTTATCTGCTAGAGCAGAGCCAAGGGGTTCCTTCACATGACCTCATTGCTCTGTCCCCACTGCACATGGTGTTTGCATTTTAGCATCACCCAGATTCGCAAGCATGTTTTGGCTTGTGTGTTGCTACAGTATGAAATCCAGGAGGGCAGCAGTAGGGTTTTATTCATCTCTGTTTCCCCAGAGTCTGTCCCTCACTTGGCAAATATTAATATTCCACAAACATTTGCTGAATGAGTGAACCCATAGTCTGGGGCATGTGTGTGTGTTCTTGGTCTCCTAGCATCCCATGTGAGATGGGAAGGCATGGGTGCTCTTTGACACATACTCCTGACTGCAGTGCTTTCCTTCAACCCTGAGTTGGGGAGATTGAAGAAAGAGGCTCCTTGTAGTGGCCATTCCTGCAAATTTCTTTCCAGCCTTGAAAGAGAGATCAAAGGCACAGCCCTGAGTTGTCTGCTCAAGCTTTTGTTCACACTTTCCCTTTGCAGTGAGGGACTAAGAGGAGGATTTTCTGTATATATTACTACAGACTTTGATCTTACTTGGTTGATGTGGATGGTACCCTGTTCACAGTACACTGTGATGAGACTATCGTATAATGCAATAAGGGGAAGTCTGTGTGACAGCCAGGTGACGCTCAAGGAATGTATGGGTTTATTTCATTAGGTGTAATGTATTCTCAGCAGAGCCTGGTCTGTGTGCATAATGTGATTCTCGAGGTGCCCAGCAGAAACTCTCTGTTAGAGAAAGGTAATTGCATTACCCTGCCACTTTCAGATTCATTAAGGGGAATCTTGGGCTCGCCCATCAGTTTTCAGTCCCGCTCACATTCAGAACCATTTCCCTGTGGTCACCTTTCCATCAGGCCATGTATCTCATTGGCTCTGCCTGACAGTCAACTCCTAAATGCTTCCTAGCAAGTGCCTATGCCTGTCCTGTATGTGATTGCAGATTTGCTTGGCAGAAGAAGAAAAGCTCTTAGAGGAAGGAGACCCCATCGTGATCATCTCCAAAGTGACGTATGCCCAGTACTGATGATTTTAAGTGGTTCATGGATAGACATTTATACAAGTTTAATCATTACATGTTTATGTTAATATTGACCAGAAAAACAACTAGCATATAAAACCTGTCATTTCACAGATTTGGTGTTAAGAGGGAGGCAAAGTGGGTATTGCAGTAAGTCAACTTAAAAGAAAATCTGGGCCTTCCCTGGTGGTCCAGTGGTTAAGAATCCACCTGCCAGTGCAGGGGACATGGGTTTGATAGTTGAACTGAGCCCATGGGCCACAGCTACTGAGCCTCCACTCTAGAACCCGTGTGCTACAACTACTGAAGCCCACTTGCATAGAGCCCATGCTCTGCAACAAGAGAAGCCACCACAATGAGAAGCCTGTGCACTGCAGCTAGAAAGTAGCCTCCATTCACCACAACTAGAAACAGCCTGCATGCAGCAACAAAGACCCAGCACAGCCAAAAATAAATAAATAGACCCTTTGAAAAAGAAAGAAAATCTAAGATAATAGCTTTAAAAGTTATTTGAAGCAATGACTAAAATAATTAAGATGCTATTCCAATAACTAAAGTCTGCAAATGTGATATAGGATAGTTCCTGATATGTAGTAGATAATCAATATTTATTGGAATGAATGAATGAATATTAAAAACTGCGATAGTAGCTACTCTTTATTACGTGCTTGTTTTGTGCCCAGTCACCGGGGCTATAAATGTTGTGCCCTTTGATTCGACTTGCAAGTTGACAATTTACCTTCATTTTATAGATGAAGGAACCAAGCCATAGAAAGTAAGTTATGCACCATCACAGCTGGTGGTTGTAGGTCTATTCTCTGTCACAAAACCCCAAGTGTTTGACTTGTATGCATTTCTGGGTCATAGATACTGCAAGTTAAGGTGAAATTTTTATTTCCAGTTCCACCCAACTTCCCTAAGGTGGTAAAACTATTCCAATTCATTAAAGGTTAGCTCAGATATCTCTGCTGTGACAAGTGTGCTGCCAGGACTGTGCATTTGATATGTTTCACCAGAGCTGACCTGCTTAAACAGCTTGCACTTTGGGAAGTCTTATAAGTTCCCGAGTAAGTCTGACTTCTATCTCTTCTACCTTCTTCTCTGGAACTCCTGCTCAGCTTCTCTGTCAGGGTTATGGGAATGTTGTGTCACAACTTAAGCAAAGACTTCCAGGGACTTCATGATAGGCTCACACAGACAGAACTCTTTCTCAAACAGCTTATATGGCTCTGATGTTACTGCTTTGGACAACTTGACTCAAAAAGTGGCTCTGATGGTAACCTATATATCAGGGATACATGTGTGACTTGGTAAAAGTGAAATGGAGCTTTTCAAAATCACTATACTATTTTTGTTGGTGATTTTACATATGGATGTATAAGTAAATTTATAAATGTTCTAAGTTCATATTTGTCTATGTCACTCATGTAACTAAACAATTATACCTTTAAATGGATGGAGAGCTTGCCTCCCCATCCTTCACTTTATATTTTTATTGTGTCTGTATAGTGCCAAGCACAATGACCTATTAGCCTGGGTAGTATGGATAAGCTAAATATTGATTAAGTCTCACAATCTGATAAAACCTGGCTGCATTCTTAAAAGCCATTTTCAGATCTTCAATAAGTCTTGGGATACCAGTAGCTTCTAATTTAGTGCAAATGTAAACTCTTACAAAAATGGGGCATAGTTGCTTTACAATGTTGGGTTGTTTCTGCTATACAACAAAGTGAATCAGCATATGCGAACATATCCTCTCCCTCTCTGACCTCCCTCCCATTGCCCCCACCCACCCCTAGGTCACCAGAGAGCACTGGGCTGAGGTCCCTGTGCTACACAGCAGGTTCCCATTGGCTACATATTTTGCACATAGTAGTGTATATATGTGGGCTTCCCTGGTAGCTCAGAGGTTAAAGCGTCTGCCCGCAATGCGGGAGACCCGGGTTCGATCCCTGGGTTAGGAAGATTCCCCTGGAGAAGGAAATGGCAGCCCACTCCAGTATTCTTGCCTGGAGAATCCCATGGACAGAGGAGCCTGGTGGGCTATAGTCCACAGGGTTGCAAAGAGTCAGACATGACTGAGCGATCACCCTCACCCAGTGTATATATGTAAATCCTAATCTCCCAATTCATCTCGCTCTCCACCATGTCCACACATCTGTTTTCCACATCTGTGTCTCCGTTCCTGCCTTGCAAATAGGCTTATCTGTACCATTTTTCTAGATTCTACATATATGCATTGATACACAGTGTTTGTTTATTCTCTTTTTGACTTACTTTAGTCTCTATGACAGACTCTATCCAAATCTCTAGAAATGACCCTGTTTCATTCCTTTTTATGGTAAAGTAATACTCCATCTTTTTTTGAAACTTTTTATTTTATATTGGATTATAGCCAATCAACAATGTTGTGGTATTAATAATTTCAGGTGAACAGCAGAAGGGACTCAGCCATATATATACATGTATCCATTCTCTCTCAAACCCTCTTTCCATCTAGGCTGGCACGTAACACTGAGTTCCATGTGCTGTATACAATAGTCCTTTTAACCATCCATTTTGAATATAGCAGGGTATACATGATCTTCCCAAACTTCCTAACTACTCCTTCCCCCCAGCAACTATAAGTTCATTCTGAAAGTCTGAGTCTCTTTCTGTTTTGTAAGTTCATTTGTATCATTTCTTTTTAGATTCTACATATAAGGGATGCCAAATTATATTTCTCTTTCTCTGTCTGACTTACTGCACTCATTATGACATTTCTAGACCCATCCATGTTGCTGAAAATGGTATTATTTCATTCTTTTTAATGGCTGAGTAAAATTCCATTGTGTATATGTACCACATCTTCATTCATTCATCTGTAAATGAACATTTAAGTTGTTACAATGAGATATTGCCTTGCACTAATCAGAATGGCTATCATCAAAAAATTTACAAACAATAAATGCTAGAGAGGGTGTAGAGAAAACATAACCCTTCTACACTGTTGGTGGTAATGTAAATTGATATAACCACTATGAAAAGCTGTATGAAGTTTCCTTAAGAAAAAGATAAAACTATCATATGACCTGGAAATTCTGCTACTGGGCATATACCCCAAGAAAACCATGAAAAGATACATACACTCCAATGTTCATTGCAGTACTATTTACAATAGCCAGGATGTGGAAGCCACCCAAATGTAGACTTTTAAAGTTTAAGACTATGTGCATTCTCTCCAAAACTCCACATTCTGCAAGCAAAGGGCTAAAGGGAAAAGACATTTGGAAGAAGGATACATTATGGCGTTTTCTTAGTTTCATTAAAATTATAAATTGTTTCTCACATTTGTGATTTCTTCTGTGCGGCTTATTTACTATCTATGATAGGGTATAAGTATTATGGTTTAGAATAATTTCAGAGCTGACTGACAATTCTTAAAAATTGAAAATGGTTATTTTTCTCTTCATAAGCTTTTTTTTTTTCCCCACTCTAGTTTCAGGGGAAGAAAATGGTCAACCATAGGCAGATAATGGAGATCATGGGCATTCCATATGTAAAACAAATGCTAATTCCTGACAAAACCTCCCTACTGTATCTGGGAAAGCCAGTGATCTCATTTCTGCTCAATTATGATTGGAAGGGACTTTTGAAAATCTTTTTTTTCTAGAATTCCTCAAAATGTGACTCATGGTACAACAACTTTAAAATCACCTGCTGCTGGTGGTGCTGCTAAGTCGCTTCAGTCGTGTCTGACTCTGTGTGACCCCATAGACGGCAGCCCACCAGGCTCCCCTGTCTTGGGATTCTCCAGGCAAGAACACTGGAGTGGGTTGCCATTTACTTCTCCTGAGGGTGTTAAAATGTCTACATTGTGGGTCTCTACTCTAGACCATGTGGATTAATGTTTTCAATGGAGACTGTGAAGATGGATTTTTCAGAAACTCCCTAAGTAATTAATATGAACACTAGAGTTTAGTAATGACTTTATTCTAATCTCCTCATGGTACATAGAAATTGAGGCATGACATGGTTAAACTAGACAATAAATAAGAAATCACCATGCTTAGCTATTCAAAACCACCTAGGTAAGCTGCAGTTTTTAAATTCATTTAACATGCATCTTTCTGCCTCAGCTGTGTAGTTATGTAACTTAATTACTTCTTAGTTTGATTTGACGGCCTTATTCTATTAGATAAGATGTGTTAATTACTCTGATGGCAATATGTGGTAATAATTGCTCAGTGTTACATTAATAATTTCAAGATCATGAATAATATGCAACACCTCTGTGTCAGAGCCATCATTAATTTGTTTCACCAGTGCTGAAGTGTTTAAAATTCAGTTTCAAGCATGTCTTCTCAGAGGAGAAAAGAACAATACATGTATTGAAAAACCTCCTCTTTATTCTGCTCTTAACTCTGTCCTTGCTATACAATTAGCTGCATATTATATCTAATTAGTGGGATAAAAATCCAAGTTCCTTTTAGTTTTTCAAAATACAAGTAAATCAAAACAAAGTCCTTGCTGATAAAGAAGGAGGAAGAGTAAACACAATATATTAATAAATCTTGTGCAATTGCGTTACTTACAATGAATCTCAAAGCATAAGAATAATTCTGTAAGTAAAATTTTTTTATTAGCCTGAAGTTTTGAGTAAACTTAAAGTCATGTTGGAAGAGAGTGTTTGCTATGACCAGTGCATTTTCTTGGGCAAAACTCTATTAGTCTTTGCCCTGCTTTGTTCTGTACTCCAAGGCCAAATTTGCCTGTTACCCCAGGTGTTTCTTGACTTCCTACTTTTGCATTCCAGTCCCCTATAANACACTTCAGAGAGGTGCCCTTCCTCTGCTTCTGGAACTGGTACAGTGACCATCCCCAGAGCATCATGCCCTTGCTCTTCAAAACCTGGAGTCAAATCTGAATTATCCTTCAGTTTAAAATAGAGGACAAAGACATATACATTCAAATTAAGCACAAATCTCTCATCACCATATGAATTTGGTTTTACCTACATAAGTTATATTGCTTTATTTGCTTATTTATCTTATGGTTTTTCTTTACTTTTTCTTAAGCATAGGAAGCTGGAGGAACTCTGTCTCCTGATAAGAAAGAAGAATATTATGATCGCATTAATTTCCAATCAGGCTGCCCAAGGACTCTCTCTTTTCTTAGAGGAAAAGACAATGGAAACAGATTTCCTTTTATCATGTAATGAACTAGAGACAGGACAAGGTGCTGGGTTTCATACTTCAAGAGAATGAGCAAATGTGCGCTACAGGGCTGGCTGTGAGGTACTCCACTGCCATCACTTTCTTTTCTCAATAGGAGAACTCTTGGCAACCTGAGGTAACAGTTCAATATTTGAAGAAGAAATATCACACTGGAGTGACTCCCACTTCTTCAAAGAGTGAAGCTGTTAAGTTTTGTCTTCTTTTTAAACCTAGGAGATGTAACTGACCTAAAGGCTGAAGTGATCACAGAGTGATGTTACCTGCAGGAGGGATGAGGCAGAGTGAAAGAGTAGAATAATTTACCTCACATTCTGTGTTTGTCTATTGATTTATTATTTTAAATGTTTTAATTGAAATATAGTTGACATATCAAGTGTGCTACATAATAATTTGATACATACATTATGAAATGATTACCAAATTAAGTCTGGTGATCATCTGTCCACATGCAGAGTTATAACAATATTATTGACCATATTCTTTATGCTATATATTATATCCCTGTGATTTATTAATTGTATATCTAGAGGTGTATATCTCTTAATCCCTTCAACCTACTTCCATCACTTCTCAGCCCCCTCCCTTCTAGAAACCACCAATTTGTTCTGTATAAGTGTTTTTTTCATTTAGTTTTGTTTGTTTTTAGATTTCACATATAAGTGTGATCATGCCATATTTTTCTTTGTCTGACTTTTCCCTTAGCATAAAGTCCTCGTGTGTCATGAATGACATGGTCTCATTCTTTTTTTCAATATGTGAGTAATAGTCCATTGCATGTTTAATATCACAACTTTACCATAGTAGCAAGGTAATGATAATCCCCCAAACTAAGCTTTAACAGTACATGAACTGAGAACTTCCAGATGTACAAGCTGGATTTAGAAAAGGCAGAGGGACCAGTGATCAAATTGCCAACATCCGCTGGATCAAAGAAACAGCACAAGAATTTCAGAAAAATATCTACTTCTGCTTCATTGACTATGCTAAAGCCTTTGACTGTGTGGATCAAAACAAACTGGAAAATTCTTCAAGAGATGGGTTTACAAGACCACCTTACCTGTCTCCTCAGAAACTTGTATGTAGGTCAAGAAGCAACAGTTAGAACCAGACTTGAAACAATGAACTGACTCAAAATTAGGAAAGGAGTAAATCAAGGCTGTATACTGTCACCCTGCTAATTTAAATTCTATGAAGAGTACATCATGCGAAATGCCGGGCTGGATGAAGCACAAGCTGGAATCAAGATTGCTGGGAGAAATAGCAATAGCCTCAGATATGCAGTCGATACCACCATAATGTCAAAAATGGAAGAGGAACTAAAGACTCTCTTAATGAAGGTGAAAGAGGAGATTGGAAGAGCTGGCTTAAAACTCAACATTCAAAAAACTAAGATCATGGCATCTGGTCCCATCACTTCATGGCAAACAGATGCAGGAAAAATGGAAACAGTGTGAGACTATTTTCTTGGGTTCCAAAATCACTGCACATGGTGACTGCAGATGACATTGTCTGTTTTTTTGTGTCTGGGCAATGCTTCCTTAATGTAATGAATTTAGAAGCTAGAAGCATTCATTGAAAAGAATATGTTAACTTTTTAAAAAATATTCGGTAGTATTCATCTATGAAGACTTCTTTTCCTGGACTTTTGCTTGTTAGGAGTTATCATTGTTATTATTATTATATTACTGATTGTATTTCATTATTGGTAATCTATCTGTTTATATGTCCTATTTCGATTCAATCTTGGGAGACTATACATTTCTCCGTCGGATTTATCTGACAGATTTATCCGTCTCTTTCAGGTTGCTCATTTGTTGGCATATAATTGTTTGTAGTCCTTTGTATTTCTGTGACACCATTTGTAACTTCTCATCTTTCATTTCTGATTTTATTTATTTGGGTCATCTCTTTTTTTCTTGATGAATCTGGCTAAAAGTTTTATCAATTTTGCTTATCTTATCAAAGACAAGCTTAATTTCATTGATTTTTTTCTGCTATTGTGTTTGGCTAAGTATTTATTTAGTTTATTTCTGCTCTGATCTTTTTATTTCTTTCCTTGTACTAACTTTGAGCTTCCTTATTTTTTTCCCTAGTTTCTTCAAGTTAAGATTAGGTGATTTGAGATTTCTTTTGTTTCCTGAGATAAACTTATACTGTTCTAAACTTCCTCTTAAAACTGCTTTTGCTATGTTCCATAGATTTTTTTGGAATATTGTGCTTCCATTTTCATTTTTCTCTAACTGTTTTTTTTTTTTTTTTTTTTTCTTTGGTGATCTGTTGGTTGGTTAGCATGTTGTTCATCCTCCATGTGTTTTGTGTTTTGGACAGTTTATTTTTCCCTTGTAGTAGATTTGTAGTTTCATACCATTGTACTCCAAAATGAAGTTTGTTATTTTACCTTCTTTATTCTGTTGAGTGTTGTTTGTGAACTAATATGTGTCTTATCCTAGGAAATGTTTCACATGCACTTGAAAAGAATGTGTATTCTACTGCTTTGAGATGGAATGTTCTTTCTATGTCTATTAAGTTCACATGATCTAATGTGTTATTTGGAGCCAGTGTCTCCTTACGGATTTTCTGTCTGGATGATCTGCCAGTTGATATACATGGGTGTTAAAATGCCCTATTTTATTATGTTGCTGTCAATTTGTCTCTTGTGTTTCTTAACATTTGCTTTATGTATTTATTTGTTGCATATTGGATGCATGTGTATGCATGCTCATTCACTCAGTGGTGTCAGACTCCACTGCATATGAGTGGTACATCCCCATGGACTGAAGCTCACCAGGCTCCTCCATCTGTGGAATTTTCCATGCAAGAAAACTGGAGTGGATTTCCATTTCCTCCTACACGGAATCATCCTGACTCAGGAGTCAGATTCACACCTCCTGCTTCTCCTGCATTGGCAGGCAGATTCTTTACCACTTAGCCCCCTGGGAAGCCATTGCTGCTGCTGCTAAGTCGCTTCAGTCGTGTCCAACTCTGTGCGACCCCATAGATGGCAGCCCACCAGGCTCCACTGTCCCTGGGATTCTCCAGGCAAAAACACTGGAGTGGGTTGCCATTGTCTTCTCCAATGCATGAAAGTGAAAAGTGAAAGTGAAGTCGCTCAGTCGTATCCGACTCTTAGTGACCCCATGGACTGCACCCTACCAGGCTCCTCTGTCCATGGGATTTTCTAGGCAAGAGTACTGGAGTGCGGTGCCATTGCCTTCTCCAGGAAGCCATTACATGCATATATATTTAAAATTGTCATATAGTCTTGCTGAATTAATATGTTTATCATTATATAATATCCTTTTTTGTCACTTGTTCATTCCTCTTGCCTTAAAGACTTTTTCCCCATTCCCTCATTTTCACTTTGTGTGTATATTTATATCTGAAGTGAGTTTCTTGTAGACAGCATACATATGGATCTTGTTTTTGTCCATTCAGCCACTGTGAACCTTGTAATTGGAGCATTTAGTCATAATTACATTTCAAGTAATTATTGATAGATATGTACTTATTGCCATTCTGAATTGTCAAATTGCCAGATAGAGTACTCTTGTTTTTTTTTGTTTTTCTTTTTACTTTCAACACTTTGAATATATCAATATATCATGACATTCCTGGTCTGCAAAGTTTCTGAGGAAAAGTCCACTCCTAATCTTTTGGGAGTTCCTTAATATATAATCAGTTGCTTTTCCCTGCAGTTTTTCAGATTCTTTACCTTTAATTGTTGCTATTTTAATTACAGGCTTCCCAGATGGCTCAGTTGGTAAAGAATCCACCTGCATGCAAGAGACCCCAGTTTGATTCCTGGGTCAGGAAGATCAGAAGAAGGGATAGGCTACACTGTAGTATTCTTGGGCTTCCCATGTGGCTCAGCTGGTAAAGAATCCAGTTGTAATGTGGGAGACCTGGGTTTGATCCCTGGGTTGGGGATATCCCCTGGAGAAGGGAAAGGCATTTTAATTATAATGTGTCTTGGTATGGACCTCTTTGGGTTCATCTTATTTATGACTCTATGCTTCCTAGAAATGGGTGGCTGTTTCCTTCTTAGAAATGGATGTCTGTTTTCTTTCTTTTCCTTTCTCAGTTCTTATTTCTTCAAATAACTTCTCAGCCCCATTCTCGTTCTCTCTCCTCTCCTTCTTGGACCCCTATTATGTGAATGTTAGTATTCTTGGTATTGTCTCAGAGGACTGAAACTATCCTCATTTAAAAAAAAATTATTTTCTATTTCTGTTCAACTTGGATGATTTCCACTACTCTGGTCTCCAGCCCACTGATCTATCTCATTGTATAATACAGTCTACTGCTAATTTCTTCTAGTAGTACATTTTTTATTTTGAGTTGAAGTTATTCTTTAGCTCTGTTTGGTTACTATTTATATTTCACTACTTTTCCCTAAATTTCTCACTGTGTTTGTTTATTCTTATTCCAAATTTGTTGAGGATATTTATGATCATTACTTTGAACTCCTTATTGGGCAAATTGCTTATCTCCACTTCACATAGTTCTTTTGAGGTTTTGTCTCATTCCCTTATTTGGAATATATTTCTCTGCTTCTTCATTTTGCCTAATTTTCTGTGTTTATTTATGTGTATTTAATATATTAGTTATTATGCTTAATCTTGAAGAAGTGGCCTTTATGTTGGAATTATCCTCTGGTGCTCAGAGCACTCATCCCCTAAACTATATGCTGTAGGGGCACTCTCTATCTAAGATTGGGCTCTTCTGTTGTGGCGAGGCTTACTACTATGGTAACACCAGTAGGTGGAGTTAGGTCTTTGCCTGGCTAACTACCATAGCAGTGATGCCTGGTGGTGGATAGGGATGGGTCCTGGATTGGTTAGTTTCAGGGTCCCATGATTGGTGCCAGTCTGCTAGTAGCTCTGAAAGCCTTCAGAATTAGTAAGCTATAGGAAGGATTTTCATAAAGGGAAATTTCCAGCACCTTATGATAGAGGTAGCTTACCAAAATGGCTGTTATGGTATCTACACCTCTAGGGGGATTCTTAGTTATCTGCTGCTTCTCCAGGAAGTTCTCCAGGATCAGAAAATTGGTCTCACCTAGGTTCTTTTCAGATCATCACCTCTGTACTAGGACCTGGAATGTGTGACCCTCTTAAGATCAGACTCTCTGTGGCCACATTGCTCCAGCTCTACCACATGTACATCCCACTGGCTTTCAAAGCAAGATGTTTTGGGGTCTTGTCTTCCTGGTTCAGGATCCCTGGGAAAGGAACCTAGTGAAATGAATTTCTCACTCCTGCAATTGTGATTATTCTCTTGTTTGTGTTTCACTTGCCCAGAGGTGTCAGTCTTAACCATACTGTGCTTCTGCCCCACCAGCTCATCTTGTTGTGCTATCTTCTTCATATCTTTAACTATGGAAAATCTCTTATTATGGTCTTCAGGCTTTTCTTATAGATAGTTCCATAAATATCTGTGACTTTGGTGTGCTCATGGGAGGAAGTGAGCTCCAGATCCTCTTATTCCACCATTGAATGCACACTTTCTGCCTGTGGATATCTTTAAAAATGGACTTCTTATAAGGCTCTAGCAAAAACGAAACAAAACACTTATGAAGTATAAGCTTGGCTGTTGTTCAGTCGTGTTGGACTCTTTGCGACCACATGGACTGCAGTACACCAGGCTTCCTTGTCCTTCACTATTTTCTGGAGTTTCTTCAAGCTCATGTCCGTTGAGTCAGTGATGCCATCCAACCATCTCATCCTCTCTCACCCCCTTTCCACCTGCTTTCAAACTTTCCCAGCATCAGGGTCTTTTCCAGTGAATCAACTCTCTCTATTATGTGGCCAAAATATTGGAGCTCAGTTTCAGCATCAGTCATTCTAATGAATATGCAGGGTTTACTTTCTTTAGTTTAGACTGGTTTGACTTCTTTGCTGTCCAAGGGACTCTCAGAAGTCTTCTCAAACATTACACTTAGAAAGAATCAGTTTCTCATTGCTCAACCTTCTTTATGGTTGAACTCTCACATCTGTACGTGACTACTGGAAAAACCATGGCATTGACTATACGGAACTTTGCCAGCAAAATGATGTCTCTACTTTTTCATACACTGTCTAGGTTTGTCACAGCTTGTCTCCCAAGGAGCAAGCATCCTTTAATTTCATGGCTGCAATCACTGTTAACAGTGATTTTTGGAGCCCAAGAAAATAAGTCTGTCACTATTTCCATTGTTTCCCTATCTATTTGCCATGAAGTGATGGGACCAGATGCCATGCTGAGTTTTAAGCCAGCTTTTCCAATCTCCTCTTTCACCTTCATCAAGAGAGTCTTTAGTTCCTCTTCCATTTCTGTCATTATGGTGGTATCATCTGCATATCTCAGGTTGTTGAAATTTCACCCAGAAATCCTGATTCATACTTGTGTTTCATCCAGCCTGGCATTTCACATGATGTACTCTGAATATAAGCTAAATAAGCAAGGGGAAAATATACTGCCTTGAGGTACCCATTTCCAAATTTTGAAGCAGTCCATTGTTCTATGTCCTGTTGTAACTGTTACTTCTTGACCTGCATACAGATTTCTCAGGAGACAAGTAAAGTCGTCTGCCATTCCAAAATCTTTAAGAATTTTCCACACTTTGTTGTGATTCACAGTCAAAGCCTTTAGCTGACTCCATGAATCAGAAGGAGATGTTTTTCTGGAATTCCTTTCTTTTTCTATAATCCAGCTGCTGTTGGCAATTTGATTTCTGGTTCCTCTGCCATTTTAAAATCCACTTGTACATCTGGAAGTTCTTGGTTCATGTACTATTCAAGCCTAGCTTGAAGGATTTTGAGAATTACCTTGCTAGCATATGACATGAGTGTAATTGTACAGTAGTTGAACATTCTTAAGCATTACCCTTCTTTGGGGTTGGAATGAAAAATGACCTTTTCCAGTACTGTGGCCATTATTGATTTTTTTCAAATTTGCTAGTGTATTGAGTACAGCACTTTCAGAATATGACCTTTTTAGGGTTTTAAATAACTCAGCTGGAAGTCCATCACCTCCACTAGCTTTTTCATAGTAATGCTTCCTAAGGCCCACTCAACTTCACACTCCAGGAAGTCTGGCTGTAGGTGAATGACCACATCATTGTGGTTATCTGGTTCATTAAGATCTCTTTTGCACAGTTCTTCTGTGTATTCTTGCCACTTCTTCTTAATCTCTTCTGCTTCTATTAGGTCCTTTCCTTTTCTGTCCCATCTTTGCATGAAATGTTTAGTCTTTCCATTCTATTTTTTTCCCTCTGTTTCTTTGCATTGTTTGCTCAACAAGGCTTTCTTTCCTCTCCTTGCTATCTTCAGAAATTGCATTCAGTTGCATATATCTTTCTCTTTCTCATTTGCCTATCACTTCTCTTTTCTCAGCTATTTGTAAGGCCTCTTCAGACACCATTTTAGCTTCGTCCAATCTTTTCTTTTTTTTTTTTAATGAACCAGTCCATTGTTCTATGTAAATTTCTAATTGTTGCTTTTTGACCCATATACGGGTTTCTCTGGAGACAGGTAAAATGGCCTAATAATCCCATATGTTTACAGGTTTTCCACAGTTTGTTGTGATCTACACAGTAAAAGGCTTTAGTGTAGCCAATAAAGCAGGAGTTTTTTCTGGAATCCTCTTGCTTTCTCCATGATCCAAAAAATATTGGCAATTTGATCATTTGTTCCTCTGCCTCTTCAAAATCCAACCTGTATATCTAGAAGTTTTCAGTTCACATACTTCTAAGGCCTAGTTTGAAGAACTTTGAGCATTACCTTAATTGAGAATTACCTTACTGGAGATGGAATGGCAAACCACTTCAGTATTCTTGCCTTGAGAACCCCATGAACAGTATGAAAAGGCAAAAATATAGGACACTGAAGATGAACTCCTCAGGTTGGTAAGTGCCCAATATGCTACTGGAGATCAGTGGAGAAATAACTCCAGAAAGAATGAAAAGATGGAGCCAAAGTGAAAACAATGCACAGTTGTAGATGTGATTGGTGGAGAAAGTAAAGTCCAGTGCTGTAAAGAGCAATATTGCATAGGAAACTGGAATGTTAGGTCCATGAATCAAGGCATATCAGAAGTGGCCAAACAGGAGATGCCAAGAGTAAACATCAACATTTTAGGAATCACCAAACTAAGATGAACTGGGATGGGTTAATTTAACTCAGATGGCCATTGTATCTACTATTGAGGGCAAGAATACCTTTGAAGAAATGGAGTAGCCATCATAGTCAACAAAAGAGCCCAAAATGCAGTACTTGGATGTAATCTCAAAAACGAAGAATGATCTCTGTTCGTTTCCAAGGAAAACCATTCAATATCACAGTAATCCAAGTCTAATGACCCAACCAATAATGCTGAAGAATCTGAAGTTGAATGGATACTTGGAAAGCTATGAAAATCTTCCTTTCTGTGAAGTCGCTCAGTCATGTCCAACTCTTTGCAATCCCATGGACTGTAGCCTACCAGGCTCCTCCCTCCATGAGATTCTTCAGACAAGAATACTGGAGTGGGTTGCCATTTCGTTCTCCAGAGGATCTTCCCAACCCAGGAATCAAACCCAGGTCTCTTTCAAGACCTTTTAGAACTAACACCCAAAAAAGATGTCCTTTTCATTGTAAGTAAGTAAGTAAGTAAAGTCACTCAGTCATGTCCGACTCTTTGTGACCCCATGGACTGCAGCCCACCAGGCTCCTCAGTCCATGAGATTCTCCAAGCAAGAATATTGGAGTGGGTTGCCATTTCCTTCTCCAGGGACTGGAATGCAAAAGTAGGAAGTCAAGAAACATCTGGAATAACAGGCGAATTTGGCCATGGAGTACAGAATGAAGCAGGGCAAAGGCTAATAGAGTTTTGCCAAGAGAACACTCTGGTCATAGTAAACATCCTCTTCTACAACACAAGAGAAGACTCTACACATGGACATGGCCAGATGGTCAATATCAAAATCAGATAGATTACATTCTTTGCAGCCAAAGATGGGCAAGCACTATGCAGTCAATAAAAACAAGACTGGGAGCTGACTGTGGCTCAGATCATGAACTCCTTATTGCCAAATTCAGACTTAAGTTGAAGAAAGTAGGGAAAACCACTAGACAACTCAGGTATGACCTAAATCAAATCCCTTATGATTATACAGTGAAAGTGACAAATAGATTCAAGAGATTCGATCTGATAGACAGAGTGCCTGAAGAAATATGGATGGAAGTTCATGACATTATACAGGAGGAAGGGATCAAGATCATACCCAAGAAAAAGAAATGCAAAAAGACAAAACGGTTGTCTGAGGAAGCCTTACAAATAGCTGTGAAAAGAAGAGAAGCAAAAGGCAAAGGAGAAAAGGAAAGATGTCTCAATTTAAATACAGAGTTCCAAAGAATAGTAAGGAGAGATAAGAAAGCCTTTCTCAGTAATCAATGCACAGAAATAGAGGAAAACAATAGAATGTGAAAGACTAGAAATCTCTTCAAGAAAACTAGAGATAACAAGAGTTCATTTCATGTAAAGATGGGCACAATAAAGGATAGAAATGGTATGGATGTAACAGAAGCAGAAGATATTAAGAAGAGGTGGCAAGAGTACACAAAGAATTATACAAAAAAGATCTTCATGACCCAGATAATCACGATGTTGTGATCACTCACTTAGACCCAGACATCCCTGAATGCAAACTCAAGTGGACCTTAGGAAGCATTACTATGAACGAAGGTCATAGAGGTGATGGAATTCCAGTTGAGCTCTTTCAAATCCTAAAAGATGATACTGTGAAAGTGCTGCACTCAATATGCCAGAAAGCATGGAAAACTCATCAGTGGCCACAGGACTGGAAAAGGTCAGTGTTCATTCCAAGCCCAAAGAAAGACAATGCCAAAGAATGCCCAAACTACTACACAATTGCACTCATCTCACATGCTAGAAAGTAATACTCAAAAATCTCCAAGCCACACTTCAGCAGTACATGAACTGTGAACTTTCAGATGTTCAAGTTGGATTTAGAAAGGCATAAGAAACAGAGATCAAATTGCCAACATCCTCTGGATCATCAAAAACCCAAGAGAGTTCCAGAAAAGCACCTACTTCTGCTTTATTTGCTATACCAAAGCCTTTGACTGTGTGGACCACAACAAACTTGAAAATTCTTAAAGAGATGGAAGTACCAGACCACCTGACCTGCCTCCTGAGAAATCTATATACAAGTAAAGAAGCAATAGTTAGAACTGGACATGGAACAACAGACTGGTTCAAAACTGGGAAAGGAGTATGTCAAGGCTATATATTGTCACCCTGATTATTTAACTTATATGCAGAGTACATCATGGGAAATGCGAGCCTGGATGAATCACAAACTAGAATCAAGATCACCAGGAGAAATATCAATAACCTCATATATGCAGATGACACCACATTCATGGCAGAAAGCAAAGAAGAACTAAAGAGCTTCTTGATGAAACTGAAAGAGGAGAGTGAAAATGTAGGCTTAAAACTCAACATTCAGAAAACTAAGATCATGGCATCTGGGACCACCACTTCATGGAAAATAGGTGGGAAAAAATGGAACCAATTTCAGACATTTTTGTGACTCCAAAATCACTGCAGATGGTGACTGCAGCCATGAAATTAAAAGATGCTTGCTCCTTGGAAGAAAACTTATGAGCAACCTAGACTGTATATTAAAAAGCAGAGATGTTACTTTGCCAACAAAGGTCTATCTAGTCAAAGCTATGGTTTTTCCAGTAGTCACATATGGATGTGAGAATTGGACTAAAAGAAAGTTGAGCACGGAAGAATTGATGCTTTTGAACTGTGGTGTTGGAGAAGACTCTTGAGAGTCCCTTGGTCAGCATGGAGATCCACCAATCCATCCTAACAGAAATCATTTCTGAATATTCTTTGTAAGGACTGATGCTGAAGCTTAAACTCCAATACTTTGGACACCTTTGGGAAGAGCTGACTCATTTGAAAAGACCCTGGTTCTGGGAAAGAGTGAAGGCAGGAGGAGAGGATGATGACAGAGAATGAGATGGTTGGATGGCATCACTGACTCCATGGACATGAGTTAGAGTAAGCTCTGGGAGCTGGTGATGGATAGGGAAGCCTGGTATGCTGCAGTACATGGGGTTGCAAAGAATCAGACATGACAATGACTGAACTGAACATTAATGGCATGTGAAATAAGAGCAAATGAATGGTAATTTGAACATTCTTTGGCATTGCCCTTGTTTGAGATTAGAAAGAAAATTATATTTTTCCAGTCTTGTGGGTGGTGCTGTTTTTCAAGTTTGCTGGCTCACTGATGGCAGCACTTTAATAGCATCATCTCTAAGACTTTAAATAGCTCAGCTGGAATTCAGTCCTCTCCAAAAGCTTTGTTTGAAGTAATATTTCCTAAGGCCCATTTGACTTCACATTCCAGGATATCTGGCTCCAGGTGAGTGATTACACCACTGTGGTTATCCAGGTCATTAACACATTTTTTTATAGTTCTGTGTATTCTTGACACCTCTTTTTATTTCTTCTGTTTCCACTGAATAATCATAAGGGGTTCGATTGAGTTCATACCTGAAAGGTCTAGTGGTTTTCCTACTTTTCTCAATTTAAGCCTGAGTTTTACAATAATGCATTTATGATCAGGGCCACAATCAGCTCCAGGTTCTGTTTTTACTTATTGTGCAGAGCTTCTCCATCTTTTTCTGCAAAGAACACAAGCAATCTGATTTGGTGTTGATCATCTGATGATGTCCATGTGTGGAATTTTCTCTTGTGCTGTTTAGAAAGAGTGTTTGCTATGACCAGCGTGATCTTTTGACAAAGCTGTGTTAGCCTTTGCTCTGCTTCATTTTGTACTCCAAGGTCAAAGTCGCCTGTTTTTCTAGGTATTTCTTGATTTCTACTTCTGTATCCAATCCCCTATGATGAAAAGGATAGGTCTTTCTGGTCTTTTTCTAACAATGTTACAAGTCTCATAAAACCAATCAACTTCAGCCTCTTTGGCATCAGAGATTGGAGCACAGACTTGGATTACTGTGATGTTGAATGTTTTGCCTTGGGAACAAACAGATCATTCTGTCATTTTTGAGGCTGCACGCAAGTAGTACATTTTGGACTCTATTATTGACTGTTAGGGCTACTTCATTTACTTTAATGAATTCTTGCTCACATTAGTAGATGTAACAGTTATTTAAATTAAATTTTCCCATTCTTGTTTATTTTAAATCACCGATTCTTAAGATATCAATGTTCAGTCTTGTCATCTCCTGATTGACTACTTCCAATTTATCATGATTCATGGACTTAACATTCCAGCTTCCTATGCAAAATTGTTCTTTACAGCATGGAACTTACTTTCATCACCAGGTGCATCTACAACTGAGCATCATTTCCACTTTGGTCCAGTCACAAGGTAACATTAATTTCTAGATCGTGCCAGTCTTCGTGATTGCAGTGTTTTCAAAGGAACATTTCAGGAGGGTTGACTCTAGAACTCAGTGGAGAGTCAAGGTCATGCTCTTAAAGACAAAGATGACCAGCTGAACAGGAAACAACCTGCTGTTACTGAAGTAAGGGGAGAAACAAATCACAATATTTAGCCATGCTCAAGTAAATGACCCAACCAATGCCTTCAGGGAAGAATATAGATCCACTGGTATTGCCAAGTGAGAAGTCTCACTGAACATCACAAATCACATTTAAAGATTAGGAGCACTGAATTGCAATGAATGATCAGTAATCAGCCATTGATATCACTGCACAACAGCAGCTAAAGTAAGCCAGATCTTGCTGCAAATTCTTCTTCTATTTCCATCCTATTAAATTGGCTCAGGCAGTAAATAACCCAGTGTTTCTGATCTCCCTGGAGGCTGTGGTGGTGTATGCAAAGAACTGACTCATTGGAAAAAAAATTGGTACTGGGAAAGATTGAAGGCAGGAGGAGAAGAGGATGACAGAGGACGAGATGGTTGGATGGCATCACTGACCCAATGAAATGAGTTTGAGGAAGCTCTGGGAGCTGGTGGTGGACAGGGAAGCCTGGCATACTGTCCATGGGGTCGCAAAGAGTTGGACATGACTGAGTGACTAAACTGAAATGAACTGATCTGGAACAAATAATCCACCTAAAATGCAGGAGACCTGGGTTCTATCCCTGGTTTGGGAAGATCCCCTGGAGAAGAGCATGGCAACCCACTCCAGTATTCATGCCTGGAGAATCCTATGGACAGAGGAGCCTGGTGTGCTACAGTCCATAGGGTTGCAAAGAGTCAGATATGATGGAGCAGCTGAGCACATATGGACACAGAAAAACTCAAACTATACTAATTTTAAAATTAATTTTCAAGTTTTTATTTTTATAATAACTTCATAAGGGCTTTCCTGGTGGCATAGATGGTAAAGAAATTGCCAGCAATGCAGGAAATCTCAGTTCTATCCCTGAGTTGGGAAGATCCCCTGGAGGAGGGCGTGGCAACCCCCTCCAGTATTCTTGCCTGGAGAATCCCTATGGACAGAGGAGCCTGGCAGGCTACAGTCCGTGGGGTCACAAAGAGTCGAACACGACTGAGTGACTAAGCACAACACAGCACATTAAACTGAAACTAACATTTATATATGAAGAAGACAGCCTTAATCCACCAAACAAATGAAAATTGCATTGTATCCCAGAAGAGAGAGTCAGCTGGTAGTTTATATAGCTATATCTCCATTGTTTTGGATTTTTTCTCTCATTAGACCAATATTGCATATTTTTAAGTAAGTAGATAAGGAGTTAGAAATAATTCTTTTGTGAGAAGAAAAAAAAAAAAAAAAAAAAGAAAATCCAACCCAAGGCATTGGTCTAATTCTGTTCAGTTCAGTTCAGTTGCTTAGTCGTGTCCAACTCTTCCCGACCCCATGGACCACAACACACCAGGCCTCCCTGTCCGTCACCAAATTCCAGAGTTTACTCAAACTCATCTCCATTGAGTCAGTGACACCATCCAACCATCTCATCATCTGTCATCCCCTCCTCCTCCACCTTCAATCTTTCCCAGCATCAAGGTCTTTTCAAATGAGTCATTTCTTCACATCAGGTGGCCAAAATATTGGAGTTTCAGCTTCAACATCAGTCCTTCCAATGAACACTCAGGACTGATCTCCTTTAGGGTGGACTGGTTGGACCTCCTTGCAGTCCAAGGGACTCGCAAGAGTCTTCTCCAACACCACAGTTCAAAAGCATCAATTTTTCAGTGCTCAGCTTTCTTTATAGTCCAGGTCTCACATCCATAAATGACTACTGGAAAAACCATAGCCTTGATGAGATGTACCTTTGTTGGCAAAGTAATGTCTCTGCTTTTTAATATGCTGTCTAGGTTGGTCATAACTTTCCTTCCAAGGAGGAGGTATCTTTTAATTTCATGGCTGCAGTCACCATCTTCAGTGATTTTGGAGCCCCAAAAAATAAAGTCAGCCACTGTTTCCACTGTTTCCCCATCTATTTGCCAAGAAGTGATGGGATCAGATGCCATAATCTTAGTTTTCTGAATGTTGAGCTTTAAGTCAACATTTTCACTCTCCTCTTTTACTTTCATCAAGAGGCTCTTTAGTTCCTCTTCACTTTTTGCCATAAGGATGGTGTCATCTGCATATCTGAAGTTATTGATATTTCTCTCAGCAATCTTGATTCCACCTTGTGCTTCTTTCTTGTGATTCACTCTGCATATAAGAAATACCTAGAGTAACAGGGAAATTTGGCCTTGGAGTACAGAATGATGCAGAGTAACAGCTAATAGAGTGTTGCTAAGAGAATGCACTGGTCATAGCAAACACCCTCTTCCAACAACACAAGAAAATACTCTGCACATGGACATCACCAGGTGGTCAACACGGAAATCAAATTGATTACATTCTTTGCATCCAAAGATGGAGATGCTCTATATAGCCAGCAAAAATAAGACCAGGAGCTGACTGTGGCTCAGATCATGAGCTCTTTATTGGTCTAATTATCCTCATTGAATAAGCCACACACATTGCATCTAACTGAGTTAACCAGTTCAATAGGGACTGGCGATTAGGAAGGCCCCAGGGAGTAGCTGATTGACTTCCTGAAATATTTCCAGTGGGTGGATTTCTAATCTGACAGGATTCCAAGACACATGCGGAAAGCCCTGGGATGCAGCAACAGATTTAAAAAGTCATGTCTAAACACTAAGGTAAAATAGCTTTCTCTTTCTATGAAATATCACTTCACATTTTACCATGGTCAAATATTCAAATGCCTCTGTTGCATTCAGTGCTAACATCAGCATTCTTAGACATTTTGACATCTTCTGTAGTTTCTGGATTAATGTGCAAATAGGCTACTTTTTTAGATTGCATTAAAGAACGCTCAGAAGTATTTAAAGGACAGCCAGTGTTATCTATTAATGCATAGGAAAGGAGGGAGGGAAAAGAGGGAGGGAGATGGAATAAGATAGGACATCCAGCCTGTCACAGGAAATAGCAGTGGCTGAGAATATTGGGAGAAATACTGAAAATCAATTTTAAGTGTTTACTAGATGTAAAAATCAAAAGTAGGACATTTCATTCATCACTGCTGACCTGATTCTTTCATTCTTTGCTTGTCATTTGACTTTATGATTGTTTTTCTCTTTTTTTTATCAAATTATTTCCTTCTTGACTAAAATAGAGGGAAAAAAGCTGACTGAAAGTGAATTCCAGCCATAAATTTTTCTGTGGAAGAATATCACAGGTTGTAGCTTTATCAGGAATCCCAGGACCAGTCAGATATTAATACATGTATATAGAAAGCATGGTGTCTGAGTTACAAGGATGTTGAGTGTGAAGGGGATCAAGCAATTAATCAATGAGGACATACTCTTCCTGTTCTCTGTGGAGGATCATTGACATGTAATTTTTAACAATTTAGAATTCATTTTTTCACAGCAATTTTAGTTTCATAGCAACAATGAGCAGAAAATAGAGAATTCCCATATTGTCTCTTTTCCCATTCATGCACAACCTCACCAATTATCAACATTTCCCATCAGAGCAGTGCATTTGTTACAATTAATGAATCACATTAACACAGCACTATCATATAAAGTGCACAGTTAAACATTCAGGTTCACTCTTGGTGTTATACATTCAGTGGATTGTGACAAACTTACAATGGCATGGATCCATTATTAGTATCACAGAGTATTTTCACTTTTCTAAAAATTTTTTGCACTCTGCGCCTAGTCATCCTTTCTCCCCCTCAGTTCCTGGCTACCACTAATCTATTTACTGTTTTCATCATTTTGCCTTTAACACAATGTCATATAGTCAGAATCATGAAAAATGTAGCCTTTTCAAACTGGCTTCTTTTACTTAGTAAAATGTATTTAAATTTCTTGCGTGCCTTTTCATTGATTGATAGCTCATTTCTTATTAGTTCTAAATAATATCCCATTGTTTGGGCTATCCATTCTCCTACTCAAAGACATTGTGATTGCTTCCAAGTTTTGGCAATCATTAACAAAACTACTATAAACACCTGTGTATAATGTGTAGACACCAGTTTTTAATTCATTTGGGCAAATGTCAGAAGAGTAATTGCTGGGTCATATGGTAAGAGTATATATAGTTTTATAAGAAACAGCCAAACTGCCTTCTAATGTGGCTGTACCATTTTGCAGCAATGCATTAGAGTTTCTTTCTCTTCATGCTGTCACCAGTATTTGATGTTGCCAGCTGTTTTGACCATTCTAATAGCTTGTAGTAGTTTCTCTTTGTTTTAATTTCCATTTCTCTGGTGACATAAAATGTGGAACATCTTTTCATATGCTTATTTGCAATCTCTATATCATCTCTGGTGAGATTTCTATTAAAGTTTTTGGCTCAATTTTTAAATCAGGTTGTCAATATTTTTGGTTTCTGAGTTTTAAGAATTATTTTATATTTTGGATAATAGCCGTTTAACAAATATATATTTTGCAAATGTTTTCTCACAAAATGTGGACTTTTTATTCTCTTGACAGTGTTTTTGGCAGAATATAAATTTTAAATTTCATTCAATTCCAGCCTATCAATTATTTCTTTCATGGATCATGCTTTTGGGTTATATCTAAAAAATCACTGCTACATCCAAGGTCATCTAAATATTCTCCCGTTATAGTCTATGAATTTTTTATTTTTTGTTTTATTAGATCTATAATCCACTCTGAGTTAATATTTATGAATAGAGTGGAGTATGTGTCTACATTACTTGTTTTGTATGTGTATGTTACACTTTCCTAGAACTATTTGTTGAAGAGACTATTTTTTCTCTACTGTATTGCCTTTACTTTGTCAAATTTCCATTGACTATGAGTGAAAGTCGCTTCTTCATGTCTGACTCTTTGCAACCCCATGGACTGTAGACCCCAGGCTCCTCAGTCTATCGGGATACTCCAGGAAAGGATACTAGAGGAGATTGCCATACCCTCTTCCATAAGATGTTCCTGACCCAGGGATCGAACTCAGGTCTCCTGCATTTCAGGCAGACTTTTTACCAACTGAATCGCCAGGGAAGCCCATTGACTTTCATTGACTATAAGTGGGCCTATTTCTGGGTACTCTATTTTGTTTCATTGGTTTGTCTACTCTTTTATGCCAATACAGTACTGTACTGATTACTGTTGTTCAGTCACTCAGTCGTGTCTGCCTCTTTGTGACCCCATGGACTGCAGAGCACCAGGCTTTGTTGTCCTTCACTCTCTCCCAGTTTGCTCAAACTCATGTCCATTGAGTCAATGATACCATCCAACCATCTCATCCTTGGTCCTCCCCTTCTCCTCCTTCCCTTAATTATTGTCTTCAATCTTTCCCAACATCAGGATCTTTTCAATGAGTTGGCTTTTCGCATCAGGTGGCCAAAGTATTGGAGCTTCAGCTTCAGCATCAGTCCTTCCAATGAATATTTAGGGTTGATTTCCTTTAGGATTGACTGGTTTGATCTCCTGGCTGTCCAAGGAACTCTCAAGAGTCTTCTCCAGCACCACAGTTTGAAAGCATCCATTCTTCAGTGCTCAGCCTTCTTTATCCTTGGTCCTCCTCTTCTCCTCCTTCCCTTAATTATTGTCTTCAATCTTTCCCAACATCAGGATCTTTTCAATGAGTTGGCTTTTCGCATCAGGTGGCCAAAGTATTGGAGCTTCAGCTTCAGCATCAGTCCTTCCAATGAATATTTAGGGTTGATTTCCTTTAGGATTGACTGGTTTGATCTCCTGGCTGTCCAAGGAACTCTCAAGAGTCTTCTCCAGCACCACAGTTTGAAAGCATCCATTCTTCAGTGCTCAGCCTTCTTTATTATCCAACTCTCAAATCCATACATGAATATTGGGAAAACCATAGCTTTGACTAGTGTCTCTGCTTTTTAATACACTGTCTAGGTTGGTCTTAGCTTTTCTTCCAAGAAACAGCGTCTTTTAATTTCATGGCTGCAGTCACTGTCCTCAGTGATTTTGGAGCTCAAGAAAATAAAGTCTGTCACTGGTTACATTTCTTCCTCATCTATTTGCCATAAAGTGATGCCATAATCTTAGTTTTTGGAAGAGTGTAGAGTATAGTTAGTGGTGAAGTTGAGAAGTTTCAGTCTGTCAGTTTTGTTCTATTTCAATATCATCTCAACTGTTCTGAGGCTTTGCCTCTCCATACAAACTTTAAAATGAATTTGCTGCGATGAACATTGGGGTACACCGCTGGAGCCAATTATACAGAGTGAAGTAAGCCAGAAAGAAAAACACCAATACAGTATACTTACACATATATATGGAATTTAGAATGATGGTAATGATAAACCTGTNATTAAAAAGAATACATTTGAATCAGTTCTAATGAGGTGGATGACGCTGGAGCCGATTATACAGAGTGAAGT
The DNA here is from genome assembly GCA_006408695.1 of Aepyceros melampus. Classification (NCBI taxonomy): domain Eukaryota; kingdom Metazoa; phylum Chordata; class Mammalia; order Artiodactyla; family Bovidae; genus Aepyceros; species Aepyceros melampus. Next base: position 285,273 of record SJXQ01003312.1, on the reverse strand, counting down.
AAGCCAGAAAGAAAAACACCAATACAGTATACTTACACATATATATGGAATTTAGAAAGATGGTAATGATAAACCTGTACGCAAGACAGCAAAAGAGACACAGATGTATAGAACAGCCTTTTGGACTCTGTGGGAGAGGGAGAGGGTGGGATGATTTGGGAGAGTGGCAGTGTAACATGTATGATATCATAAGTGAAACGAATCGCCGGTCTAGGTTCGATGCAGGATGCAGGATGCTTGGGACTGATGCACGGGGATAATCCAGAGAGAAGGTGCGGGGCGGGAGGGTGGAGGTGGGGGTCGGGATTGGGAGTTCATGTACACTCGTGGCTGATTCATGTCAATGTATAGCAAAACGAATACAGTATTGTAAAGCAAAACAAACTAAAAAATAAAAATTAATTTAAAAAAACTTAAATTGGTTTTAAAGCCTGGAATCCTAGCTTTTTACTATAATTCTGAGTATTCAGATTTTAATTTTGTATGATGATCACAAAATTCTCATGATCTGATTATAAGAGCACATTTTTCTAAGAAAAGGATAGTAGTCAGGAAGTAAAGAATAGTCAGAATAAGAAACAAAGACTCTGAAAATAACTTCGAATCTGTTTGTGACTACCGTGTGTTAACTTAGATGGAAGAAACAGAGAAACAAGAATTATGATTATGACTTGAAATTTTACTTAAAATCCTTTTTGTCCAAAGCTAGGTTTCTTGTTGGTCTGAACATGTAGGCTTCTGCTAATTTGCCTATTTCTTTTATTGAGTTTCCTCTCTAGAAAAATAGTTTCAGGAGTTCTATAACACTGAAACCATTTTCACACATAGACCATCAGTAAAATTCTGTGTATCAGTCTGTTTATTGCAAATGGTATATCATATGTAAAAAAAAAATCTGCTTTGAAATATGAGTGATTTAACATTCTTGTAGTAAAAGTTGATGACAGCTTGTATATTATATATACAATTCAAATTTTTATTGTCAGTCTTAATCAATGATGATTACTTGTTACTGATTGCGATTATATAATCTGAATTTTAAAAATTCATATTCAAAGATTTACTTTATGTCTCTATTGGAATCATTTAGATGTTCACCACAGAGGTATGTTTTGAAATTTGTTGTGAAGTGAAGTCGCTCAGTCGTGCCTGACTCTTTGCGACCCCATGGATAGTAGTCTGCACGAAGCTCCTCCGTCCGTGGGATTTTCAAGGCAAGAGTACTGGAGTGGGTTGCCATTTCCTTCTCCAGGGAATCTTCCCAACCCAGGATCGAACCCAGGTCTCTCACATTGTAGACAGACGCTTTAGGTCTGAGCCACCAGGGAAATCAAGTGTTTGCTAAAATTAGTCTTATTATTCCAGTTTTAAATTATGTTCTGAGTTCATGTTATTTTTCCGTTAATTTTGAAAATATTTTTCTTAAAGTCCATGCTAATTCTCCTATGAAGAATTACTTTCTTATGTTTCTTCTTGTTTTAGAATCATTTTAAACCTCACTGCTTTCAGGAAATCCTGACCTAGTTTCTTTTGTTCTTTTCCTTTTTTTTTTCTAATTTGCCTAGTACTTTGCCTATACTGTACTATCAAATTATTAGACACTGTTTTTAATCATACTGAATGGAGATGTACAACTTTGAAATAACTTCATCTAATTAGAATAGGTTCTTATCTACGGCCTTACTGCCCTGAACACAGCAGATCACCTAATTAGGATCTTCTTAAAGAAGGAACTTAAGGCATCAATTGGCCTGTGGCGGAAGTTTGTAGGCTGTGTATATTGTTAGCTCCTTGAGGACTAGGAAATTGTTTTGTATATACTGGATATCTAGTGTTCAGACTTCTGAAAATGCTGTCTGTCTAGGAAAGAGTCTTTTAACTCAGAAAAAATAAAGTTTCGTTGAAAACAAAGGCAAATAATTGTGTGTAGACAGGAAGAGAGTTAATCATTGTGAAGCAAATCATTCTCCAGAGTTTTTGACTTAGATTACAGAAAGGAGTGTACAATTTTAATTTTAGCTCCTCAGTACTCCAACTAAACGGTATAAATGATATTGCAGAATTGAGGAATGGGGAGGGGGCACTACTTCAAGCAGATAAAATGACTGTTCAGAGAAGTCTATTTAAAGTCTTTGTGGTTTGTTTTCCTCCATGTTTCATGCAACGGTAGACTATTTTCATAATATAATTATTTTGTGATGACAGTAATGGCAGTTTTATGATTATATGACAATAAATATATATATATCATATTGTATAATAAATTCTAATGAAAAATAAATATGAAAATTTGATTACATAACCTTAAATTAATATTTTGAGTGCTTATAAATTACCAATCATAATCTTGAATTAGTTTAGATTACTGTTTTTGATACAGAGAAAGAAACAGAGATGAAATTATTTTGCAAAACAGCATTCTGCACAATGTGGGGAAGGGAGGTGGAATGAATTGGGAAAGTGGGATTGACATATATACACTGCCATGTGTAAAATTGGGTTTCTCTGGTGGTTCAGTTGGTAAAAAAAGGATCTGCAATGCAAGAGACCTGGGTTCAATCCCAGAGTTGGGAAGATCTCCTGGAGAAGGAAATGGCGACCCACTCCAGTATTCTTGCCTGGAAAATTCCATGGACAGAGGAACTTGGCAGGCTACCGACCAATGAGGTCACAAAGAGTTGGACAAGACTGAGTGACTAACACTTTCATATTCATGTGTGAAATAGATAGCTAGTAGGAACTGCTGTATATCAGAGGGAGCTCAGCTGAGTGCTCTGTGATCACCTAGAGAACTGGGATGGAGAAAAGTGGTAGGAAGGCTCAAGAGGGAAGGGATATATGTGTACATATAGCTGATACACTTTGTTGTACAGCAGAAACCAACACAGCGTTGTAATGCAACTATACTCAAATTAAAAAAAGAAAAAATCCATGGTGCTGTTGGTCAAGGTACAGCTGCTATAAAGTGATGCCAAAGAATAACAGATTAACAAAGTGGGAATCTTTTTCCTCAGATGTAAAGTTTGACCTCTCAGTTTCTGAAGCAACTCTGTTCCACAAGGTCATTCAGGACTCAAGTTTTTTTCATTATATTGTGTCTGACTATACCTAGGCTGTTGGCATCTCCATCTGCCCAGTGAGAAGAAGGGAACAAAAATGGACCTCCAAGAAAACTCATTTCTTTTTACGCAAACAATGTGAAAATTGTAGATATCATTTTCTTTCCTATTTTATTGTCAAGGACTGAGTCACATGGGCACACCTTCAAAGGAGACTTGAAGATATTTTGACTGTAATTTGGTAATTATGGGAAAGGAGGTAAGAAACTTTGGGGAAAAACTAGCAATCTGCTGAAAGGAATGCTGTTCATTTGCCTTCTCTTTTTAGAAGTTGTTACCTCAAGTTATAGTGTGTGAAGATTGAATAGGAAACTTGTAATTCATTTTAATATACTTTTAACCTATGATGCCATTTTTAATTAAAATACATCTATTCTTTGTTTCACATTGTGTACCATAACGACAATGGAAAAGTAGGCAAGAAAATGTTCACCTGGAAGACTACAGGCTTTTCTTATATATGGAATCCAAAATGAATTGTCTTATATCAACTGGCAGAGAAGGCAATGGCACCCCACTCCAGTACTCTTGCCTGGAAAATCCCATGGATGGAGGAGCCTGGTAGGCTGCAGTCCATGGGGTCACTAAGAGTCAGACATGACTGAGCGACTTCACTTTCATGCATTGGAGAAGGAAATGGCAACCCACTCCAGTGTTCTCGCCTGGAGAATCCCAGGGATGGGGAGCCTGGTGGGCTGCCGTCTATGGAGTTGCACAGAGTCGGAAATGACTGTAGCGACTTAGCAGCAGTAGCAGCAGCACATCAATTGGACAGAAGAAAGCTTTTATATAATAAATTTTTTGAAACATTATAATTATCCCTTTAGGTCTAATATAACCCAGGAATATCATGGTTATAGGTACATCCTATAAAATTCTGCATTCAACTTTAAAATAAATAATGTTATAATAAGTTATAATTAATGTTTGACTATGTTTTATTGTCATTCATAGATGTTCCTGAGTCTGTCTTTGAAAGCTATCAGTTCCCATGCTGGTTTTTAGCATGACAAGGTGCCATTTGGCAACATTTCTAAAAAAATAGAAATTCTCAAATAATAAAGTACATCCTTATGCATTTTATCTAAGCTGACTCAACTTTAAATGGCCAAAAGAAAAAAAAATGATGAAACCATAAAAAGTTGAAATGACACATAGAAAAATAATAAGAAAGACTATGGACAATTAATAGTTCAACGGAAAATAGTCTGATGAGAACACCAACAGAGCTCCTATATCATTTAAGACTTAAAAATTAAGTGCAACCCTAAAAATATATGTATGTGTAACTCTACAAATATGTAGTAAGCTAAATGAAAACTTAATAAAAAATATATTTCACATCCAGATAAACTTTTTACCTTGAAATTTAAGCATCATAATCTGCTATATATAGTCTACCAAGAGTTCATCGTGAGAAATTAAATTAACAGAATCATGTGGGAGAAACTAATCTAGATAAGTCAAATTATTCTGCTGCTAAGTCGCTTCAGTCGTGTCCGACTCTGTGCAACCCCATAGATGGCAGCCCACGAGGCTCCGCCGTCCCTGGGATTCTCCAGGCAAGAACAAATTATTCTAGAAACTTAATATGAAGACTTTTTATCCTCAACATGTACATTGATTAAATGGTTTGGTTTAGTCATTAAGTCGTGTCCGACTCTTGCAACCCCATGGACTGTAGCCGGCCAGCCTCCTCTGTCCATGGGATTTCCCAGGCAAGAATAGTGGAGTGGGTTGCCGTCTTCTTCCACAGGAGATCATCCCAACCCAGGGATTGAACCCAAGTCTCCTGCATTGTAGGCAGAATGTTTACCAACCAAGCCACCAAGGGAGCCCTACACTGATTAAATAAGGTAAACAATTTGGACTTTAACATAATGACATTTGTAATTACGAAATCTCCATTTATAAATGTATCTCAGAGATTTTACAGGTTCAGTTCCAGACCACCACAATAAGATTAATATTACTATAAAGAGTCACATGAATTTTCTGATTTCCCAATGTATATAAAAGTTGTGTTTGCACTATGCTCTAGTGCTTTGTGTGATAACATTACATTTAAGAGAGCAATTATATGCCTTAATTAAAAAGCACTTTATTGCTAAAAACTGTTAAATATCATCTGAGTCTTCAGTGAGTCCTAATCTTTTTGCAACGGTAATATTGAAGACTACTAATCACAGAGATACTATAACAAATGCAATAATAGTGAAAAATTTGAGGAAATGCAAGATTACCAGTGTTTGACAGGAGACACAAAGTGAGCAAATGCTGTTGGAAATATGGTACTGATAGACTTACTTGCAGGGTTAGAGTTACTTTTGGTATAGGGTTGCCACATACTTTCAATTTGTAGAAAGTGCAATGTATGTAAAGTTCAATAATGCACAATAAAAGTGAGATATGCCTGTACACAATTCCTTAAAGAATAATTGTACACAGTCACAATAGTTGGAATAAATGTACTATAATGCTCAAGAAATAGAATAAGGTATAATATATTTGGGGAAATATTACAAAGAAAGGGGACTAGACTTAGGTTTATACACAAGAAGAAATGACCCTTATTCTTTTTCTGGGCTCCAAAATCACTGCAGATGATGACTGCAGCCATGAAATTAAAAGGCGCTTACTCCTTGGAAGAAAAGTTATGACCAACCTAGATAGTATATTCAAAAGCAGAGACATTACTTTGCCGACTAAGGTCCGTCTAGTCAAGGCTATGGTTTTTCCTGTGGTCATGCATGGATGTGAGAGTTGGACTGTGAAGAAGGCTGAGCTTTGGAGAATTGATGCTTTTGAACTGTGGTGTTGGAGAAGACTCTTGAGAGTCCCTTGGACTGCAAGGAGATCCAACCAGTCCATTCTGAAGGAGATCAACCCTGGGATTTCTTTGGAAGGAATGATGCTGAAACTGAAGCTCCAGTACTTTGGCCACCTCATGCGAAGAGTTGACTCATTGGAAAAGACCCTGATGCTGGGAGGGATTGGGGGCAGGAGGAGAAGGGAATGACCAAGGATGAGATGGCTGGATGGCATCATGGAATCAATGGACGCGAGTCTGAGTGAACTCCGGGAGTTGGTGATGGACAGGGAGGCCTGGCGTGCTGGGATTCATGGGGTCGCAAAGAGTCGGACACGACTGAGAGACTGAACTGAACTGAACTTATTAGGACTAATCCCCTGGAGGGTGGCTCCCTCACTCTTCCTCCAGTGACTGTCTCTGGAATTCTGTCCTACTGGTCAGGCCTTATTAAGATATTAACTCTTTCCCTTTTTAATAGTCTCTCCATGAGTTCTAACAAGAATGCTGCTGCCACTGCTAAGCCGCTTCAGTCGTGTCCGACTCTGTGCAACCCCATAGATGGCAGCCCACTAGGCTCCCCCGTCCCTGGGATTCTCCAGGCAAGAACACTGGAGTGGGTTGCCATTTCCTTCTCGAATGCATGAAAGTGAAAAGTGAAAGGGAAGTTGCTCAGTCGTGTCTGACTCTTCGCAACCCCATGAACTGCAGCTTACCAGGCTCCTCTATCCATGGGATTTTCCAGGCAAGAGTACTGGAGTGGGGTGCCATTGCCTTCAGTTTCCCTGTTTTCATGAAGTGGAGGACTTTCAACCAATTAAGCACCATTGTATCAAAGGCTTTCAATAACTTGTTTACCAGCTGTATCTTCAGCTCCCAGAATGTCATGTTCTATACTCTGTGCTTAGTTGATCAGTTGTTCCGACTCTTTGAAGCCCCCATGAACTGTAGCCCACCAGCTCCTCTGTCCATGAAATTTTCCAGGCAAGAATACTGGAGGGGGTTGCCATTTCCTACTCTAGGGCATCTTCTCTATCCAGGGATTGAGGCCACATCTCTTGCATTTCCTGCATTGGCAAGTGAATTCTTTATCACTAGTACCACCTGGGAAGCCCCATGTTCAATAAATGCTGAATTAGTAATACAATCTTACCATCCCTTCTTTCTTATCACTCCTTTTTAATACTAAAACTGCTCACATGCATGCTTGTGCGTTCTATTTGTTTGGATGTGCTAAGTCGCTTCAGTTGTGTCCTATTCTTTGTGACTCTATGGACTGTAGCCTGCCAGGCTCCTCTCTCTATGGGATTTTCCAGGCAAGAACACTGGAGTCAGTTGCCATGCCCTCCTTGGGGGAATCTTTCTGAACCAGGGATTGAACCCACATCTCCTGCGGCTTCTGCATTACAGGCAGATTCTTTACCACTGAGCCACCAGGGAAGCCCCTGATTCTTTTCATTCACAATCAGTTCACTCTGAGAGGCAATCAATTGGCATTCCTGCTCACCACTCAAGGGGAAACGTGTTCTCTGCCATCACCCAAATTCTCATGAGTTGCCAAAACTCCTCAGCTTTCATTCTCCTCTGATGATCTTGCTGCACTTAATATTAAATTTAATTTTCTAAATTATTTTCTATCTCTCAAGCATCAACTACCATTCCTTGGAGTTCAGTTCCTGATCTTTTGTTCTTCTCTGTATCATAAATAACTCAGAGTCTCTTTTATGCAATTGTCTCTCAAATCAAAATTTCATATTCTAATATAAGTTGATGAAGTGTAATGTATTCATATTTTTTCTACTTAAAATGCTCTCTGTTTATACATTGTAAATTCTTGCTTCTTCACTGAGATTTAGATCAAGTCATGAAAGCATCTACTCCCTTATGGAGTCCTGGCTTCATCATGGGAAACCTTGAAGGAATTTTAAGCAAAGGCTTGCATAATCACGTGCTCTCTTCCTTTTGCTACCTCAGTACTTTCTAATTCCTGTTTCACTTTCTCCAGGATGCACCTCAAAATTCTACAGCCTTTTCCTTATCTGGAAATTTATAGCAGGAGAAGGCAATGGCACCCCACTCCAGTACTCTTGCCTGGAAAATCCCATGGACAGAGGAGCCTGGTAGGCTGCAGTCCATGGGGTCACTAAGAGTCAGACATGACTGAGCAACTTCATTTTCACTTTTCACTTTCATTCATTGGAAAAGGAAATGGCAACCCACTCCAATGTTCTTGCCTGGAGAATCCCAGGGACAGGGGAGCCTAGTGGGCTGCTGTCTCTGGGGTCGCACAGAGTCAGACACGACTGAAGCGACTTAGTAGCAGCAGCATTGACAGCACTGTTCATTAGATGTTTACTACAAAAAGCTTCCATAGATTTTTAGTCATATCTGTCAAATGCCAAAGAATGTGCAAACTTCCTGGAAAATCCCATGGACAGAGGAGCCTGGTAGGCTGCAGTCCATGGGGTCACTAAGAGTCAGACATGACTGAGCAACTTCATTTTCACTTTTCACTTTCATTCATTGGAAAAGGAAATGGCAACCCACTCCAATGTTCTTGCCTGGAGAATCCCAGGGACAGGGGAGCCTAGTGGGCTGCTGTCTCTGGGGTCGCACAGAGTCAGACACGACTGAAGCGACTTAGTAGCAGCAGCATTGACAGCACTGTTCATTAGATGTTTACTACAAAAAGCTTCCATAGATTTTTAGTCATATCTGTCAAATGCCAAAGAATGTGCAAACTACCACACAATTGCACTCATCTCACATGCTAGTAAAGTTATGCTCAAAATTCTCAAAGCCAGGCCTCAGCATTACATGAGCTGTGAAATTCCAGATGTTCAAGCTGGTTTTAGAAAAGGCAGTGGAACCAGAGATCAAATTGCCAACATCCCCTGGATCATGGAAAAAGCAAGAGAGTTCCAGAAAAACATATATTCCTGCTTTATTGACTATGCCAAAGCCTTTGACTGTGTGGATCACAATAAACTGTGGAAAATTCTGAAAGAGATGGGAATACCAGACCACCTAACCTGCCTCTTGAGAAACCTATATGCAGGTCAGGAAGCAACAGTTAGAACCGGACATGGAGCAACAGACTGGTTCCAAATAGGAAAAGGAGTACGTCAAGGCTGTATATTGTCACCCTGCTTATTTAACTTCTATGCAGAGTACATAATGAGAAACACTGGGCTGGAAGAAACACAAGCTGGAATCAAGATGCTCGGGAGAAATATCAATAACCTCAGATATGCAGATGACACCACCCTTATGGCAGAAAGTGAAGAGGAGCTAAAAAGCCTCCAGATGAAAGTGAAAGAAGAGAGTGAAAAAGTTGGCTTAAAGCTCAACATTCAGAAAACGAAGATCATGGCATCTGGCCCCATCACTTCATGGGAAATAGATGGGGAAACAGTGGAAACAGTGTCAGACTTTATTTTTGGGGGCTCCAAAAACACTGCAGATGGTGACTGCAGCCATGAAATTAAAAGACGCTTACTCTTTGGAAGAAAAGTTATGACCAATCTAGATAGCATATTCAAAAGCAGAGACATTACTTTGCCAACTAAGGTCAAGGCTATGTTTTTTCCAGTAGTCATGTATGGATGTGAGAGTTGGACTGTGACGAAGGCTGAGCACTGAAGAATTGATGCTTTTGAACTGTGGTGTTGGAGAAGACTCTTAAGAGTCCTTAGACTGTAAGGAGATCCAATAAGTCCATTCTAAAGGAGATCAGCCCTGGGTGTTCTTTGAAAGGAATGATGCTAAAACTGAAACTCCAGTACTTTGGCCACCTCACGTGAAGAGGTGACTCATTGGAAAAGACTCTGATGCTGGGAGGGATTTGGGACAGGAGGAGAAGGGGACGACAGAGAATGAAATGGCTGGATGGCATCACCGACTCGACGGACATGAGTTTGAGTGAACTCCTGGAGTTGGTGATGGACAGGGAGGCCTGGTGTGCTGCAATACATGGGGTCGCAAAGAGTCGGACACAACTGAGTGACTGAACTAAACTGAACTGTCCTCTTTTTTTTTTAGTGAATTTTGTTTCTTAAAGTTTGTAAATTTTAAAATGGACAGCAAATTTGTATTAGCTTATCAGCTGATATTTATTGGATAAATTACTTAATGAAGAAATGCAAATGCTGGCTTCTGCTATTTTTTTTCTTATAATAGCTATCGTTTTTCCAGTAGTCATGTATAGATGTGAGAGTTGGACTATAAAGAAAGCTGAGCACCAAAAAATTGATGCTTTTGAACTGTGATGTTGGAGAAGACTCTTGAGAGTCCCTTGGACTGCAAGGAGATCCAACCAGTCCATTCTGAAGGAGATCAATCCTTGGTGTTCATTGGAAGGACTGATGTTGAAGCTGAAGCTCCAGTACTTTGCCACCTGATGTGAAGAGCTGACTCATTTCAAAAGTTTTCTTATAATAGCTACGTTTTTCCAGTAGTCATGTATAGATGTGAGAGTTGGACTATAAAGAAAGCTGAGCACCAAAAAATTGATGCTTTTGAACTGTGATGTTGGAGAAGACTCTTGAGAGTCCCTTGGACTGCAAGGAGATCCAACCAGTCCATTCTGAAGGAGATCAATCCTTGGTGTTCATTGGAAGGACTGATGTTGAAGCTGAAGCTCCAGTACTTTGCCACCTGATGTGAAGAGCTGACTCATTTCAAAAGACCCTGACATTGGGAAGGATTGAGGGCAGGAGGAAAAGGGGACGACCAAGGATGAGATGTTGGATGGCATCACTGACTCAATGGACATGAATTTGAGCGAACTCCTGTAGTTGATGATGGACAGGGAGGCCTGGTGTGCTGCGGTTCACGGGGTTGCAGAGTCTGATATGATTGAGCGACTGAACTGAACTGAACCTTATGGATATGAATCATCTACCTAGGAAATAGGGATCATTAACCAGATCTGTCAACTGGGCCTATGCTTCCCTGGTCAGCTCCCCACTCCCTTCCCTACGTTTTTCTGGCAGTGAGTAAGAGAACCACCAAGTAAGTAGTGACTCACCCCATTCCTTACATGTCCTAATACAACCCGAACAGTTAGCTGTAAAAGCACTCATATATATTCAATCACCATTATTCCCACCTGACACGTCTTTGTTTCTCTCTCTATCATAATATAAGCTCTTGCTTATCATTTTCTAAGATGATGGAAAGCTGGAATATTTCCTAAATTATGAGCAGTAATTCAGTAGCACTCAGTATTCTGCATAAAAAAGGATGATATCTTGGCTTCTTTTAGTATTAATGTATTCATTCTGATTCTCAGAATTTTCATGATTGTCACAGCACTCATCATCAGAATAGTTTAGGAATAATTTTCTATATTTCAGTAAGGATTGAGGAGGAGGCTTTCCAGATAGATGTGTTCAAAATGCAGAATCAGAAATGTCATATTTCCCAGCTCTGGGCACTGGGGGGTGGTGGGGAGGTTGGGGGAGAGTTGAATTCTTCTGCAGAAAACACCAGAGCTTTGGGCCAATATGGCATTGCATTGCAAGGCTTCCCAGGTGCCTGCACATGAATTCCTTCTCTTGGCTGCTTTGCCTTTTTTGGATCTATGAATCATTTTGTTCTCAACAAAGGTCCTTTGATCTTCCTGTTTTGCTCTCTGTTCCCCCTTGTTCACCTCTATCTCCTGGTTTTTACCATTTACAAGCACCCTGATTCTACAAGTTCTTCAACTCTATGAAGTGAGTCAGAGGCTCACATGCCTATAGGCTTACATTGGTGACACAAATAAAGAAATTCAGCTTGAGTAAAAATGGTGGAAAACTAGAGGGAACTTGACTGCATTTATTTCAGATTAGTTGCCACTGGGAAAAATGGGATAAATATAGCCAAAATTAAAAAGGAATTTTTTTGAACTCCACAGACTAATTAGAACATGTTTGTGGGCAAATCTGGCCTGTAGCTGACCTTTTTTTCTTCTTAAATTTGATACTGTAGGATTAATCCTTCAATCATACCAATACAACTGTAGGAATTTATGTCTCAATGCCAACTTTATTTTAGTCAATTCTCTTACTTTTATTAAATCAGGAAATTAGGTTTCTCACTGTTCAAAATTATCTTTTCCTCCATATGAGAATATCAGTATATGTCCAAATCAATCATTATGTTGTTGTTGTTCCGTCACTCAGTTGTATCCTACTCTTCTTTGTGACCCCATGGACTGCAGCACGCCAGGCTTCCCTGTCCTTCACTATCTCCCAGAGTTTGCTCAAATGCTCAGATGCCATCCAACTATCTTATTCTCTGTCACCCCCTTCTCCTTCTGCCCTCAATATTTTCCAGCATTGATTACATACCTTAATAAAGCATAATTGAGTTTATGAAATTCAATTATATGAAATATAATTATATGAAACTCTGTTATATGCACCACTTCAGGTAAATATTTATTAGGTTGGTGTAAATGTAATTGCAGTTTCAGACTGTGAATTTTAAATCATTATAATCAAAACAGGAGCCATTACAATCAACACATTTTGCTAATAAGAACAGAGAAGGCGATGGCACCCCACTCCAGTACTCTTGCCTGGAGAATCCCATGGACAGGGGAGCCTGGTAGGCTGCAGTCCATGGGGTCACAAAGAGTCGGACACAACTGAGCGACTTCACTTTCCTTTCCTTTAAATCTTAAATATTGATAGTGGAACTCTGTTCTGTAATTCTCATGCTTTTATTTTTTTAATTTCTCAAAGATTAAGATGAAAGCATTAGTCATCAGTCTAAGATACCTGATGATATTCAGGTGTTTAAGCCTGGTGATGAGAGATATACAGATGAAGTTCTCATATCCCAAAACAGACAAATCAAATCTGATGCATGAAAATTGGTATGTCCTTTGCTTTTGTGCTGTAGGAGAGATTTTTAATAACAGTCATTCATAAGATTAATGTGCTAGGTTGGATTTTTAAAATTCTTAGCCAATAATAGTTAAAACCTTAAGTGAACATCTATTATGTGCAAAGCATATGATAAATACTTTATGGAATTAATTATTTTATTTTTGTAGCAATCTAGTGACTTAGATAATATTTTATCTGTTTTAAAGATATGAAGACTGATATTTTCACAATATAAGAGATTTGTCCCCCAAAATTTGTTCAGTACCTAGAGTTAGCCAAACTTGGGGTAAGAGCACAGTCTTACAGACCACCAGAGTTTTCCCAAGATTTCTGACACCAATTGCCAGTTTGGCAGTTTCCCAAAATAGCAGAGAGTTTCTGTAATTTGCTAATAAGACTCACAGAAATCACTGAAGCCTAGTATAGTCACAGTTTTGTCTGTTACAAGCAAAAGATGCACATGAAACATGCATAGAGTGGAATCGGGAGTGAGAAGGCTCCAAATGTAGTTTCTAAGTCTCCAGGTGTGCGTTATCTATCTGGCATCAATGTGTGTCACAATACACGCACACATTATAGTCAACACAAGTATCTATAGACAGGATGTAGATAGGATGTCTTCATTATATAGACAATATGGATTGAATTTTTGCCCAAATGATTGAACTCAATATCCAACTGCATTGGAAGTTAGGCTGATAGCACAGTAGCTAAAGCCACATCTCTCTCTCTCTCTCTTTTCGGCCTGGCCAGCCCCCATCCTGAGACATCTCATTAACATACACTTTCATATCTAGGGGCCTGGTCATCTAAACATTCAGATGTGGTCCTAGGGGCCCACTGTAAATAACAAAGACACTCTTATCATTCAGGAAATTCCAAGGGTTTAGAGGCTGCCTTCCAAGAACCAGAGACAAAGATCAGCTGCATTCTTTATTACATACTCAGTTAATAAATTTCAGAATTGAGATTTAATACTAGATCTATTGGGCTCCAGATAGTAGGATGTGCATTTTTTTCTCATTTGCCTAGCACAGTACCAAACACATAGTAAGTGCCCAATAAATCTTAATTAAATAAAAGAACAAGTCAGATTTTTTTTCCTTCTGCACAGACAGGGTAAAATTTCCTAGCATAGGTAGATATTCCCAAGGGTGGGTAATTTTGTCATTTTAGGAATGATAGTCTCAGAGTCAGTTGTTAATTATAAAACCTTTAAAATGAGCTTTTGTTCTCCTAAAAACAGCTTGCTGTACTGTGTTCAGTTATGTCTGATTCTTTGCAACCCCATGGACTGTAGCCCACCCGGCTCCTCTGTTCATGGGATTTCCCAGGCAAGAATACTGGAGTAGGTTGCTATGCCTTCTCCAAGGGATTTTCCTGATCCAGGGATTGGACCCAAGTCTCTTGCATCTCCTGCATTGGCAGGAAGATTCTTTATGATTTGCCACTTGCTAGTGTAGGGATGTGAGAGTTGGACTATAAAGAAGGCTGAGCGCCAAAGAATGATGCTTTTGAACTATGGTGTTGGAGAAGACTCTTGAGAGTCCCTTGGATTGCAAGGAGATCCAACCAGTCCATTCTGAAGATCAGCCCTGGGATTTCTTTGGAAGGAATGATGCTAAAGCTGAAACTCCAGTACTTTGGCCACCTTATGCGAAGAGTTGACTCATTGGAAAAGACTCTGATGCTGGGAGGGATTGGGGGCAGGAGGAGAAGGGGACGACCGAGGATGAGATGGCTGGATGGCATCACTGAGTTGATGGACGTGAGTCTGAGTGAACTCCGGGAGTTGGTGATGGACAGGGAGGTCTGGCATGCTGCAATTCATGGGGTCACAAAGAGTAGGACACGACTGAGCGACTGAACTGAACTGAACTGATGGCTAATCATCAAGACAAGAGGGAGGGTCTGGGAAGGGGGATATAATGCTTGTGACAACTGATTACAGATGAGACGGAGTATAAACTAGTTTAAGGCTGTTCTTGGGTGGGAGAATATCATTTAAGAGACTTTACTCTCTTGAGTAATGCATGAGTATGATCATATGAGATTTTCTTTTACATAAGGTATAAGCTCTGGTATGTCTTTGAAAAAAAAAAAAGAGAGAACTTACATTTAAGTAAGATAAAGAATATATTATGAAAGCCAAACTAATAATCAGCCAATTAGGGTTTGTGTATGTGAGCTCAGTGGAGAAATGTGAGGGAGGAAAATACTTTTTGCAAGGGAAATCAGGATTTATTTTAATTATGAAATTCAAATCTGTCTTAAAAATCTCTGTATGTTGCTATAAAGAAAGGCTCTGATCCAGTTTAATTAAATAGCCTCTATGAAGTCTTTAGTCAAAAGCAGATTATAGGAAACCATATTTCTCTTTTCTCTGCTTCATCTACTGTCCTTTTCATTTTTCTGTATATTGTACTATCAAATGGAATTAAACGAAACAAAGCCTAACCTGTAATTCAAAGTAGATGTCTTCTTTTCAAGTAATGGCCCGCAGAAGAAGAAGGATGGATGGAATAACCTTTTGTGTGACATATCCTTGGGAAAATTTTCTGACTATATATATTCACTAACATGGGAAGTTAAAGTATATGTTTTAGGTGTGTTCCCAGACTTCTAATAGTTGTGTTTTTTATTTTTTTAGTGTATTGAAATTATTTTATTTTTGATTTTGCATCTCAGAATACATCTACATGGCTACGCTACTGCAATTTTGTTCATTTTATCTGTGACAAAGAATGGAAGTTGGAAATGTTGTAGTTACTGAACCATATCTCTTACATATTTTACATAATTGCTCATTAACCTAGTGCTGTTCTGACTGAAACTATGGTGGTAATAGTATATTATAAGGAACTTATGTCAAAATAGTGTCATAGTCACTTAAAATCTCATGTAAAGACAATTCAAAGGACCAAATTTATATGTGCAACAGGCATCTTGAGAATGTTAACTAGAAGGAAAGTAGTAAGATAAATTCATACATCATTTCACCCAAAATGAAGAATCTATTTTCCTTTAATGGTCAATATATAGCTTAATGTCTATTAGCAGATGACTGTGGGTATGCCTTCTCTCAAGCTTTTTTTCCTTTATTTCCAGGAAACACAGATCAATTTAGGACTGAATCCTCAGTCCTGACCTCCTGAAATGGCCTTTTAACCATAGTCTTGGACATACCTACCTTCTGCTCTCCTATTGAAATGGCTTTGTAAGTAGTTCTGTATTCTGTAAACCTATAGTATCATCTTCCTCTATAAAAAATTGATCTTAGAAACATCCACATCTCTCAATATAGAATTTATTTAATAAATGCAACAGTCCCCTTTATTCAAAGAGCATACATTCCAAAATCACCAGTGGATGCCTGAAACTGCAGACAGAACTGAACCAACATATAAATATATACATACATGGCTTCCCTGGTAGCTCAGCTGGTAAAGAATCCACTTGCAATGCAGGAGACCTTGGTTCGATTCCTGGGTGGGGAAGATTCACTGGAGAAGATAGTCTACCCATTCCAGTATTCTCCATCTTCCCAAGTGCACAGACAGTAAAAAGTCCACCTACAATGCAAGAGACTTGGGTTCAATCACTGGGTTGAGAAGGTCCCCTGGAGGAGGACATGGCAGCCCACTCCAGTATTCTTGCCTGGAGAATCCCCATGGACAGAGAATCCTGGCCGGCTACAGTCCATGGGGTTGCAGAGTCAGACAGGGTTGAGTGACTAAGCACAGCATAGCACATACATATAAGTCTTCCCAGGTGGCTCAGTGAGAAAGAACCGACCTACCAATGAATGGGCTCAATCCCTGGGATGGGAAGATCCCCTTGAGAAGGAAATGGCACCCCACTCCAGTATTCTCCCCTGAGAAATCCAATAGACAGAGGAGCCTGGAGGGCTATAGTCCATGGGGTCGCAAAGAATGGGACTTGACTTAGGGATTACATAACAACAACGACAATATGTGTATGTGTTTTCCTATACATACTCACCTACAGTAAAGTTTAATTTATAAATAAAGGATAGCAAGAGATTAACAGTAAACAGTAACAAAATTCAACAATTATAATAATATACTGTAATAAAAGTTCTGTGAATACATTCTCTCTCTCTTTCTCAATATATCTTATTGTGCTAATACAAATTTGACACCCTTTACATCTTACCTAGGGCTTCCTTGATAGCTCAGTTGGTAAAGAATGTGCCTGCAATGCAGGAGACCCCAGGTCTGATTCCTGGGTCAGGAAAATCTGCTGAAGAAAGGATAAACTACCCACTCCAGTATTTTGGGGCTTCCCTTGCGGCTCAGCTGGTAAAGAATCCCCCTGGGTTTGATCCCTGGTTGGGAAGATCCCCTGGAGAAGGGAAAGTCTACCCACTAGAGAATTCCATGGACTGTACAGTCCTTGGGGTTGCAAAGAGTCAGACTCAACTGAGCAGCTTTCACTTTCACATCTTAACTAAGCACTTCTCTGCACTGTAATATTTGCAGTTTGAGGTGCAACAACAAAACTAGCACATGCTTCTTTCTCCCTCTCACAATTTCACAGATAGAAATTTGTGTTACTGCAGAACTTGGCAACCTCAACAAACAATATTTTTTCCTTTCCTTATTAGATAGAGAACTTTGACCTTTTCACTTAAAGTCACACTTTATGGATTCTCTTTGGTATATGTGAATTGTCAATGTCACTCATCTTGCACTTTGTGGTTGTTATTAAGTAAAATAAGGGTCCCAAGCACTGTTATACCTGGACATTTGATCTGATAACTGAGATGGTGACTAAGTGAAAAATGGGTGGGATCTTAGGACAAAATGGATGATTCACATCTCAGGAGGGATGAAATGGGATGGTGTAAGATTTCATCACACCACTTAGGAAGCTGGTGGTGGTGGTTTAGTTGCTAAGATGTGTTTGATTCTTGCGACCCCATGGACTGTAGCCTGTCCATGGGATTCTCCAGGCAAGAACACTGGAGTGGGTTGCCATTTCCTTCTCCACCACTTAGGAAGACACACTATTTAAAACATGAAAAGTTTATTTCTGGAACTTTCCTCATAATATTTTTGGATTGCCACTGACCAAGTGTAAATGAAATCTTCAAAAACAAAACCACAGGTAAAAGAGGACTACTATCCTAAGAAAAAAATAATTATTAAAAAATATATTATTTTAACAATCCCTCAAATTCTCATTTGGGCTTCCCTAGTGGCTCAGTGGTAAAGAATCCACCTGCCATGCAGGAGACCTGGATTCGATCCCTGAGGCAGGAAGATCCCCTGGAAGAGGAAGTGGCAACCCACTCCCAGTATTCTTGCCTGGGAGACTCCATGGACAGAGGTGCCTGGAGGGCTTCAGTCCATGAGGTCCTAAAAGAGTTGGACACCATTTAGTGACTAAATAACAACCAACAAAAAAATTCTCATTAACTAATGCATCTTGCAATAATGTTTCAGATAATTGCTCCCACAGTCCTTAACAGGTATTTATTGGATTGTTTTAGGCATTTTAGAGTGCAAATAAAGACTTGTTCCCTTACTAAAAGGAGTTTGCAAGGTTTATTTCGCTAAAGTGTATCTGTCTTAGTCTGAATCCAAATACAAAAAGGTAAATTCTCACTGGGAATGATGTGTGATTTGGCATCTGGGGTAGGTAATGCATGGACAAACACTGGAGGGAGGTGTGTTTCAGCAGCTAGTAATATGTATAGAGGAGGGAAAAATTACCTTTTTCCCATATGCAATTTGGATTCTGTGGCTGGGATCTTATAAATTAGACTACTGAAAGACAGATTAATAAGAAAAACTAGCACACTTCCCTTGTAGCTCAGCTTCCCTTGTAGCTTAGCTTCCCTTGTAGCTACCTGCAATGCAGGAGACCTGGGTTCAATTCCTGGGTTGGGAGGATCCCTTGGAGAAGGAAATGGCAACCTACTCTAGTATTCTTGCCTGGAAAATCCCATGGACAGAGGAGCTTGGAAGGCTACAGTCCATGAGGTCACAAGAATTGGACTCGACTTAGTAACTAAACCACCATAGCAGAATTTTATTAACACATGCATTGCACATACCTCATGGGAGCACATGATGATGAGTAACCCAAAGGGGAGGTTAGAACTTGGGCTTAAATACCATCCGAGACTGAAGAAAGGAAAAGGGGTTTGGGACTTTTAGATGGTGGAGGCAAGTTGTGGGAAGATGACTGACACTATGCAGGGCCCTGAGGGGCTCTTGGACCTTCCCGACTTCTTTGGTTATAGGAAACAGCCCTCATTCAGCCTCCATACCTTCCCTGAATTCCAAGAGGGCAGATTCAAGCAGTTGTTAATTAGAGAAGGGAAAGGAAGGAAGGCCAAGGGGAAACACAGTCAAGAGCAGCCTTAGGGCAAGGTCTTGTTTCCCCATCAAAAGATACACACAACAATATTTTTGAGCTATTGAGCAGATACTGAAACCTTCTCCAGGTGGGAGAAGTTAATGATTAACAATGGTATATTGCCCACAGGGGCTTCCTTGATGGTTCAGTGAGTAAAGAATCTGACTGCAATGCAGGAGAGGTAGGAGACACAGGTTCAACCCCTGGGTGGGGAAAATCTACTGGAGGAGGCATGGCAACCCACTCCAATATTCCTTCCTGGAGGATCCCTGGCAGGCTATAGTCCATAGGGTTGCAAAGAGTCAGACACAACTGAAGCTACTGAACGCATGCCCACACACACATACCTTTTTGTCTAGCAAAGCAATAAAGTTATTCTTTTCTGCTGCTAAGTCACGTCAGTCGTGTCCGACTTTGTTCGACCCCATAGACAGCAGCCTACCAGGCTCCAGTCCCTGGGATTCTCCAGTCAAGCAAACCGGAGTGGGTTGCCATTTCCTTCTCCAGTGCAGGAAAGTGAAAAGTGAAAGTGAAGTCGCTCAGTCGTGTCCGACTCTTTGCGACCCCATGGACTGTAGCCCACCAGGCTCTTCCATCCATGGGATTTCCCAGGCAAGAGTACTGGAGTGGGTTGCCATTGCCTACTTCACCCAAAACTCTGTCTCCTAGATTGGATTTGACATCATGATTCGGAATGGTATGGTCAAGGAGGTTTGCTCTAGTAAGGTTTGTTTTGCAGATTTAGGTTGGTGCCTTCTCCATTAGTTAGAGTTTGCCTCCTCTTAGCTCAGGAGAGAGTGACAGACATCTTTACAAATGTAAATTTTCTCTACTAAAGGAAAATGTAGGCATTGTTTTTAGAGCTTTTCCTGCATTCACTTGTTCACAATGGCCTTTAGTTCAAAAAAAGCCATATGCTAAAGAGGCATGTTTTGGGATAGCTTATTCTGTACTCTACACAGACAACTGCTACTGTTGCTTGCTAATTTGTAATGAAGGGAAATAACTTTGGTCCAGACACAGTTCATCCATTAGAGTTTAATTCATCTTCTTTTTTTCACTTTTATTTTCACAAAAGGTAAAGGAGTTTTTAATCTCACTTATTTTACATATGTGTGGTGCCCTTTAAACTTCTCTGAATCACTTGAAAGTTAATAGGGTAATTCTGATTAAATATATAGTTGATTGCATATACCAAACTGCAACTGAATATTTAGCTAGAATGACTAATAGTATAATATAAATGTACATGCAAAGAGGAAAGAAATAGAAGAACTGAGTTTCTATTGCAATATTGACAGTTTATCTTATATAAACTATTTAGATTGGTCTAGGTGCTTAGTGTGTGTATGCTAAGTCATGTCAGTCATGTTGAACTCTTTGTGACTCTCTGGACTGTATCCCTCCAGGCTCCCTGTCCATGGGATTCTCCAGGCAAGAATACTGGAGTGGCTTGCCATTTTCTCCTCCAGGGGAATCTTCCCAACCCAGGGATTGAACCTGCGTCTCTTGTGTCTCCTGCATTGGCAGGCAAGTTCTTTACCACTAGTGCCACTTGGGAAGCCCAGGTTCTTAGTGAGTACTGGCAAAAATTGTATAAACAGAAACAAAATCAAGGAACTATATATAGAGCATCACAAAAAAGAATGACACTTAAATAATAACTGAGGTGGTTATTATTATTGCAGTTTTTAAACTGTCATCTTAACAATAGGAGTAATGAGGTTGATGATTATTGCTATTGAGACAAGGTATAATTTTTGTCTTATTAAATGCATATTCTAGATGTTCATCAGACAGAATTAAGTCTGTTCCCTGGTGTTTCTGCATTAGTGATTTTTTTTCTGATTATTTTTCTGTTGCTAAGAATACACATTGTGTAACTACAGTCTCTTTGTGACCACTAGCTGTCAGTGACAATTATAATTTAAATAGCCCAGGCAAGGAAATTTTAAATTTGAACCAGCCAATAGTTATCATCAACATATTGCCAAAACAGAGTCATTTAGACTGAACAGACTAAGAATGAAAATAACTGAATTTAAAATATTTAAAATAGTATACATTTTTTTCTTTTTAGTAATCTTGTTAAATGTATTTCTAAGTAAGATCATTTAAAAAAAATTATTTATTTAGGCCAAGCTGCCTGGCTTGTGGGATTTAGGTTCCCTAATAAAGAATTTGTTGACTGTAGAGAGCTTCTCCATCTTTGGCTGCAAAGAATATAATCAATCTGATTTCGGTGTTGACCGTCTGGTGATGTCCATGTATAGAGTCTTCTCTTGTGTTGTTGGAAGAGGGTGTTTGCTATGACCAGTGCATTTTCTTGGCAAAACTCTATTAGTCTTTGCTCTGCTTCATTCCGTATTCCAAGGCCAAATTTTCCTGTTACTCCAGGTGTTTCTTGACTTCCTACTTTTGCATTCCAGTCCTCTATAATGAAAAGGACACCTTTTTGGGGTGTTAGTTCTAAAAAATCTTGTAGGTCTTCATAAAACTGTTCAACTTCAGCTTCTTCAGCGTTACTGTTTGGGGCATAGACTTGGATAACTGTGATATTGAATGGTTTGCCTTGGAGATGAATAGAGATTATGCTGTCGTTTTTAAGATTGCATCCAAGTACTGCATTTCGGACTCTTTTGTTGACCATGATGGCTACTCCATTTCTTCTGAGGGATTCCTGCCCGCAGTAGTAGATATAATAGTCATCTGAGTTAAATTCACCCATTCCAGTCCATTTTAGTTCATTGACTTCCTACTTTTGCATTCCAGTCCCCTATAATGAAAAGGACATCTTTTTTGGGTGTTAGTTCTAAAAGATCTTGCCAAAGTTAGGACATGCAATAACGAAGCACAAGTTATTTGAGGGAAATATGGAACCTTTGCTAAGCGGACAGGCGACGACCCACAATGTTCAGTCCATATTTTAAGGAGAAGACCAAATAGTCAAAGATCCATTTGGCATTTTAACAAGGATAAAATTGAATTATAGTCACACAATAATGTAACTTTTGTCAGCAGAAAATCAAAAGCCCTTAACTGTCTTTTTAAATGAGTTAAATTGAACTAACTTTGTCGAAATTTTGATCCGTTTAATTGCTTCTTACCACACTCATTATTTGCAGGTATTACAAACCAAAGCAAATATATCAACAGTTCTCCTCCCTCAAATCTTATATAATTTATTATACACACTCATCTTTAATTATATTTTGTTTCACCTTCTAGAACAACCAAATACTTTCAGCTCTTTCACTAAACACACTGTTTAGTTCACTTGAATAGCCTTATTCTAGCATGATATGTATGTATAGTGGGAAATAATACACCCAAGGAAAGAATCCTAGCATCAGGACTGAATTTTAATCCTGCAGTTGTTCACTGTTGAGTGATTGGATGTGTCACTTATAGTTTACCTATTAGTTGAATAATTGTACTTGTCATTTTTTAAGCTTTAGTTTTCTCATTTTTACTATATGCTGTGGTAAAATTAAATAGTGCATTTGGTGTTGGGGTTTTTTTGTTTGTTTGTTTGTTTTTGTTGTTGTTGTTTTTACAAATTGCATCTTACTAATACCATAGTCCAACTCTAAGAAGAGCCCAAAATAATTTTCAGTGACCACTGTCATGAAACATAATATGTTTTATTTGTCTGTGTATCTTACTCCCTTACTAAACTGAATATTTTGAAAATAGAATTTGTGTTTTAGGAGCACACAGAGTATGCTTGCTGAATAAATGATTGTCTAGTATCCAGGGCTTAGTAAGCAATCTTACACTCCTTTCTTCTTATCAGTGTCATTGGAAATGCACAGTTAATGACATTGGTAAGTTAAATTTCCTGAAACACTGCATTCCTAGTAGCATCCATTGCTGCAAATCCAAGGCAATGCAAGTCCTTTTGATTACATTTAATAAACTCCTCCCTTATCAAGCCACAGTTCAGTTCAGTTTAGTCACTCAGTCATGTCCGACTCTTTGCAGCCCCATGGACCACAGCACGCCAGGCCTCTCTGTCCATTACCAATTCCCAGATTCAAGCCACAGTTGGTCTTTAATCCAGTACAACATGAAGTGTTGGCAGTGATGCTGGTTGGACAAAAATAAATCCAGGGCTTCACTATTTTCCATAACTACTTAGGCTAAGGAATTTAAACAGTTATAGTGTACATCTAAGGCTTGGGCTGTGTCTTTTATCATATCAGCCAAAAAGAAAGACACATGTCTTAAATCACTTTAATTATTCAGTTCCTGGTGGTGGGATCCATATCCTTAGAGAGCTGTTTCCTAGGAAATATGCTATTCTTCATATGCTTTATATGCAGATGTTGTTTACTGAGAGTTTGGAGAGTCCTGCAGTTGGAGAGATCTAACTGGCCCACAGAACACCTAACCCTGCCATGGGTTACCATCAAAAAGCCTGATTTCTACATAGTTAAAGAACACAGGAGTTATACAAGAAAAATACTGTCAACTTTAATAAACTTTGATAAAGTATATTTTCTTTGAGAATTGTCATGACAGTCATTCAACTATTACACTGCAAGTTCATTTTTATCTTCTTCTAGGTCAGGGATGTTTCTTTTCATTTAGGTGCTACTTACTGGTGGCTCAGAGGTTAAAGCATCTACCTGCAATGCGGGAGAGCTGGGTTCAATCCCTGGGTTAGGAAGATCCCCTGGAAAAGGAAATGGCAACCCACTCCAGTATTCTTGCCTGGAAAATCCCATGGACAGAGAAGCCTGGTGGGCTATACTCCACGGGGTACCAAAGAGTCAGACATAACTGAGCACTTCACTTTCACTACAAAAATAATCGTTATTAATGAAATTTCAAGTTGTCTGCACTAGTAACATCTTGGAGGAACTTAGAGTGATGATTGTGTAGAAAAGCTTGAAAGTGAAAGTGAAGTCACTCAGTCGTGTCCGACTTTTGCAACCCCATGAACTGTAGCCTATCAGGCTCCTCCGTCCATGGGATTTTCCAGGAATGCTGGAGTGGATTGCCATTTCCTTCTCCAGGGTGTCTTCCCTACCCAGGAACTGAACCCAGGTCTCCCGCATTGCAGGCAGACGCTTTACCGTCTGAGCCACCCGGGGAGAAAAGCTTAGAGTTAGGCAAATTATTATTTTTATAAGAGAAACATAATCGGCTAAATCAAAAGTATATAACCGTAGGACTTCCCTGATATTCCAGTGGTTAAGAGTTCACCTGCCAGTGAAGGGGGAAAGGGTTTGATCCCTGGTTTGGGAAGATGCCTCATGCTGCAGGGCAACTAAACCCATGTGCCACAACTACTGAATCCACATGCTGTAACTGCTGAAGCCAGCACGCCCTAAAGCCCATGCTCTACAAATGAGGCCACCACAAGGAGAAGCTTGTGCACTGCAACTGAATAGCTCACATGCAGCCTAAATAAATAAATTCTTTAAAAGTGTATAACCTTAAATCAATAAAAAGAAAATATGGCCAGAAAGATATGGAATTAAAGCAAAGTGAATTCAAAGGAAAGTCTAGCATTTAACAAGAGAATCTTTTCCCATTGCTCTTTGAGGAATGCTGTTCTACTTCATACAGCTGTTTGTTCATGCCAGGGATCTAGGGTCAACTGTTGACTTCCTGTGGTTCTCTAGGCAACCTGAGTTTATAATCTCTAGTGAGTGTGACTTTCCAACTGTTGTCAGATGGGGGTTGTAATTTTAGCTGGGAAATGTGTATCCAAGGATCAAGTCCTTCTACTTTAATAGCTCTGTTGGAGTTAAGAGTATTCAGTACAGTCCTCTCCAGTGATGTTCAATGGCAGTCTCTCTATGGCTGTTCTCTGTACACTGGACTTCACTGCTGCTATGGTTGGCAAGGAAAAGCAACCTGTTCTGTTAATGATTCGACTGAGATATATTGCTTTACCCCTTATAATATTTACCTAAAAGAGTTTTGGTAAACTTTAGCTGAAAAGTCTTGAAGCTACCATAGAGATATTTCCAAAATGTAGGCCTGCAAGTGGCCAATTGACAGAAGATAATCTAGGGTTCTGTGAGACGGTGAAATACAGGGGGGACTGGCATGCTGCAGTCCATGGGGTCGCGAAGAGTTGGACACAACTTACCAACTGAACAGCAGTAATACCAAATCTAGGATTACCTGGTGGGAAAGAACACAAAGCCTAAGAGAAAAAAGAGTGGTCCTTAAGGGTATGGATTGTCAAGAGTATCTGACAGTTTGGCTGATTTCAGTTTTTACATATCATGTATTCTTCCCACTTTTCTAGAGTATCTGTATGTTTAAGGACAGGAAATTTTTTTTTAGTATGGAACTAAGCTTTACCTAATTCAAAGTAAAACTTCCAATGAAATGTTTTCACCTATCACTGGATAGCTCAGTTGGAATG
Source organism: Aepyceros melampus (assembly GCA_006408695.1). Taxonomy (NCBI): domain Eukaryota; kingdom Metazoa; phylum Chordata; class Mammalia; order Artiodactyla; family Bovidae; genus Aepyceros; species Aepyceros melampus. The sequence goes on along the minus strand of SJXQ01003312.1, from coordinate 259,692 downwards.
GCTTAGGTACAGAACACAAATATGTAACAGTTTTTTAAGCCATTTTAAGTTGCAATGAAATTATCTGAGACACTCCCAAAATAAACACACAATTGCTAATACAAATTCATAATGCACAAAGGTAAGAAATTGTACAGAATCTATTTGTACATCCTCAAAGGATCCTTTGGGGATTGACTTTTATCGTTTTTTCTAGGATTGTGTTGGTTATAGATGAGGGAAGAACTGCTCATATCTTCGGATGTCTTGGAAAGTTACCCCATTAATGTTCATTTAATACTGTAGTCAATTTGGACTTACCTGGTGTCCCAGTGGTAAGAATTCTCCTACCAGTTCTGGGGACGTGAGCTCAACCCCTGGTCTGGGAAGATTCTGTGGCAATTAAGCCCATGCACCACAACTGCTGAAGCCCAGGTGCCCCAGAACCCATGCTCCACAACAGTGGAACCACTGCAATGAGAAGTCTGTGCTTTGCAAGCAGAGAGTAGCCCCCACTTGCTCCAGCTAGAGAAAGCTCATGCGCAAAGACCCAGCACAGTCAATATAGATATATAGACATGTGTATGTATATATACATACATACATACATACTGTAGTCAGTTTATCCCTACTGTAGTGAGTTGTATCATGGAAGATATGAAGAAATACCCGTTTAAGTTTAATTGGTACTACCAGGTTGCCCTCATAAATCTCAAAACCTAAGTAGTTCTAGTGTTTCTTTTCGGAATTGGGATTCAAATGCTATACATAAACGTGATGGAATTTGTGAACTCCATAGACTGATCTGTCCTCTGTGAAAGAGGCCCTTGTCAAAGACTTTAGTCAGAGCATTCTTGTAGTTTGAGGATCTGTGGAAACCTTTACTCTAACGTCTCATCTTGCTGGCTATGTGCCCAGTCACTCAGTCCTGTCCGACTGTTTGTGACCCCATGGACTGGATGGAGCCTGTCAGGCTCCTCTGTCCATGGAATTCTCCAGGCAAGAATTCTGGAGTGGGTGGCCATTTCCTCCTCCAGGGGTTCTTCCCAACCCAGGGACTGAACCTGTGTCCCCTTCCCTGTCAGATGGATTCTTTACCAAATGAGCCACCTGGGAAGCCTCTTACAAGCTATGAGTAGATGATTAGTGTTGCCAAGTGTTCCATTTTTTCCCCTGAGGCAAAGATAAAAAGCCTTACTCCTATATCAAGGAATAGGCATTAATAAACAATGAGTCTTCGATGTCTGTTAACTTGTTAATAGATTAGACCAAATTTAGATTTGACCTCCTGTTTTGTATACTTTTAAAGAGAAAGATTTATGGTTATCTGGAAGATCAAGAAGGTGAGCAAGTTCAGCAAAGATGAACGTTGAATAAATATTTTGAGATCACTGAAGGTCTTTTTGGTTTCTGTTTTTTGAGAATGGTTCCAGGATGTCTGATTAAGTCAAATCACATGGACACATTTCATAAATGCTTCCTTCTTTAATTTAAAGAACCAGTTAATCCCAGAAATCATCTTTAGTGATTTAGTGGTTGACCCTTGATAATTTTGAAAAATTTGCAATCTCCCATTGCATTTTGTCTCTCCTTAGCCAGTATATCATGGCGTAGATCAGGAACTGGCAAACTACAGTCTGTTGTCCAGTTCAGTTCACTACTGTTCTGTATGGGCTGCAAACTAAGAATGGTTTTTGTATTTTTAAATCATTGGAAACAATCAAAAGAGTAATATTTCAAGATGTGTAAAACTCATATAAAACTCAAGTTTTCGTTTTAGTTCGATCTATAAGTTTTATTGGAACACAGCTATGCTTATTCACTTATGAACAGTTTACAGCTGTTTTTGCACTGTAATAGTTCAATAGTTGAGACAGAGCTGTGACTCACACAAAGTAAAAATAATATTTGTATCTGCTCCTTCAATAAGTTTGCTCAACTCTGGATAATGAACTATTATTTTATACAGTTGTTTATCCTTAGAAGTTTTATGAATAAAATCATAGATTCAATCTTAAGAATTTCAAAGTGGGTTACTGCATAGCCTTAAGATCTTGGTTTAAGACTTAAGTAGAATGAAGTGAAGTGAAGTGAAGTCGCTCAGTCGTGTCCGACTCTTTGCAACCCCATGGACAGTAGCCTACCAGGCTCCGCCGTCCATGGGATTTTCCAGGCAAGAGTACTGGAGTAAGCTGCCATTTCCTTCTCCAGGGGATCTTTCCAACCTAGGGATCGAACCCGGGTCTCTTACACTGCAGACAGACACTTTACCGTCTGAGCCACCAGGGAAGCCTCTTTAGAAAAGCTGAAACATAACTTCCCAGGCAAATTGCTGATTTTGCCCTGGTCAGGGCAGGCAGTGTTGATGATCTTCATCAGATAAGACACAATGAAAGTTAATATAGAACCAAAAAGAGTACGTTTGGATTACGCAAACTAGAAAATGAGGTATAATTCTTTGGTTAAGAAGTCACAGATAGTGAATGAATTTATATCCTCCACTGTTTCAGTTTGGGGTTTAAAAAAATCATAAAATAGATACATTGCTTGGACTAATACTTGATATAGTTAAACCTTGTTTTATAAAGTCTGTTATAGTTGAGTTAGCTCTTCCTTAAATTCAGCATTAGGATTTTAGGCAAAAGTTTCAATCGAGTCATTTTGAACTCTTATGGATTTTACTCTGATTATTCTAGATCTTTTCTCCTCAGGAATTCTGCTACCATGACCATTTATTTATTTATTTATTTATTTATTGAATCAACATACTACTGTCTATAGCTACAATTTGATAACGTGCAGTCGAAATTGGAAAAGGAGTACGTCAAGGCTGTATATTGTCACCCTGCTTATATGCAGAGTACATCATGAGAAATGCAGGACTGGAGGAAGCACAAGCTGGAAGGAATCAAGATTGCTGGGAGAAATATCAATAACCTCAGATACACAGATGACACCACACTTATGGTAGAAAGTGAAAAAGAACCAAAGAGCCTCTTGATGAAAGTGAAAGAGGAGAGTGAAAAAGTTGGCTTAAAGCTCAACATTCAGAAAACTAAGATCATGGCATCTGGTCCCATCACTTCATGGCAAATAAATGAGGAAACAGTGAAAACAGTGACAGATTTTATTTTGGGGGGCTCCAAAATCACGGCAGATGGTGACTGCAGCCATGAAATTAAAAGACACATGCTCCTTAGAAGAAAAGTTATGACCAACCTAGGCAGCATATTAAAAAGCAGAGACATTACTTTGCCAACAAAGGTCCATCTAGTAAAAGCTATGGTTTTTCCAGTGGTCATGTCTGGATGTGAGAACTGGACTATAAAGAAAGCTGAGCACTGAAGAATTGATACTTTTAAAGTGTGGTGTTAGAGAAGACTCTTGAGAGTCCCTTGGACTGCAAGGAGATCCAACCAGTCCATCCTAAAGGAAATCAGTCCTGAATATTCATTGGAAGGACTGATACTGAAGCTGAAACTCCAAAACTTTGACTGCCTGATGCAAAGAACTAACTCGCTTGAAAAGACCCTATGCTGAGAAAGATTGAAGGTGGGAGGAGAAGGGGACACCAGAGGATGAGATGGTTGGATGGTGTCACCAACTCAATGGACATGCATATGAGTAAACTCCAGGAGTTTGTGATGGACAGGGAAGCCTGGCGTGGTGCAGTCCATGGGATTGCAAAGAGTCGAACACGACTGAGCGATGGAACTGAACTGACTGAGAGTAAGGAACAATCCAGATATTTGTGAAGTTTGAAGCTTATGTAATTAAAAAAAATAAAAATGAATAAATGGGCTTCCCTGATAGTTCAGTTGGTAAGAGTGCACCTGCAATGCAGGAGACCTCAGTTTGATTCCTGGGTTGGGAAGTTCCCCTGGAAAAGGGCTAGGCTACCCACTTCAGTATTCTTGTGCTTCCCTTGTGGCTCAGCTAGTAAAGAATCTATCTGCAATGCAGGAGACCTGGGTTTGATCCCTGGCTGGAGAAGCAAGAGACTACCTACTCAAGTATTCTGGCCTGGAGAATTCCATGGGCTGTATATTCCATGGGATCTCAAAGAGTGACTGAACTGACTGAACTGTAGAATTTTCTTCAGCTCCTGATACTAATTTGTCTGTGGTGCCTTTATTCTAGCTGTTCTTTTTTTAAAAAGATTCCTAACATAAAATTTTTAGGAAAGTGCTATAGAGAAGAACCTAGATAGCATATTCAAAAGCAGAGACATTACTTTGCCAACTAAGGTCCGTCTAGTCAAGGCTATGGTTTTTCCTGTGGTCATATATGGGTGTGAGAGTTGGACTGTGAAGAAGGCTGAGTGCCAAAGAATTGGTGCTTTTGAACTGTGGTGTTGGAGAAGACTCTTGAGAGTCCCTTGGACTGCAAGGGAGATCCAACCAGTCCATTCTGAAGGAGATCAACCCTGGGATTCCTTTGGAAGGGATGATGCTAAAGCTGAAACTCCAGTACTTTGGCCACCACATGCGAAGAGTTGACTCATTGGAAAAGACTATGATGCCGGGAAGGATTGGGGGCAGGAGGGGAAGGGGACACAGAGGATGAGATGGCTGGATGGCATCACTGCCTCGATGGACGTGAGTCTGAGTGAACTCTGGGAGTTGGTGATGGACAGAGAGGCCTGGCGTGCTGCGATTCATGGGGTCGCAAAGAGTCAGACACGACTGAGCAACTGAACTGAACTGTTAGAGAAGAAACGAGTGTTATATGACAATAGTCTCAACAGTTATAGCTTGGTAAATGAAAACGGACTTAATATTGTTAGAAATTCTCTCTTCATGAATAGTTTAGTGAGCAACCTGGTTTACTTCCATAGAGGGATTAATAGTAAAAGTAATGGCACCTGTTATCAATAAGAAAATGATATTATTGTTCATTTAAGTTTACAGCTGTTTTTCAGAATTATCTATTAAGTGATAATCTTTCCCTCTAAGTGGCATCACTGAGAAGATTTTACATAATTGTCCTTTTTTAAAACTGAAGATTTATTGAGTTAAAATATTATATTAGTTTCAAGTGGACAACATGGTGATTTGATATTTTTATACATTACATAATGATCACTACAATAAGTCTGCTTACATCAGTCACCATACAAAGTTATTATGATTATGATTATGATTATTATTGACTATATTTCCTTTGCTGTGTATTATGTTTCTCTGATTATATATTTTACAACTGGAAGTTTGTACCTCCTTGTTGATTAGTTGCCCACATATCCAATTCTTTGTGATCCCCTGGACTACAGCATGCCAGGCCTCCCTGTCCCTCACCATCTCCTGAAGTTTGCCCAAGTTCATATCCATTGCATCAGTGATGTCATCCAATCATCATCCTCTGAGGCCCTCTTCTCCTGCCCTCAATCTTTCCCAGCATCAGGGACTTTTGTACCTCTTAATCTTAACTGTTTTATCCATCGTTTCTTCCCTTTAGCATTCACTACTTCATTCTCTGTATCTATGATGTTCCATCTTGTTATATTTGTTTGTTTTGTTTTACTTTTTTTTAATTTATTTTTTATTTTTTATTGAAGGATAATTGCTTTACAGAATTTATTGGTTTCTGCCAAACCTCAAAATGAATCAGCCATAGGTATACATATAAACCCTCCCCTTTGAACTTCCCTCCCACCTCACTCCTCATCCCACACCTCTAGGTTGATACAGAGCCCCTGTTTGAGTTTCCTGATCCATACAGCAAATTCCCATTCACTATCTATTTTACATATGGTAATGTAAGTTTCCATGTTATTCTTTCCATACATCTCACCCTCTCCTCCCCTCTCACCATGTCCATAAGTCTATTCTCTAATTCTTCAATGCTGCCCTGTAAATAAATTCATCAGTACCATTTTTCTACATTCCACATATATGTATTAGAATACAATATTTATCTTTCTCTTTCTGACTTACTTCAGTCTGTATAATAGGTTCTAGGTTCATCCATCTCATTAGAACTGACTCAAATGCATTCCTTTTGCAGCTGAGTAATATTCCATTGTGTATATGTACCACAGCTTCTTTACCCATTCATCTGTCGATGGACATCTAGGTTGCTTCCATGTTCTAGCTATTGTAAATAGTGCTGCAGTGAACAATGGGATACATGTGTCTTTTTCCATTTTGGTTTCCTCGGGATATATACCTAGGGGTGGGATTGCTGGGTGATACGGTGGTTTTATTCCTAGTTTTTTAAGGAATCTTCATACCGTCCTCCATAGCGGCTGTATCAACCTACATTCCCACTGGCATGCAAGAGTGTTCCCTTTTCTCCACATCCTCTCCAGCATTTACTGTTTATAAATTTATTGGCTATTCCGACCAGTGTGAGATGATATTTCATTGTAATGATTTACATTTCTCTAATAATGAGCAATGTTGAGCATTTTTTCATGTGATTATTAGCCATCTGTATGTCTTCTTTATGAAATGTCTGTTTAGGTCTTTTTCCCACTTTTTCACTGGGTTGTTTGTTTTTCTGGCATTGAATTGTATGAGCTTCTTGTATATTTTGGAAATTAATTCTTTGTCAGTTGTTTCATTTGCTGTCATTTTCTCCCATTCTGAGGGTTGTCTTTCACCTTGCTTACAGTTTCCTTTAGTGTGCAAAAGCTTTTGATTTAATCAGGTCCCACTTACTTACTTTTGTTTTTATTTCCATTACTCTAAGAAGGTCATAGAGGGTCTTGCTTTGACTTATTACATCAAGTGTTCTGCCTATGTTTTCCTCTAAGAGTTTTATAGTTTCTGGTCTTACATTTAGGTCTTTAATCCATTTTTAGTTTCTCTTTGTGTATGGTGTTAGGAAGTGTTCTAATTTCATCCTTTTACATGTAGCTGTACAGTTTTCCCAGCACCCTTTATTGAAGAGGCTGTCTTTGCCCCATTGTTTATTCTTGCCTCCTTTGTTGAAATTAAGGTACCCATAAATGCATGGGCTTTCTATGTTGTTCTATTAGTCTATGTTTCTGTTTTTGTGCCAGTACCATTCTGTCTTGATGACTGTAGCTTTATAGTATAATCTGAACTCAGGAAGCTTGATTCCTCCAGCTCCACTCTTCATTCTCAAGATGACTTTGGCTATTCAATGTCTTTTGTGTTTCCATATGAATTGTGAAATTTTTTGTTCCAGTTCTATGAGATATGCCATTGGTAATTTCATAGGGATTGCACTGAATCTGTAGATTGTATTTGGTAGTATAGTCGTTTTCACAATATTGATTCTTCCTACCCAGGAACATAGAATATCTCTCCATCTGTTTATGTCATCTTTGATTCTTTCACCAGTGTCTTAAATTTTCTGTGTACAGTTCTTTTGTCTCGTTAGGTAAGTTTATTCTGAAATATTTAATTCTTTTTGTTGCAATGGCAAATGGGGTTGCTTCCTTAATTTCTCTTGATGATTTTTTATTGTTAACATATAGAAATGCAAGTGATTTCTGTTTATTGATTTTGTATCCTGGGACTTTGCCAAATTCACTGATTAGCTCTAGTAATTTTCTGATACTATCTTTAGGGTTTTCTATGTACAGTATCATGTCATCTGCAAACAGTGAGTGCTTTTCTTCTTCTTTTTGATCTGGGTTCCTTGTATTTATTTTCTTCTCTGATTGCTGTAGCTAGGACTTCCAGAACTATGTTGAATAATAGGGGTGAAAGTGGACACACTTGTCTTGTTCCTGATCTTCAGGGGAATACTTTCAGTTTTTCACCATTGAGAATAATGTTTGCTATAGGCTTATATGGAATTCCAATTCAGCTATTTCAAATCTTGAAAGATGATACTGTGAAAGTGATGAATATACCAGCAATTTTGGAAAACTCAGCAGTGGCCACAGGACTGGAAAAGGTCCATTTTCATTCCAATTCCAAAGAAAGGCAATGCCAAAGAATGCTCAAACTACCGCACAATTGCACTCATCTCACACACTAGTAACGTAATGCTCAAAATTCTCCAAGCCAGGCTTTAGCAATGCGTGAACTGTGAACTTCCTGATATTCAAGCTGGTTTTAGAAAAAGCAGAGGAATCAGAGATCAAATTGCCAACATCCACTGGATCATGGAAAAAGCAAGAGAGTTCCAGAAAATCATCTATTTCTGCTTTATTGACTATGCCAAAGCCTTTGACTGTGTGGATCACAATCAACTGTGGAAAATTCTGAAAGAGATGGGAATACCAGACCACCTGACCTGCCTCTTGAGAAACCTATATGCATGTCAGGAAGCAACAGTTAGGACTGGACATGGAACAACAGACTGGTTCCAAATAGGAAAAGGAGTACATCAAGGCTGTACATTGTCACCCTGCTTATTTAACTTATATGCAGAGTACATCATGAGAAATGCTGGGCTGGAAGAAGCACAAGCTGGAATCAAGATTGCCAGGAGAAATACCAATAACCTCAGATATGCAGATGACACCACCCTTATGGCAGAAAGTGAAGACGACCTAAAGAGCCTCTTGATGAAAGTGAAAGAGGAGAGTGAAAAAGTTGGCTTAAAGCTCAACATTCAGAAAACAAAGATCATGGATCTGGTCCCATCACTTCATGGCAAATAGATGGGGAAACAGTGTCAGACTTTACTCTTTTTGGCTCCAAATCACTGCACATGGTGATTGAGCCATGAAATTAAAAGACGCTTACTCCTTGGAAGGAAAGTTATGACCAACCTAGACAGCATATTAAAAAGCAGAGATATTACTTTGCCAACAAAGGTCCGTCTAGTCAAAGCTATGGTTTTTCAAGTGGTCATGTATGGATGTGAGAGTTGGACTGTGAAGAAGCTGAGCACCAAACAATTAATGCTTTTGAACTGTGGTTTTGGAGAAGACTCTTGAGAGTCCCTTGGACTGCAAGGAGATCCAACCAGTCCATCCTAAAGGAGACAAGTCCTGGGTGTTCATTGGAAGAACTGATGCTGAGGCTGAAACTCCAATACTTTGGCCGCCTCATGCTAAGAGTTGACTCATTGGAAAAGACCCTGATGCTGGGAGGGATTGGGGGTAAGAGGAGAAGGGGATGACAGAGGATGAGATGACTGGATGGCATCACCAACTCGATGCACATGAGTTTTGGTGAACTCCAGGAGTTGGTGATGGACAGGGAGGCCTGGCATGCTACGATTCATGTGGTCTCAAAGAGTCAAACACGACTGAGCAACTGAGCTGAAGTGAACTGAACTATAATATGTTGAGGCCTTTACTATGTTCAGGTAGGTTCCTTCTATGCCAATTTTTTGAAAAATTTTAATCATAAATGGGCTGAATTTTGTCAAAGTGTTTTGGTTTTTAGATTCCACACATAAATGAAACTTGTGGAACAGCTTGAAAAGGACAGGTGTTAATTCTTCTGTAAAAGTTTGGTATAATTCACCTGTGAAACTGGCTGGGATTTTGTTGTAGGGAGTTTTCTGCTTATCAGTTTCATTACTAATAATTGTCCTATTCATGCTTTCTGTTTCTTCCATATTCATTCTTGACAGAGTGTACATTGGTAAGATGTACAACAATTCTAAGTTGTCCATTTTGTTGGCATATTTGTCTGCAGTAATCTGATCTATATTATGATTATACAGCGGAAGTGAGAAATATATTTAAAGGCCTAGATCTGATAGAGTGCCTGATGAACTATGGAATGAGGTCATGACATTGTACAGGAGACAGAGATCAAGACCATCCCCATGGAAAAAAAATGCAAAAAGGCAAAATGGCTTTCCAGGGAGGCCTTACAAATAGCTGTGAAAAGAAGAGAGGCAAAAAGCAAAGGAGAAAAGCAAAGATATACGCATCTGAATGCAGAGTTCCAAAGAATAGCATGAAGAGATAAGAAAGCCTTATTCAGCAATCAATGCAAAGAAATAGAGGAAAACAACAGAATGGGAAAGACTAGAGATCTCTTCAAGAAAATTAGAGATACCAAGGGAACATTTCATGCAAAGATGGGCTCGATAAAGGACAGAAATGGTCTGGACCTAACAGAAGCAGAAGATATTAAGAAGAGGTGGCAAGAATACACAGAAGAACTGTACAAAAAAGATCTTCATGACCTGAATAATCATGATGGTGTGATCACTCAGCTAGAGCCAGACATCCTGGAATGTGAAGTCAGGTGGGCCTTAGAAAGCATCTCTATGAACAAAGCTAGTGGAGGTGATGGAATTCCAGTGGAGCTGTTTCAAATCCTGAAAGATGATGCTGTGACAGTGCTGCACTCAATATGCCAGCAAATTTGGAAAACTCAGCAGTGGCCACAGGACTGGAAAAGGTCAGTTTTCATTCCAATCTCAAAGAAAGGCAATGGCAAAGAATGCTCAAACTACCACACAATTGCACTCATCTCAAATGCTAGTAAAGCAATGCTCAAAATTCTCCAAGCCAGGCTTCAGCAATACGTGAACCGTAAAATTCCAGATGTTCAAGCTGGTTTTAGAAAAGGTAGAGGAACCAGAGATCAAATTGCCAACATCCATTGGCTCATGGAAAAAGCAAGAGAGTTCCACAAAAACATCTATTTATGCTTCGAAACAGAGCTAGTGGAGGTGATGGAATTCCAGTTGAGCTGTTTCAAATCCTGAAAGATGATGCTGTGAAAGGGCTGCACTCAATATGCCAGCAAATTTGGAAAACTCAGCAGTGGCCACAGGACTGGAAAAGGTCAGTTTTCATTCCAATCCCAAGAAAAGGCAATGCCAAAGAATGCTCCAACTACCGAACAATTGCACTCATCTCACATGCTAGTAAAGTAATGCTCAAAATTCTCCAAGTTAGGCTTCAGCAATACATGAACCGTGAAATTCTGGATATTCAAGCTGGTTTTAGAAAAGGCAGAGGAACCAGAAATCAAATTGCCAACATCTGCTGGATCATGGAAAAAATAAGAGAGTTCCAGAAAAACATCTATTTCTGCTTTGTTGACTATGCCAAAGCCTTTGACTGTGTGGATCACAATAAACTGTGGAAAATTCTGAGAGAGATGGGAATACCAGACCACCTGACCTGCCTCTTGAGAAATCTGTATGCAGGTCAGGAAGCAACAGTTAGAACTGGACATGGAACAACAGACTGGTTCCAAATAGGAAAAGGAGTACGTCAGGGCTGTATATTGTCACCCTGCTTATTTAACTTATATGCAGAGTACATCATGAGAAACGCTGGGCTGGAAGAAACACAAGCTGGAATCAAGATTGCCAGGAGAAATCTCAGTCACCTCAGATATGCAAATGACACCACCGTTATGGCAGAAAGTGAAGAAGAACTAAAAAGACTCTTGATGAAAGTGAAAGAACAGTGAAAATGTTGGCTTAAAGCTCAACATTCAGAAAACGAAGATCATGGAATCTGTCCCATCACTTCATGGGAAATAGATGAGGAAACAGTGGAAACAGAGTCAGACTTTCTAAGAACACTCTCTTACTAAGTACTCAGAGCTCCTTAAACCCTCCCAGATGCCCTTTTCTGACCTTTGTGTGTATCATACTCTCTGACGTCTCTCCGCAGCTTAGCTATCTGTTTTCCTTATGTTTTGAGCTGTGGCCCAGCTTTTAGTGTCTGTATGGACCTTACCGACCCCATTCCCATAGCTTCTGGCTAAATAAGAAAGAGTTCCATTGTATATTCTTGCCTCCTTTGTCAAAGATAAGATGTCCATAGGTGTGTGGATATATCTCTGGGCTTTCTATTTTGTTCCATTGATCTATATTTCTGTCTTTGTGCCAGTACCATACTGTCTTGATGACTGTGGCTTTGTAGTAAAGCCTGAAGTCAGGCAGGTTGATTCCTCCGGTTCCATTCTTCTTTCTCAAGATAGCTTTGGCTGTTCAAAGTGTTTTGTATTTTCATACAAATCTTGAAATTATTTGTTATAGCTCTGTGAAAAATACCGCTGGTAGCTTGATAGGGATTGCATTGAATCTGTAGATTGCTTTGGGTTGTATACTCATTTTCACTATATTGATTCTTCTGATCCATGAACAATGTCCATAGGTGTGTGGATTTATCTCTGGGCTTTCTATTTTGTTCCATTGATCTATATTTCTGTCTTTGTGCCAGTACCATACTGTCTTGATGACTGTGGCTTTGTAGTAGAACCTGAAGTCAGGCAGGTTGATTCCTCCAGTTCCATTCTTCTTTCTCAAGATTGCTTTGGCTATTCAAGATTTTTTTGTATTTCCATACAAATTGTGAAATTATTTGTTCTAGCTCTGTGAAAAATACCGCTGGTAGCTTGATAGGGATTGCATTGAATCTGTAGATTGCTTTGGGTAGTATACTCATTTTCACTATATTGATTCTTCTGATCCATGAACATGGTATATTTCTCCATCTATTAGTGTCCTCTTTGATTTCTTTCATCAGTGTTTTATAGTTTTCTATATATAGGTCTTTAGTTTCTTTAGGTAGATATATTCCTAAGCATTTTATTCTTTTCGTTGCAATGATGAATGGATTTGTTTCCTTAATTTCTTTTTCTACTTTCTCATTATTAGTGTATAGGAATGCAAGGGATTTCTGTGTGTTGATTTTATATCCTGCAACTTTATTATATTCATTGATTAGCTCTAGAAATTTTCTGGTGGAGTCTTTAGAGTTTTCTATGTAGAGGATCATGTCATCTGCAAACAGTGACAGTTTTACTTCTTTTCCAATTTGGATTTCTTTTATTTCTTTTTCTGCTCTGATTGCTGTGGCCAAAACTTCCAGAACTATGTTGAATAGTAGTGGTGAAAGTGGGCACCCTTGTCTTATTCCTGACTTTAGGGGAAATGCTTTCAATTTTTCACCATTGAGGATAATGTTTGCTGTGGATTTGTCATATATAGCTTTTATTATATTGAGGTATGTTCCTTCTATTCCGGCTTTCTGCAGAGTTTTTATCATAAATGGATGTTGAATTTTGTCAAAGGCTTTTTCTGTATCTATTGAGATAATCATATGCCTTTTATTTTTCTATTTGTTAATGTGATGTATTACATTGATTGATTTGCGGATATTGAAGAATCCTTGCATCCTTGGGATAAAGCCTATTTGGTCATGGCGTATGATCTTTTTAATGTGTTGCTGGATTCTGATTGCTAGAATTTTGTTAAGGATTTTTGCACCTATGTTCATCAATGATCTTGGCCTGTAGTCTTCTTTTTTTTGTGGCATCTTTGTCACGTTTTGTTATTAGGGTGATGGTAGTCTCATAGAATGAGTTTGGAATTTTACCTTCCTCTGCAATTTTCTGGAAGAGTTTGAGTAGGATAAGGTGTTACCTCTTCTCAAGATTTTTTGTACAATTCAGCTGTGAAGCCATCTGGATCTGGGCTTTTGTTTGCTGGAAGATTTCTGATTACTGTTTCAATTTCCGTGCTTGTGATGGGTCTGTTAAGATTATCGATTTCTTCCTGATTCCGTTTTGGAAAGTTGTACTTTTCTAAGAATTTGTCCATTTCTTCCACGTTGTCCATTTACTGGATCTGGGCTTTTGTTTGCTGGAAGATTTCTGATTACTGTTTCAATTTCCGTGCTTGTGATGGGTCTGTTAAGATTATCGATTTCTTCCTGATTCCGTTTTGGAAAGTTGTACTTTTCTAAGAATTTGTCCATTTCTTCCATGTTGTCCATTTTATTGTCATATAATTGCTGATAGTAATCTCTTATGATCCTTTGTATTTCTGTGTTGTCTGTTGTGATCTCTCCATTTTCATTTCTAATTTTATTGATTTTATTTTTCTCCCTTTGTTTCTTGATGAGTCTGGCTAGTGGTTTATCAGTTTTATTTACCCTTTCAAAGAACCAGCTTTTTGTTTTGTTGATTTTTGCTATGGTCTCTTTTGCATTTATTTCTGCCCGAATTTTTAAGATTTCTTTCCTTCTACTAATCCTGGGGAATCTCCATTTATTTCTTTTCTAGTTGCTTTAGGTGTAGAGTTAGTTTATTTATTTGACTTTTTTCTTGTTTCTTGAGGTATGCCTGTATTGCTACAAACTTTCCCCTTAGCACTGCTTTTATAGTGTCCCACAGGTTTTGAGTTGTTGTGTTTTCATTTTCATTCGTTTCTGTGCATATTTTGATTCTTCTGTGATTTGTTGGTTATTGAGCAGCGTGTTGTTCAGCCTCCATATGTTGGAGTTTTAAATAGTTTTTCTCCTGTAATTGAGATCTAATCTTAATGCATTATGGTCAGAAAAGCTGCTTGGAATGATTTCAATTTTTTTTAATTTATCAAGGTTAGATTTATGGCCCAGGATGTGATCTATCCTGGAGAAGGCTCCGTATGCACTTGAGAAAAAGGTGAAATTCATCGTTTTGGGGTGACATGTCCTGTAGATATCAATTAGGTCCAACCGGTCTATTGTATCATTTAAAGTTTGTATTTCCTTGTTAATTTTCTGTTTAGCTGATCTATCCATAGGTGTGAGTGGAGTATTAAAGTCTCCCATTATTATTGTGTTATTGTTAATTTCCCCTTTCATACTTGTTAGCATTTGTCTTACATATTGCAATGCTCCTATGTTGGGTGCATATATATTTATAATTGTTATATCTTCTTCTTGGATTGATCCTTTGATCATTATGTAGTGGCCTTCTTTGTCTCTTTTCACAGCCTTTGTTTTAAAGTTTATTTTATCTGATATGGCGCTTACTCCTTGGAAGAAAAGTTATGACGAACCTAGATAGTATATTCAAAAGCAGAGACATTACTTTGCCGACTAAGGTCCGTCTAGTCAAGGCTATGGTTTTTCCTGTGGTCATGTATGGATGTGAGAGTTGGACTGTGAAGAAGGTGCCTTTGAACTGTGGTGTTGGATAAGACTCTTGAGAGTCCCTTGGACTGCAAGGAGATCTAACCAGTCCATTCTGAAGGAGATCAACCCTGGGATTTCTTTGGAAGGAATGATGCTAAAACTGAAGCTCCAGTACTTTGGCCACCTTATGCAAAGAGTTGACTCATTGGAAAAGACCCTGATGCTGGGAGGGATTGGGGGCAGGAGGAGAAGGGGACGACCGAGGATGAGATGGCTGGATGGCATCACGGACTCAATGGAAGTGAGTCTGAGTGAACTCCAGGAGTTGGTGATGGACAGGGAGGCCTGCGTACTGCGATTCATGGGGTCGCAAAGAGTTAGACACAACTGAGCGACTGAACTGAACTGAACTGAACTGATATGAGTATAGCTACTCCTGTTTTCTTTTGGTCTCTATTTGCATGGAATATCTTTTTCCAGCCCTTCACTTTCAGTCTATATGTGTCCCTTATTTTGAGGTGGGTCTCTTGTAGACAATATATATAGGGGTCTTGTTTTCGTATCCATTCAGCCAGTCTTTGTCTTTTGGTTGGGGACATTCAACCCATTTACATTTAAGGTAATGTAAGGTAACATTTAAGGTAAAAATTATTCATAAGTCTAATCCATTTGCCATTTACTTTATTATTTTGGGTTCGAGTTTATACACCCTTTCTGTGTTTCTTGTTCAGAGAAGATCCTTTAGCTTTTGTTGGAGAGCAGGTTTGGTGGTGGTGAATTCTCTCAGCTTTTGCTTGTCTGTAAAGCTTTTGATTTCTCCTTTATATTTGAATGAGATCCTTGCTGGGTACAGTAATCTGGGTTGTAGGTTATTTTCTTTCATCACTTTAAGTATGTCCTGCCATTCCCTCCTGGCCTGAAGAGTTTCTATTGAAAGATCAACTGTTATCCTTATGGGAATCCCCTTGTGTGTTATTTGTTGTTTTCCCCTTGCTGCTTTTAATATTTGTTCTTTGTGTTTGATCTTTGTTAATTTGATTAATGTGTGTCTTGGGGTGTTTTGCCTTGGGTTTATCCTGTTTGGGACTCTCTAGGTTTCTTGGACTTGGGTGATTATTTCCTTCCCCATTTTAGGGAAGTTTTCAACTATTATCTCCTCAAGTATTTTCTCATGGTCTTTCTTTTTTCTTCTTCTCCTGGGACTCCTATGATTCGAATGTTGGGGCATTTAACATTGTCCCAGAGGTCTCTGAGACTGTCCTTATATCTTTTAATTTATTTTTCTTTTTTCCTCTGTTTCATTTATTCCTACAATTCTATCTTCTACCTCACTTATCCTGTCTTCTGCCTCTGTTATTCTACTGTTGGTTCCTCCAGAGTGTTTTTGATCTCATTTATTGCATTATTTATTATATATTGATCTTTTTATTTCTTCTAAGTAAGTAAGTAAGTAAAGTAACCCTGGTGGCTCAGAGGTTAAAGCGTCTGCCTCCAATGCAGGAGACCCGGGTTTGATCCCTGGGTTGGGAAGATCCCCTGGAGAAGGAAATGGCAACCCACTCCAGTATTCTTGCTTGGAGAATCTTATGGACTGAGGAGCCTGGTGGGCTGCAGTCCATGGGGTCACAAAGAGTCAGACACGACTGAGTGACTTTACTTACTTACTTACTTACTTTATTTCTTCTAGGTCCTTGTTAAACCTTTCTTGTATCTTCTCAATCCTTGTCTCCAGGCTATTTATCTGTAACTCCATTTTTTTTTCAAGATTTTGGATCATTTTCAGTATCATTATTCTGAATTCTTTATCAGATAGATTTCCTATCTCTTCCTCTTTTGTTTGGTTCAGTGGGCATTTATCCTGTTCCTTTACCTGCTGGGTATTCCTCTGCCTCTTTGTCTTGTTTATATTGCTGTGTTTGGGGTGGCCTTTCTGTATTCTGGCAGTTTGTGGAGTTCTCTTTATTGTGGAGTTTCCTTGCTGTGGGTGGCATGGATGGGTGGCTTGTCAAGGTTTCCTGGTTAGGGAAGCTTGTGTTGGTGTTCTGGTGGGTGGATCTGGATTTCTTCTCTCTGGAGTGCAATGAAGTGTCCAGTAATGAGTTATGAGATGTCAGTGGGTTTATATTGACTTTGGGCAGCCTGTATATTGAAGCTCAGGGCTCTGTTCCTGTGTTGCTGGAGAATTTGCATGGTATATGTTGCTCTGGAACTTGTTGGCCCTTGGGTGGTGCTTGGTTCAGTGTAGGTATAGAGGCGTTTGATGCTGCTGCTGCTGCTAAGTCACTTCAGTCGTGTCTGACTCTGTGCAACCCCAGAGACAAGGCTCCCCCATACCTGGGATTCTCCAGGCAAGAACACTGGAGTGGGTTGCCATTTCCTTCTCCAATGCATGAAGTGGAAAGTGAAAGTGAAGTCGCTCAGTCATGTCCAACTGCTAGCAACCCCATGGACTGCAGCCTACCAGGCTCCTCCATCCATGGGATTTACCAGGCAAGAGAATGGAGGCATTTGATGAGCTCCTGTCAATTAATGTTCCCTGGAGTTGGAAGTTCTCTGGTGTTCTCAGGATTTGGACTTAAGCCTCCTGCCTCTGATTTTCAGTCTTACTTTTACAGTAGCCTCAAGACTTCTCCATCTATACAGCACCATTGATAAAACATCTAGGTTAAAGATGAAAAGTTTCTCCACAGTGAGGGACACACAGAGAGGCTCACAGAGTTACATGGAGAAGAGAAGAGGGAGGAGGGAGATAGAGGTGACCAGGATGAGATGAGATGGAATCAATAGAGGAGAGAGCAAGCTAGCCAGTAATCATTTCCTTATGTGCGCTCCACAGTCTGGACCACTCAGAGGTGTTCATGGAGTTATACAGAGAAGAGAAGAGGGAGGAAGGAGACAGAGGTGGCCAGGAGGATAAAGTGGGGAATCAGAAGGAGAGAGACAGATCCAGCCAGTAATCAGTTCCCTAAGTGTTCTCCATAGTCTGGAACACACAAAGAGATTCACAAAGTTGGGTAGAGAATAGAAGGGGGGAGAGGGAGATAGAGGTGACCTGGTGGAGAAAAAGGAGAGTCCAAAGGGGGAGAGAGCAGTCAAGTGAGTAATCTTGCTCCCAAGTAAAAATGGGTACTGAAGATTGGGTTCTTAAAGGTACAAAATTGATAACAAATACCAAAAAGCAAAGATTAAAAATCTAGAGTAGAGGTTGTATTTTCAAAAATACAATATTAAAGAAAAAAAATCACAAAATTATTATATATATATATATATATATATATGAAGTTTGCTTTAAAAAATAGGGTCTTTTTTTTGCAAAGTAATAGGTTATAAAAATGAAAATTAAAGGAATAATAGAGGACTTAAAAATAAAAAAATAAAGAATGATAATTGTAAAAATATATCTAGGACTTTCTCTATGGGTAGTGCTTGGTTTCAGTGTAGATATGGAAGCATTTGATGAGCTCCTATTGATTAATGTTCCCTGGAGTTCTCTGGTGTTCTTAGGATTTGGACTTAAGCCTCCTGCTTCTGGTTTTCAGTCTTATTCTTACAGTAGCATCAAGACTTCTCCATCTATACAGTACTGATGATACAACATATAGGTTATAGATGAAAATTTCCACAGTGAGGGACACCCAGAGAGGTTCACAGAGTTACATGGAGAGGAGAAGAGAGAGGAGGGAGATAAAGGTGATGAGGAGGAGAAGAGGGAGAATCAAAAGAGGAGAGAGCAAGCTAGCCAGTAATCACTTCCTTATGTGTGCTCCACAGTCTGGACTGCTCAGAGATGTTCTTGGAGTTATACAGAGAAGAGAAGAGGGAGGAAGGTGTCAGAGGTGGCCAAGAGGATAAAGGGGGGAATCAAAAGGAGAGAGACAGATCTGCCCAGTAATCAGTTCCCTAAATGTTCTCTACAATCTGGAACACACAAAGAGATTTGCAGAGTTGGGTAGAGAAGAGAAGAGAAGGGGGACAGAGGAGATAGAGGCAACCTGGTGAAGAAAAAGGAGAATCCAAAGGGGGAGAGAGCAATCAAGACAGTAATCTCGCTCCCAAGTAAAATGGGTACTGAAGATTGGATTCTTAAAGGTACAAAATTGATAACAAATACCAAAAAGCAAAGATTAAAAATCTAAAGTAGAGGTTGAATTCTCAAAAATACAATATTAAAGAGAAAAACAAAGTCACAAAAATTATAAAATATATATATATATATGAAGGTTGCTTTAAAAAATAGGGTCTTTTTGTTGCAAAGTAATAGGCTATAAAAATTAAAATTAAAGGAGTAATAGAGGACTTAAAAATGAAAAACAATTTTTAATTTAAAAAATGATAATAGTAAAAATATATCTAGGACTTTCTCTGGTGTTGTTGTGGACAGTGTGGGGTCAGTTCATTTTCAGATAGTTCCTTGATCTGGCTTATACTTCTCAAGATCTATAGGCCCCTTCCTATGTAGTCTAACTACAGGGTTTTAATCTGTTGTACCTGTCACTTCCAAGGCGGTTCCCTCTGTTTTAGCTTCTTCTGTTTGCTGGTCTCTTCAGTGTCTAATTTCCACCCTGACCGAAGAGGGCGGTGGTGGACACTTTTTTAGGCTCACTTGTTCAATCTTGCTATGAGGAGGGAGGAACATTGCAACAAATATCACTAGTGTGTGTGGGGAGTGCTCACGGTGTCTTGGCCACACTGGGTTTGCCCCTGCTCCTGGCGTGTGCACTTTCCCATCTTCACTGCTCAGGCTCTAGGTTGCTTTGCCGGGAACTGTCTGAGGCCGGCCCTGGGTTGCATGCACTTCCCAGGTCTAAGCCGCTCAGGTTCAGGTACTCGGGTAGTCCTCAAAGGCACAGACTCGGTTGGGCCTGCGTTTTGTGCCCTTCCCAGGTCCGAGCAGCTCAGGTGACCAGGTGTTTGGTGAGTGTGGTCGCTGCGACTTATTGTCTACCCCGTCCCTGTCCCTCGGTTTTCTGGGTGTACAGCCTGTGCACCTTCTCAGGCGGATGTTGACTGTTCAGAATCCCAAGAAGTCTTGGTTAGCAACAAGCCTGCTTGCAGTTTGGTAGATAATGCCTCTCCGGGGCCAGGATTGCCCCCTTCCGGCTCTGGCTGCCCTCGCCGGACTGTCTCCAGAGGGGGATGGGCCGGTCCGTAGCCAGCTAGCTCTGCTCAGTCCTTTGTTCTGTGAGCAGGCCTGGCAGTGTCTTAGGTTAGGGCTTTCTCGGGGTGGCTATCCCACAGTCTGGTTTGCTATCTGAAGTTAGTTCCCTCAGATCACCCTTGGGACATTCAGGCCTGGTCCTTACTCTAAGCAATGCAGCTCTCACCTCCGTGCCCAGTCCCTGCTTGCTAGTGGCAGATGCAGCTGTCAGCTCTGCTTCTCCACTGGGAGTTACTGTTGGGAATGTAATCTGTGGGGTTTAATTATTTATTTCTTTTTCCTCCCAGTTATGTTGCCCTCTGAGGTTCCAAGGCTCACCACAGACTCGCCAATGAAAGTGTTTCCTGGTGTTTGGAAACTTCTCTCTTTTTTAAGACTCCCTTCCTGGGACGAATCTCCTTCCCTACCCCTTTTGCTTCTCTTTTTATCTTTTATATTTTTTTCCTACCTCCTTTTGAAGACAATGGGCTGCTTTTCTGGGTGCCTGATGTCCTCTGCTGGCATCAGAGGTTGTTTTGTGGAATTTACTCAGTGTTCAAATGTTCTTTTGATGAATTTGTGGGGGAGAAAGTGGTCTCCCCATCCTATTCTTCTGCCATCTTAGCACTGCCCCTGAGGTTTTTAAGTCTGGCAGACTTAGGTAAAAATCCAAGCCCTGCCATTCACTTAGTGTGTAATATTGGGGCTTCATCAGTCCTAGCCTCAGCTTCCTTATCAGTTAAACAAGAATAGTAATACCCAGGACACAGAGCCCTTGCAAAGACTGAAGAGGATGTATGATTTGCAGCAACATGAATGGATCTAGAGATTATATACTAAGTAAAGTAAGTCAGAAAGAAAAAGACAAATACTGTATGATATCTCTTATATATGGAATATAAAATATAACACAAATGAATCTATTTGATACAAAACAGAAACAGACTCACAGACATAGAAAATAGAATTGTGATTGCCTAAAGGGAGGGGGTTGGGAAACGGACAGAATGGGAATTTGGGATTAGCAAGTGCAAAGTCTTATACAAAGAATGGATAAACAGCAAGGTCTTACTGTGTAACACAAGGAAGTACATTCAATATCCTGTGATAAATCATAATGGAAAAGAATATTTTAAAAGAATATATATATATATATATATACACACACACTCATATAACTGAATCACTTTGCTGTACAGCAGAAAGAAACACAGCTTTGTAAATCACTTATGCTTCAATAAAATAAATTTTTAAAAAAAGGTGTATGCTGAGTGATGGGTACTTAGTAATAGTTTCTTTAGAAGTGTTATCTCTCTCCTTAATTCCTTTCCATTTCTTTGGTTTACATTGCTCCCTGACTGAAAACTTCTATAGAGCTCCTTATTCACTCATTTACTTATTATTTATTTAAAAGCTGCTCATTGCAGACTAACCTGAATCCAGACCTCAAGGCTAGTATTCAGAAGATAGGTCTAATACTTTTCACTGTCTTTCTTCTTTGGTGACCCCAGTAGTCATGGCCTTGGCTGTCTATTCAGGGATGTGTTTCTCTGCCCTTGTCTCTTACAGCTCTTCCCTGTGAGAGGAATAATTGGCAAGTCAGCATGATCTCTGCTCCAGGAACACCAGGGGCACAATGGGAAGGAGCAATTTTTCAGAGAGCGGTGGCCACAGGAGAGGGAATGCAGCCAAGGGCAGGGGCCATGTTGCTAAGTTGTCTGCCCTCATTTTATTCGCACCTCACCTGTGTGTCAGGTTCCATCCCTCAGTGTGACGCCGCTCAGAGGTCATCAGTTAAAGCTGGGAGAGCGCTTCTTGTCTTTTTCTTCTGCCTCTGTGAAGCTCTTTCTTGCCATCCATTCTCTTCCATTGTTTGTGTTACAGTTGAATTTTGTGTTGTAGCCCAGGTGTAATGCTATCTGATGAGTTTTGTTTAGCTTGATGGTGACATGCTTATTTCATACAACTTAGTTTTCGTGAAATTTGGTTTTGTAATTAAAGAGAAAAAATAAACGTCCTTTAGAGGATTGCACTTCTAACTCCTTGAATTTCAGTTACTTGATTCCCTGTGGTCACTTTAGGAACCAACACTATAGACTAAGAACCAAAATAATACCCTAAGAACATAAACAATGTATTTATGGTTCAAAATCACATTTTTTTCCAGCCTCTTTCCTACTTTTGAATCTGGGCATTTTGGGTGCAATGATTATATGTAGGTAAGGCTGCAGTGACACTTTCAAGCTTCTGCACCTGCAATTCTTGAATCTAAGCCATAGCTGCTGAATTTCCATCAAAGAGGACAGATCCTAAAAACAAGGGTTAGAAACAAATTTTTACTTCTCATTTAAAAAATTTTCCCACTGTCCTAGTGGGTGTACTTGGATGAGACTGAAAACTGGTGGCAAGTGCTAAATGCACACTGTAGCCCATTGGCTTCCAGAAATAGAAACAGAACAGTGTGCCTGACTCCAGAGGTTACCCCATGGAAGGAGATCAAATGGTTTTTTATTTTGCTAGACTTTGAAAAATAAAGAGGGACTTATTAATATGTAACTACAGAGTCATACATATTTATGCAGTATAGGATACATAATTAGAGCTACACTGACTGTATAATTTATCATTGGTAGGCACAGTTAAGACTGTTCAGATAAACATGTACTGTAATTATGTAGTAAGACCCCATGGACTGCAGCCTACCAGGCTCCTCTGTCCATGGGATTTTCCAGGCAAGAGTACTGGAGTGGGGTGCCATTGCCTTCTCCATTAAGTAAAAGTAGTAACCAATAAAGTGAAAACTGGCGAATAATTGCTTTATAATTATTTTGAGAAAGGAATTGTTCCAAGTAAAACAGTGAGAGGTAAACAGATGAATCTTTCCTTTGATAGGCAATACTGTCTAGCTATCAGAAACCATGCAGTCATACCAAGACAAATTACATGCTATCTTTATTCATTCATTTTTTTTAAACCTGAAGCAATATGGACAGTAGAATGATTTCCATAGAACAAATCCTAATTATGACTCTTTTAGTGGTTATCATTAGTGATTGCTTTTAAAATGGGTGCAAGTTAATTCAAAACAGATAGCTTTTTTTTTTTTAACATCTCCCTTATTTGTTTCATTGATCTGTTGTCATGACCACAAATTCAGCAATGAGCTTATCAGTCCTAGGAGCATTTCTGCTTGTTATTGTTAACAATTGCTAGGACAACTCTTTTTATACCCAAACTTTCTTATTGGGAGATGTTCTCTCTAGAAGAGAAAACCTTTAAAAGATTCCCCTTGGAGATTATTCTGACTTGCTATTGCCACTAATTTGTTTGCTACTAGAGGTGGTGAGTTAAAGAAAGATAATACATTTACTCAAGCAAAGCTTCTAAAGTGTCTTGTACTGTATAACTATGCAATTTTATTATTTAGTATTTTATGTATTTAATCACTACTTATCATTTGCCTGGAAAATCCCATGGATGGAGGAGCCTGGTAGGCTGCAGTCCATGGGGTCGCTGAGCATCAGACACAACTGAGCGACTTCACTTTCACTTTTCACTTTCATGCATTGGAGAAGGAAATGGCAACCCACCCACTGTTCTTGCCTGGAGAATCCCAGGGACAAGGGAGCCTGGTGGGCTGCCGTCTCTGGGGTCACACAGAGTCGGACACGATTGAAGTGTCTTAGCAGCAGTAACAGTATCATTAGATCAGTAATGAGGTTTTTGTTTTCAAGTTATTTTTTAAAAAAGTTAGTTGTAAACCAATTAAGCCCACAATGCCAGAACATTTATTTTTTTACTTGTTTCCTATTCCCATTTGAAATTCAGGCAACATAATTGCATGCATCTTTAGTCACAAAACCAAAAAGGATCAATACTCTTTATTAGTTGCTTGAGGTTACACTAGTCTGTTATTTTCCTGAAAAATCCTCCTGTTACAGGTAGTGGGAAAGGCAGTGGGATATGAATAGCAATGAGAATAGTGGAGTTTTCCAGTGTACCAAGAAACTGGTTAACACTTTCTCTTTGGGAAGGGTTCATGGCATTAGGGTGAGAACACTTTTTACTGCTTAATTAATGTCTTTACTTTTATGTATGCACATTTTACCTACTTGGAATATATACATACAAACACATATACCTGATACGAGTGAAGATAAGCTATTATTACTGTTGTGCTCAGTCACAGAAAGCTGGTGCATGACTGGAATACTGCTGACACCTACAATTTCAAGTACCCTGTCAAGATTTGCCTGCTTGAAATCACTTGAAGTCTTGTTGACCTGCAGATCCCAAGGAGGAGTGTGAGGACATTAAATGGCCAGACCATTGGTTTTTGTGCCAGACATTACTTAAGCAATATAATATGTCCCCTGACATCCTTTACTATCATTATTTGCTTTAAATGGAGCATGTGGTTGTGAGATGTTTCCATGAATTCCTTAACTTTTCTACAGAGTGAATTGGAGCGATAAGGAGTTTGGAGTCCTAACACCTGGGATAAAGACCCAGCTCTGTGGGAAAATCATGGAGTCTCAGGATGCAGCTGTGCTTGTGGACCTCTTCTGAGGAAAGAGCCAGAGACTATCTCTTTAGTAAAGTCTCAGGGATCATACTGTGTCTAGAAGGAAATAGTCCTGCCATCCTGCTCAGAAGGGACTGAGCAGAGGTACAAACCAGCCATACATGGCCATATGTGGACTGGCTACAGAGGAGGCCCATCGCCCAAAGCTACTCAGTACAAGTTTCTACCCTGATCGTGTGGATGATGGCAGTCAGATCCATTCAGATCCTCACTGTAGGAAGTGTAATTTCTCAGAAAATGCAAAGAACAAGTAGATTCTTTGAGTTCTGGCTATATTGAGAGGAAGGCTGAGAAGTGCTCTTTGGCATTATATACCCAGCTCTTGGTCTCCTCCTCTCTGAGAGTTATCCTCCGCTTCATGCATTCACACACACATTGGGCCTGACAGGCATTTCTGTCCTGTATGACTACCCCTCTGGTTGTAGCTGATTAGAACAGAGATGAACAACTGGCTTAAACTATCCTCCATGAATGTAGAATCGGAACTTCGATTCCCTCAGCATGTTGGTTACTTGAATAGCAGACAGGGAAACTCTGGGCCTGGGGGAAGGGTAGGTGTGGGACTATGCAAGGAAGTGCCTTTGGCAAAGGTGAAGAATGAAGCGGGTGTGCAAAGATGAGTGACCATGCATGAGTAGCTGCCACTTTCTGAGGCTTTCCTGGGCCTGGCTCTAGTCTCTGGTTATGGGTTATGTGAGAGTCCTTTGTACACTTAATATTAAGTCTGCTGCTGCTACTGCTGCTGCTGCTAAGTCTCTTCAGTCGTGTCCGACTCTGTGCGACCCCAGAGACAGCAGCCCGCCAGGTTCCCTCCTCGCTGGGATTCTCCAGGCAAGAACACTGGAGTGGGTTGCCATTTCCTTCTCCAATGCATGAAAGTGAAAAGTGAAAGTGAAGTCGTTCAGTCATCTCTGACTCCTAACGACCCCATGCACTGCAGTCTACCAGGCTCCTCCGTCCATGGGATTCTCCAGGCAAGAGTACTGGAGTGGGGTGCCACTGCCTTCTCCTAATATTAAGTCTGCAAACCTTTAAAAATCTTTTTTGTTGTGTTTTGTCAAGGGGATTTTCATTATTTACAACCAAAAGAGCTGGCTTTCTGTCATAGTCACTGCCATGCTTCTCAGTCTCAGAAAGTTACTCTGAGACCCAGAATAATCTTGTATGCCTACAAGGAGGCCACAACTTGTCACCCCAATGTTCCTCGCCATAAATCCCCATTGAGGAAAGTCATCTCTCTCTCTCTCTCTTTTTTTTTTTCTGCCATACCCCTGGAATCTTTTCAGATCTCCAGATATTAAACCTTTCAAACACATTCTAGCATCTGTAGAACGGGAGTTACAATGTACCTCTCCCACTTAGGAGCTATTGCAAAGATTAAAATAAGGAATTGTTACTGTGGTTTTTAATCTCTACGCATTGTAGACAGTCACGGTAAATAACGGTGTTCCTTTGTAGAGGTGGCCTGTGAACAGTAATTAATCTAGAATGATGATGGTAGGCAGATTTTTGGTCCCCATGACTTTTGCCCCTGGTGTTACATTCACAAATATCAATATGTTAGTTACACAGAGAGGGGAAACTGCAGGTGGTGATAAAGTTATTCAGTTGCCGTACAGTAGGGAGATTATTCTGGATCATACAGGAGAGCCCAAGTACGTGAGCCCTTAAAAACAGAGGACAAAGGCAGGTGTGGGGGACTGGGCAGGACTGATTTCTAGACGGCTTTTAGGAGCAGAGGGGCCCCAGCTAATGGAGACCTCAGACCTACAGTCACACAAGGACCTGAATTCTTCCAATCCCCTGAATGGGCCTGCGAGTGAATTCTGTCCCAAGGCCTCCAGGTGAGAACTCATTGCAGCCAACACTGATTTTGGCTTTGTGAGATCCTCAGGAGAGAACCCATGGAGCCTGACTGTGCCTGGACTTCTGACGTGTGCGAGCGGTGAGATGATACATGGCTATTGTTTTCAGTCACCGTGTTTCTGGTAGGTAGTTACAGCAGTGATAGGAAACCATGTTGCTATGCACGAGGAACAGTCCACCAGAATGATCAAGGGGCCCTAGAAGTGACTCTTGCATCTCTGTTATAAATGGGGAAATTAAGGCGCAGAGAGGTTAAGTAAGTGGTTCAAAATAATAGTTTCAATAAACAGCATAGCCAGGGTCTGAACCCAGATCTGTCTGTAAGAGGCCTGTACTGAAGTTGTTCACCAAGTGAGATGTGACACTTCAGCCAGCTGTAACCGAGAACTGCCCTGTCATCGGGGGAGACACAGTGAGTCCCAGGGACCATTGGGCTGGGTATGTAGCTCATATTACCCCCACTCTGCTTGCCTGGCTGAGAGACAGGAGGAGCCTGGCAGCAGCTCTGCACCTGTAGGAAACGATTGCACAGCCCACAGGGCTCATTTAGCCACAGTCAGTCCATGGCAGGAGCTCGTCGGGGGCCTGGCTCCCACCCTGCCTGGCAACCTGAACGCCGTGTCATCATCGAGGCTCCGAAGCATGAAATGGGGTTTTGCGCTGAAGCCTGAGAGACACGGTGCATTGAGCTTGGTTTGGCTATTTCCCCCCCTGCTGTTTGTTTTTAAAGATGAAATAAGGACAGGCATGAAAAAGGTCTCCCAGGTCCTCTGTACGATATGACAGCCAGCAGTGCAGGCAGGAATACAAACAGAGGGAAGACAGGGCAGCTCTCTGAAGCCCAGCAACAGTCAATGCACAGGATGTGGCAGTCATTCCTGTTATTATAACCTCACTATCATTATACGATTATTTCAGGGGCATGGAGAAACGTTCCCGGCCTCCAAAATGTATGGAGTCACAATTAAGGGATCTTCCCAGCCCTCTGGTTTAAGATTAATATCCTATGAAATGTTTTCTTACCTTTGTCATCCATTCCCTGACACTTAATGAAAGGCACATCATTATAAGAAAATAGCAGATAGCTTAAAAGATGTTAAGGGTTTTCATTCAATCCAAATCTAATACCCCTAGTGAAAGACATTTGTCACTCATACTCTATAAAGCATTTTTCAAGTTTCAAATGCATGCTACTGGAGGTACGTGAAATGATGTTAGTGAATCACAATGAACATATGACTTTAATAGTAATATATTTTTAATACAAACTACAAGAAAACATAATATAGCATATTAAGGGTGTGATTTCTAACATGGCTAAAGTTGGTAGTAGGTAAAAATAGTATGCTTTTTGGAAGGAAAATATTATGATTACTTATAGGGAGTACAAACAGGAGGTCAATATGAAGGCAGTTTGTGGGTGATGGATATTTGGGAATCTCTGCTTTAGTGTGACTTCTCTTCAGTTCATCAGATTAGTTTCAAGGCGGATGTGAAGAGAAGAGAGAAAGAAGAGAAAAAGATCCTGGTCTCCCAAAGAATAAAATGAGGATAGAGGAGAAGTGAGTGCCAAGTCTGCTAGGAGCCACAGCAGACAGGATAGAGAGCACTTGACAGTGAAGTCTGAGATCATTCATGTCTAGTGTGACTGTCTTCAAATTTTTTTCTTCTAGTTCTACCCAGACTGAAGGAAAAATGAATGTGATTCCCATTGGCCTAAGAGAGTAACTGGCTTTCAAATTGCCTTACCTGCCAGCAGGCTGTGCACCGAGACATTCTTTTATTTCTTTTGTGCTAGCAGAATTTACTTTGGCATCATTTGATAGAATATAGCCCTCACAGAATGTTGGAGCTGGAAGGACCCTGTTCATCCTCCTCATTTTACAGATAAGAAACCACAGACACAGGGAAGGTAAATGATTTCTCCAAGGTCTTGCAGACTCCAGTCCATGACTGGGTGACTCCCTCTCAAACATACTCATCCTGACATTGTCAGAGTCAGACAAGGAATTTTAAACCCCAGGCGTTGTGTGGATATTTGATAGAGAACAAACAGAGAGAAGCGTTCCAATCCTGGTCTTCTTTTCTGTCAGTCTTATGCTTTTGCTTTTATACTTCTCCCTCTTATGCTTCATCCCTATGATTTTAAAAGCCATTATAACCTTACATATTTAAATTTTTTAAAGTGGAAAAGCTGCTTGTGGAGAATGTGCTCAGAGTAGGCAGCTGCTCTTCCTGTAACCCTCTTATTACAATTCTGCATGTCCTCCCTAGTAAAGGTTTGTTTAAACAGTGTTAGATAGGTTTGGTAGGAGGTTTTAAAAATTCTCTAAGCCAGGTAACCTGTGTGCTGGAGTGTGCTGAAGTCCTATTAGAAACAGTACTCTTTCTGCTGCCTTTGCCCCCTAGTTGCCTTTCCCATAATTTAGACTTGGAATTCGATAGCTTGTAGGAACAGTTGTTTATATAGGAAAGAATCTGCTGCTAATCCTTAGGCATCCATTTGGAGACAAGGTATTACACAGATTCTTATTCATGGGAATATAAATGGTATTTATTAGGCAATAAAGATGGAAGATGAATTGGCTAATGTCTTGGAACGGCTCTCTTGCTTACTGGCATTACCTCTATTATACTTCAGAAACAAACATGTTTTCAAGAAAATAAAAATGTTGCTGAAAAGGTATAGAGGGTTCTATTAGTCCATCAGCCATCCACCACAGCCCAACCATGGAGTCAGTCTGTTTTCTCATGGATGCTATCATTTGAGAAATGAAGATGCAAAGATTCTGCTGGAGTTGAGTCTCTGGTTCTGACTAACCCTGTCTCTCCTTTTGTTTAGTGATAGGAACTTCAGAGTTCCCCTTTGGAGTCTAAGACAGTTTGGAGCGGTTTTTACCAACTGCACCTGAAATTTTCTGCCTGTGTGTCTTGACAAGATGGGCTTGCTAACCTCTTATTTACTCTTCTCTTTACTTGAATTCTTTATTTGTACAATGGTTTTAGGCTTTTGAGGTATTTCTGGAGATAATCTTTTATTCGACCATCAGTCTGAAATAATAATTTCACTGATATGGCATAATGGAAATCGTCCCTGCTTGGTCATTTCTCCTGTGACTGAGAGGCATGTAGTTCCGGAGTGTTAAGGGATTTGAGAGTCCAACACTAAATTGCTGTTTAACTTTGCCCACATGACAGCCTCTCAAGCCTTCTGTTTCTCTCTCTCTCAGAAGATGAAGCTCTATTATCTCCTTCTTCTGCATATCTACCAGAAAGGCTCTGAATGTTCCCCATTCCTAGACACAAGCACAGCAACCAGAAGTTGCTGACTCTATATATATCACCAAGTTGAAATGGTTAGTGAACTTAGCTGGAATTAAAAACATTCTCTTTAGTTTAAGTTCCATAGCATTGATGTTCATGGAAAAACTCCAGGGAAGTTAAGAATGTGGTAAGGAATTAAATTCACCTTGGAGGCTGTCTTCTTAATTTAGACCTAAGAAATATTTGATCAAAACCATTGCTTTTTTGTCCTCTGTCATGCCATTTATGGGATAGCTGCTGGGCAAGAGTCTCGACTTACTATTAATGAATAATTAACACTCTACTTAATAACTCAAAATCTCCCCTTCTCCTCCTCCCACAAGTTGTCATGGGTTCTCACCCATGTTCTGTTTAGTAATACCCTACACCATATTATAAAAGCAAGAGGGAATGAAGGACGATGGATTGGACATGTCTATCTCACAGATAAAGACTAGACTGTATACTTCCATATTAAATCTTAATAGGAAGGATCAGGAGGTTGTTAGCTCTCTCACTCATCCATTCATTCTTTAATTCATCCATTCATTCTGGCACAGAAGCTAATGTCCCAGAGTCAGATTGCCTCAGTCTTTGTGCAATTTCTTTTTGTTTTCTTCTTCTTTTTTTTTTTGATTGTTTCACATGGCTTGCCTATCTTAGTTCTCCAACCAGGAATCAAACCTGTGCCCCTGGCAGTGGAAGCATGGAGTCCTAACAACTGGATCACCAACAAATTCCCTCTGTGCAATTTCTAAATGTGTAAATTTAGGACATTTATTTAACCCCTTTGTGCCATAGTTTTCTAATCTAAGTGCAAATAATAGTATGACCTATAGGATTTTTGTTAGGATACAATTTGAAAATGTTCACACTATGCTTACTACATAGTAAGCCTCCAATAAAAGTTAGCCATTCATTTATTTATGAAATCATTTGGTGACCATGTATTAATTCTCTGTTTATGCCAGTAACTGCCATGATCTGGGGATACAGAAATAAATAAAAAACAGTGTTTTTTAGGAGTTCATAGATTGGGGGGGGGGATGGGGCTACAGATTCCATAGTGGTTAATTATACTCTAATGGCAAATGCTCTAGCCTTCATCTGTATCCTTGGTATATTACGAGATACTATGGGAGTTTAGGTACTAAGACATCTAACTCAGGTGACCCAGGAGGCAACATCTGTGCCAAATCCTGAAGGGTGAAGAGGTATAAACAGGTGGACATGCCAGGCAGAGGAATTGCATCTTTAATAGCTTGGCAGTGGGGATGGGAAGAGAAGTTCTGGGTTACTGTAATAATTGGATCCAAGGTATCTAGGTGGAGAATAGTAAGTAAAAGAAGACAGAAAAATAGGAAGTGCCAAATCATAAAAACCTGTGTCAGTCCCTTTGGAGGGCTCTTGGCCCAGAATGCAGAGCCTTTGAAGATTTATAAGAAGGAAGGTGATGACTTTTTTTTTTTTTAATTTTTTTGCCTCTGACAAGGGGAGTTGGGTGAACACAGTTTAAAGTTACTGAACCCAGCTAAAGGAGGATATTACATTAGTCTGGGGAAGAAATGATCAAGCAACACGATCTAAATTTATCACTAATAATGGGGATGGAGAATAAGTAATGGATTTAAGATAAACTGAGGGGATATAATGGGAGAATTTGGTGAATCATGGGATGTGGGTTGTAAAAAAGAATCAAAATAGTCCTGACACTCTAGCTAGGCAACTGGGTAGGTGGTGGTGTCATTAACCAAAACAGGGAAAAACAGGAGACAGAACTGGGTTAGGGAGAAAATGGAGGCTCCTATATTAATTTTGGTGATATTTCTGACTCTTGAGCTTGCCTTCGTTTCTCCCATAAAATAGACTGGTGATATTGTTGGTAGTCAGAGAATAGATACAGAAGAACATTGACGTGGAGGTAGAAGAGAGCAAGACAGGGGTGATAGCTATAGCCGTCACAGAAAATCACTAAGTTGAATCTTTATCTGTAAATAAAACCTTCCTTTTGTCAAGATGGAAAAATTTTCATGGATTTTTAGACTGATAAAATAATGAATGTTCATTGTAAAAAGAACAGTACCGAATTAAAGTGAAGGAAGTCATCTTGTAGTCCTACCATGAGGGTGGATGAGATAACCACCCTCATCAACTGCATGTATATCTTTGAGAGATACACTCAATTCCTACATGTATTCTGTTGCTTATTGTTTTTTACATGATACACTATCTACATCTCAGTATGTAGGTCAACATTTGTAGATCTTTCTCATTCTTTTTAATGGATGCTTGAAATCCTATTGTATAACCATCCTTAAGAAATATTTCCAGACATGGAGCTGCTCGCTTTGGGATTTACATATGGCAAATCACATCTTCCTATTTACATCTGATAATTGGTAAAATAAGATTAGTTAGCCCATGGGATTACACTGCAACTGGGAAATTGGGAGGATATGTGTGTTAGTTTTCTATTGCTGCTGTAACGAATTACAACAAATTCAGTGGCTTAAAACAGCACAAATTTATTTTTCTACAGTTCTGTAGGTCAGAAGTACAAACTGAATCTTAAAAAGCCAAAATCCTACATCAGCAGGGTTGGCCTCTTACAGCTTCTGGAGCTCCCAGTGGGCTTTGACTCCTAGCTGCATTACTCCAATCTCTATTTTAGCCATTACATCATGTTCTCCCTCTTTCTTCCTTTATATAAGGACCTTCATGTTTACATTTAGGGCCCACATGGATAATGTGGGAGAATCTCCCCACCTCAGAATCTTTAACTTAATCACGTGGACAAAGTTTCTTTTGCCACATAAAGTAATCCATTCACAGGTTTCAGATATTGGGATGTGGACATTTTTGGGAAGCCATTATTCAGCCTGTGCACGCATGTGCACCAAGTCACTTCAGTCATGTCTGACTCTTTGCGAGCCCTCCAGGCTCCTGTGTCTATGAGATTTCCCAGGCAAGAATACTGGAGTAGAGTCAAGATATCTTCCTGACCGAGGGATCGAACTTGCATCTCTTAGGTCTGATTGGTAGGAGGGTTCTTTACCTACCACTCTCTTGAGAGTCCCTTGGACTGCAAGGAGATCCAACCAGTCCATTCTGAAGGAGATCAGCCCTGAGATTTCTTTGGAAGGAATGATGCTAAAGCTGAAACTCCAATACTTTGGCTACCTCATGTGAAGAGTTGACTCATTGGAAAAGACTCTGATGCTGGGAGGGATTGGGGGCAGGAGGAGAAGGGGACGACAGAGGATGAGATGGCTGGATGTCATCACTGACTCGATGGACGTGAGTCTGAGTGAACTCCGGGAGTTGGTGATGGACAGGGAGGCCTGGCGTGCTGCGATTCATGGGGTCAGAAAGAGTCGGACACGACTGAGCGACTGAACTGAACTGAACGCCACCTGGGAAGCCTGTTATTCAGACAATAACATGATGAATATTTCAAAACCAAAGTGCTAGAATTCCTATAAGAAATAATTGAGATTTGAAGTGTCATCTCAGGACCTGTAGCATCTTCATCCTTTGGAAGAGATGGCAATGAATGATATCTGATGCATTCTGCTAAGTACTGAGGAATATAGTAGAGATTATGAGATACCTTCAACATCTGAAGACATTAAATTCTAGCATTTTTAGCAGCTATGGAGGAGCAGGGGTAAAATTAGAAACAATAGAGAGAGTCACAAGATAAAATAGTATCACCTCATAATGTGCTCGCATGTGGACGCTCAGACTTTTCAGTCATGTCCGACTCTTTGCGACCCTGTGGACTGTAGCCCACCAGGCTCCTCTGTCCATGGGATTCTCCAGGCAAGAATACTGGAGTTGGTTGTCATGTCCTCCTCCAGGGAATCTTCCCCACCCAGGGATCAAACCCATGTCTCTTATGACTCCAGCATTGGTAGGCAGGTTTTTAACACTAGCGCCACCTGGGGGAAGCGTAATGTTGTGGCGGTTTAGTAGCTACATCATGTCCAATTCTTGTGACCCTCATGGACTGTATAGCCTGCCAGGCTCCTCTGTCCATGGGATTTCCCAGGCAAGATACTGGAGTGGGTTACCATTTCCTTTTCCAGGGGATCTTCCTGACCCAGAAATCAAACCCAGGTCTCCTGAATTGCTGGCAGATTCTTTACCAACTGAGCTACGAGGGAAGCCCCATAATGTTGTGGTATAGGCAAATGGAAGGGTGAAGGGAAAAGAATTCAGATTTCTTTACAGATCTAACTTCTTTTGCTAAAATGAGATTTCACACTAGAACTTTTAGTTTCTAGTATCTTTCTAATGGAAATGAAATGTGCCTATGTGTGGTTGAAAGGAAAGTAGAAGAGTCTGGGATGACAATCCCCTTGACTCTATATTTCTTTTGATAGCCTATAGTCAGTCTTGTGGTCTTTATGTTCTCCCAAGAAACAAAAATAGCTATTTTTTTTCCTTATAAAGTTCTGCTCAGCTAATGTGAATGATATGCCCGTATGCCTTGTCAACACAGTCTGTTTTCTGCTCTGTGCTTTTCCTGGAGACAGGTTTATTTTGAATCTACTTTCTTAGTTTCTACCCAATGCAAACTAAGGGTTTTCACTTTGGGACTGCTCTTTTCCTCTGGTCCACACTGCTTTCTGTAATGCTCCCCAGCAAT
This sequence comes from Aepyceros melampus, assembly GCA_006408695.1. Lineage (NCBI taxonomy): Eukaryota > Metazoa > Chordata > Mammalia > Artiodactyla > Bovidae > Aepyceros > Aepyceros melampus. Next base: position 225,416 of record SJXQ01003312.1, on the reverse strand, counting down.
AATGCATTTAAGTGCAAAACCTCTGAAGTCAGCAAAGTTCAGTGCTGCTTTGTTCTAGGCAAGAACTTTGGCTGCATTTAGAAGGGCCCGCCATTCGGAGATGGCCTTCATTTGCAATGTCTTCATCTACTTCTCAAAGCGTCATTTCCTCCCAGTCCTTGGGATTCTTTGCCTTGCTCTTCGAGAAGTGAGCTGCCATAGAAAACAGTGCCATCACCCTTGGCTTGGACCCTAGAACAGTTAGAACAGGATGTGACCTCTGGCAAGTATCTTACCTTCTTGATATCTACACCAGTTGGCTCACAGTCTCTCCAAAAGTGTACTTCCTAGTCAGCTCACAGTCCCTGCAAAAGCATGCTTCCTTCCATTAGAATAGAATTTCAGCTGAATGAATGAAATGAATTTCAGCACATCTCTCTCTGCAGGTTGATAGGAATATGTCCTATTTCTTATCCATGAAATGTAAGCACATGTAATAAAAGTTAGTTGCTTAAAAGGAAAATGCTTGACCTGAACTTCCTGTCTTTCTCCTCTTCCATGATCAAGGATGTATATATGACATGTCATGCCATGCTGATCGTGCAGAAGAGAACAGCTTCCTAAGTGATGTGGAACCACCAGGTGGGTGAAACCAGGGGATCAGAAAGGTATATGGGTTGTGAGAGAAAGAAAATTCTCATTTCAGCAATTGTGTTTGTGTGTTTTGCTACAGAGAACTCTGCCCCAGTGTTCCATCTGGAAATGGAGAAGTTAAGCTCCAAGAGGCACTTTCTAGGGCCAGTATGCTAAAATAGTCACATTAAGTCTTTTTTCTTACATAAACCTTCTTCATTCTGATGCATTTCGACTTTCTTCTCTTATTATAAATTTTTTTTCCTTCTCTTGGGACATCTGGACCCCAATACTTTTCTTTTCATTTATGATTTACCTTTCTGCTGGTTGATAGCTAACTCATTATATATACATGTTTTCAAGTGCATTTGCTTTATACTGTATGTATAGAAGGCACATTCTTTATCAAAAAGAAATATACTGAATACATGTGCAATGATATGGATAAAATGTTATCATCTTGGTAGTTGATCTAGTGATTCTTTTATAGTGAGAGATTGGTTTTACTGAGAAAATGATTTGATAAGACCTTCACAGAAAAGAAATGAGCCTCTGGGTTCTAGGCATGAAACTGGCACCCAAGTTTCATGAAGAAGAGAGTTATTCTGTAATAAAGTAGTGAGAGGAGAAAGGAAAGGGTTCTGATTTACACAAGGAAAAGGATGGGACAGATGAGTTAAGGACCCTGATTTACAGAGGAGCAAGGGATTCATGAAAAAAGACTCATGTATCATAGTTATATTTTTAAGTGAAATGTGTTATAAGCTAGAATGTGAACCCCTCTGCGAGCCCTACTTTTTCAGCTAAAGGAAAACCTACAATATTCTTGGTCTGTTTGCTTTTCAGCAGAAGCTTGTTAAAAGGCTGAGCTGTGTTTTAAGATGAGACGTTGAATGTTATAAGCTAGGTATCATCATCTCGTTGGCTGTTGTCCCTAACAAAGTGAGGCTGAGGTGAGCTTTGCTTTGGTGTGGCCACAGTGTGGGGCTCCTTATGCCCTCCGTAACTGAGCAGTATTTCAGGTAGCCACATGAGCTAACAGAATAATTCCAAAAGAGTATCCTTTACTGGAGGCTTGGATGCATGTACCTGCCTATTCAGATGTGGGATAACATCAAATGAGGTGGTGGAATTTGGGGAGTGGTTTATCTACCATATTCAGCTCATTTCCTACCCCATATTCCCAATAGGCCTGTAATCTTAGCTCTGCCATGCTGACTATCCTTCACAGAGCCTCTCTGTGTTAAAGGAGAAAGATCCCCTATTGAACTCTATCTCATTTTACTTTCTCCTGGGGTTCCTTTATTGTGCTAACAATATCATGCTCAAATCAAGTGTTATTAGAGATCCTGGATATAATGCACATGACTAAAGTGGCTGGTTGTCAAACTATATGGAATGACAAGGCCTGTGGTAAACTGGCAAATTTATATCCTGGCCAAAGGGAACAATTGTGCTCAACTGTAGATGACTGCTGTCAGACAGTCTTTATATATTTTTTAAAGTGTTAGTCACTCAGTCATGTCCAACTCTGCAATCCCATGGACTGTAGCCTGCCAGGCTCCTCTGTCCATGGACTTCTCCAGGCAAGGATATTGGAGTGGGCAGCCATTCTCATCTCCAGGGAATCTTCCTGACCCAGGGATTGAATCCAGGTCTCCTGCATTGCAAGCAGATTCTTTACCATCTGAGCCAGCAGGGAAGCCCATATATATTTTAACTATATTATATATGTGTGTGTGTAGGGGTGTGTGTGTGTGTGTGTGTGTGTGTGTGTGTATACACAGATCAGTATACACATATACTGATCCAATGTAGCCAGATCTGATTTTCAACAGAATATGGAAATTAGGAACTGTTAAAATATTTACTAATTTTACAGCATCGGGGCCTGAGCCAATCCACATTTCATCAATTTATGATGCTTGGTTTAATACGTCTTGTATAAATTTACCCAATCTTCTGCACACATTTCAGTTTCTGCAAGTTGAAGAGGGAGAGAAGACACCGCGTGCTAGGTTCAGGCCTCTGGAAGCTTATCCAAAAATCTGTCAGCCCTTTCACAGAACTCATAAAACATTCTGCTGACAAGTCTTCCGCAGGCTATTGTGCTAAGAGTGTTGTCTCAGGTTTACTAAGTCCCCAGACTCAGGAATGAGTAGGGACATGTGGGTGAGAACTATAATTACATAATCTGCAGTGTGTCTCTTTCTACAATGCCAGGGTTTTGTGCAGCTCACTGGGTAACTGTCTTTTCCCATCTCTTTCTATACAGACTTTGTTTTTCTCACTTACTTCCATTACATCTAGGGGAGTAGTGTGTTTGTGTGTATGTGTTGTGTTTGGTGTGTGTGTGTGTGTGTGTGTGGTGTGCATGCTCTCTGTTGTGTCTGGTGTGTTTGTGTAGTGTGTATGGTGTGTGTGTCTGGTGTGTATGGTATGTGTTTGTGTATGGTATGTGTGGTGTGTATTGTATGTGTGATGTGTATGTGTGGAGTGTATATATGTGTGTTGTGTATATGCATGGTGTGTGTGATGTTTGCGTAGGGTGTGTGTGTGTGTATTGTGTGTATGTGTGGTGTGTAATGTGTATATGGGGGTGTGTGTTATGTGTGTGTGGGGTGTGTATATGTGTGTGGTGTGTGTGATATTTCTGTAGAGTGTGTATGTGTGGTGTGTTCAGTGTGTGTGGGGTGTATGTGTTGTGTATACATGTGGTATTTGATATGTGTGAGGATCATGTGTGTGGTGTGTGTATGTGTGGTGTGTGTATGTGTGGTATGTGTGTGTGTGGTGTGTGTGTGGTGTGTGATGTGCATGTAAAGTGTGGGGTGTGTGTATGTGATGTGTGTGGTTTGTGTTTGTGTGGTGTGTATCCTCAATACATACATATCATTAATAAGAATCTGTTGGGGGGCATTAAAATTGACAGAAATAAAAGAGCTTGAACATTCAGCATCTGTCCAAGCATAGTTTGGACTTTTAAGCATGTTTTCATGAATTTCAAAGAATATAGTTTTCCCTCCTGTTTGCCCTCCCTTTTCTTCTCCAGAGGGGGCACTCCTAGCCATGAGGCTAGGGTGGAGTGGGGAGAGGTCTGTTAGAGCTGGAGGAAAAACCTGTAGTGGAAAGTTATAACTTATAGCTAAGGAATTCCAGACACAGGAATGAAATGAGCCTGTTGTGTATATGGATAAGTCAAGATACCATCAAGTAAAAAATATACCAAATCTAGTTCTCTGCTTTGTCAGATCATTAAGTGGTTTATAGGATTTAAGTCAATCTTTTTCAATTTCTTTGATAACACATCTGAGCCATTATAAGCTTTTATCATGGTGAAAATTTATATCTAGCTCATCACAAAGTGGTTTTAATTTCTGCAGTCAAGTTAGAGAAATAGTTATTTTGTTTCAGATATGTACAGACGAGCTGTAGTTGATCTGCAGTGTTCTTTGTTCTTTTTTTTTTTGAAACAGCCTTGGAAACCAACTTTATTGGCTATGTCATTTCTATGCCTTTGTAATTTTCATGTATAATTTAAATAAGATGTTTTAAGTGTATTAGAAAGAATCATCTCACATGTGTCATCGATGGCAGCTTAACATCATGAAGTTTAGCTCTGGTCAAGGCCACAGAATAGATACGTGTTTTTAAATTATTCAAGTAAACAGCCAATGTCCCAGGCATAGATTGAGCTGGACCAATGTATTATTTGGCCTATTCTCTCTGCTTCACTGAGTATAAACTACATGATTGCTTTGTCTTAGATGACTTTTTACAATGCATTGATCCTAAACTAATATTCATCATAGGAAAAGATGAAAGTGTTCATGAAATGGGATTTTGCTGTATTAATTGCAGGCTTTCTCTTAGGTGCCTGGCTTCAGAGTGAATATTCATTTACACTGAGGGAGAAAGGGATATACACTTCAGGTATTACCAGAACTTTCTGCCCTTAGTACGTTTTGTGATCTAAAGTAGATTCAGTTGATCATAAAATGTTCAAGGCACCCTCATGATTTTCACAATTACCTACCCATTCTTTCTCGCTTACCCATTAGTTTTTCCCATTTTTATGACTACTCTGTGGCTACATTCCTCAGGCATTTGATTGATGACCAGACAGTCATGGGAAGGAGGTTCTTTAGTTATTTATGTTGTGTTTACATGTTGGGTGGCTACCTCAGTGACTCAGCAGTAAAGAATCCTCCTGCAATGCAGGAGACACAGGTTCAATCCCTAGGTTGGAAGGATGCCCTAGAGGAGGGCATGGTAACCCACTGTAGTATTCTTGCCTGGAGAATCCCATGGACAGTGGAGCCTGGTGGGCTACAGTCCATTGGTGGGCTACAGTCCATGGGGCTGCAAAGAATTGGACATGACTGAGTGATTGAGCATTCACACATGCATTCAATCTAGAAATCAATTACCAGTCTACACATTGGGTTGGACTTTGGCTAAGGATTGGGGACTTAATAAATAAAGAGATCTTTCATGTCCTAGAAGAAGAAGGGCTTACTTGAGATGGACTTAGAATTGTAATGAGAGGAATTTAGGAGTTCTGTAAATAAACTCTGTGACCATAAGGGCCGTGAGAGACCAGAGCCCATTGCTGAAGTATCTTTGGGGGATACTTTTGGAGGGTATCTTTAAGGACATCATCATCTGAGATTACATACCAGGAATTCATCAGGGGGACTCTGGACATGCTACAGTCCTAAATATAGTTATTTTATTTTCAAAGATAATATAGTTGACAATTTTTCAGATAGATTTCTTTGTACAGGCATGACAGAAAATACCAATGCGGGACTATTCACACTTCCTTCTAAAGTTCCACATAAATGGCTCCTACAAAATGCACCAAATAATATTACACATGCTTTCCCCCCATGATTTTATTGTTTGACATTGAGAGTTTTTGCCGAGTCTATCAGTGGTGGTAGCTTCAAATTCTCCTCACGGTATCACTGCCTTCAGAAATATGCCAAGGAAGTTGTATTCAAACCTAACAAAGTATAGATGAAAGAATAAGCCAACTATCTGAGTATTTCCAATACTTATATGTACTATATCATATAAGTGGTCTATGTATTTAATCTTTCTCACTTTCCTCACATGCAAGTTCTGTGCACAAGCAGTGTACCAGTTTTGTGCATACATGCATTTGTAAATGTGATTTCCTCTGCCTAGAATACAGCTCACCATAATACAGAATTCATCATTAGAGCCCAGAGCAGAAACCAGCAACTCCAAGAAGGCTCCCTGGATCCCTTGCTCCTCTGACATCACACTTCAGCTCCTCTTACTGAGCTTACAGTATGTAGTTGCTCAGTAAACCATGTATTGAACGAATGAGTAAATATTGAATAGATATGTAGCCTTTCTCCCATATTAGACTATGACCTCCAGGAAAACTGGAAATTTATTTTATTCATGTCCATATTTTTGGCTAACACCATGCTCGGTGTATAATAGATACATGATAGCCATGTGGTGAATTGATGAACATTTATTGGTGGGGAGACAAAGGATCTCTGTATCTACAGCAAGACTGTCCATGTTCATGTTGTTCAAGAAAATGAGACTGTGATAATAACGTTACCACTAAATCCTCACACTGCTCGGTCCTACTCATGTGTCTTGCACACCCTTCCTTCTGTTATAAGCACCCCAGGTTCCCTGGTGAGCAGCGTCAGGCTGCTTCCCGCTTTCCTCTGATGAAGTGGCTTTGGCACTTCGCTGTTACCCTCAGCCTTCCTTCCTACTCCCTCTGCAGAGAAGCAGAAACCTTCAGATTCATTTTCTGTACATCACTGGAGCTGTTTCACCTTCCCTGGTGTCTCACAGATAAGTTGCAAAAAGCAGAAGAAATCACAGTTGATGAGAACCTGGGGACTCTCTGAAATGATAAATGAGAATTTAGAAAATTGCCCACCTTAGCTGTAACTGCATTTGCTGGGCAAAGTTGAGGAATTACACTGCCATCCTTCATCTCATGGAGCTGAGATTTCTCTGCAGTCATAGCTGCCATTTTGACCTGTCTTCTCACATTTTGTTGAGTTATTCACTCCTCAGCTCAGCTTCTGTTATTTGAAACATTCAGATCTCCCTTTTTTCATGGGATGGATTACTTGTTTCTCCCTAGCTTTTTCTCATGCCATTGAACTGCATCATGTGCTAATAAGCTTTTTACTGTGCTAAATTGCTTTGTTTCTGTAGCTGATTTGAAGGCAAAAAGGCCCCAGAGGGTGAAGGGGAAAAAAAGAAACATTCTAAAGTAATTAGAATGATTACAGCAGCTGAAAACACTGCTTTCCTAAAACTGCAATATTTCCTCAGGAGATTTTGTTTTTATTTTTTTTACAATAGCCCATGAGGCTCCAGGATCGGTGCTTGCAAAACAAATGGTGGCTAGTAGGTTTTCATCATAGAGCTGAATGAGAGTCACATAGTTAAAATTTTCAAATGCATTATTGTGACTACCTTAGGGTTGTATTACTCATCTTATGTTTGGTTCCAGTCATGTCATCTGCCTTCAGGACCACCGAGCCTAAAGCCTAGCAGCAGCTCTGAAAGGTGTGAAACACAGGGTTAAAAACCAGTGTTATGACGCATATGTAAAAATCTATCCATTAAAAATGGTCAGTTGTAGACGTCCTTATGGTCAGAAAAGTGAAAGTAGTAAATGTGGCAGCTATGAATTAACTGATAGGAAAAGGTGACTTCTTGTAGTGAAGTATTAGTCCTTCTGCAATGGAAGAAATCAAACACTGGGTTTGATTTTCAAGCTAAATAGAAGCCAGTGAAATGGGAGAGGGCTTAGGGTGGAAAGTTTTCATGTTCACAGGCTTCTCTCATGATGCCCCATGATCAGATAGCATCCAATGGCTCACTTTAAACCTTTGCGCAATGGCTGCCAGTCATTTCCTTATAATGAATGTATAATATAAACTTTAGGCCCTTTTCACATCCTTGCAGGTGTGAAACGCTGGTAAGGAGGCAAAGATAAGACTTCAAAACTGAAGGCTGAGGAGGAGGGTGGGAAAGGTGAAGGGCCACCCCGTGCTTGAAATTCCACCCTGTCTTGTCTCCATCAGACATCCACTGGAAACAGCAGCACAGTATGCATTACTGCTGAGTCTAATTCCCCACAATGACATTTTCAGCATAAACCTAGTTTCCAAGTAACTTTAAAATACACATCGTCAGTGTATATTTCCCACTTTGCTATCATCTCAAGACAAAACGTATTGAAAATAATTTATCCTTTTTCAATGACTGAAGATGGGTTTTACAAACATCCAGTAATGTTTTAGCATTACTATTATTTGAAGTGTTATTTATTTAGTGTAGAGACTGAATGCTCCTAAACTAATGGATTTTTATGGTAATTGTGGCCGATTTTTAAGATTGTGTTTCTGGCTTCCATCTTTTACATTATAAGGATGGTCGCTTGAATACTCTTTAAATCTGGATAAATAATCAGGTATGTAAAATAAGGTGATATTTAAGTGAGAGCCAATACAATTGTTGGATGGACTCTTTCATAGTGCAAAGTACAGATGTTTTGTGGTGTCTGTGTCAGCTGTTGAGAAGCTCATTCCCTTTTGGATTCATTGCTGGAAGTCTGACATTCTGATAAGTGAGGTATTATAGTTTGTGTTTTGGCTAAAAAGGATGTTGTCTGCAGCTGGGAACAAATAATCAGCAAGTTATGAATCATGATTCCTTTCACAGTTCATTGTGAACTAATAATATATGAGCTTAAAACCATTTGCCTTAATTATAGCTGTCACTAAAGGGAAATGTTGACTGAGGCCATAACCTTTCAATAAAATATAAGACACACAAATTCAGAAAAATCTCTGTTTACTCAAAGATACTGATGACTTTGGTGAAGACAATATATTGCATAATATCAACAAATCATTGAAACATAAGTGTATTCAGGTATATGACCTATGCATTTGCTACTTACTTTTCCATATTAGTTTTAAATAGTCTTCAGTAATAGGCTTGGGGTTAAGCCTTACAGAGTTTTTGTTTCTTGCACATCCACTTCTGCTTCTTCTGAGTGCAGCTCCCTGTTCTTTTCTGAGATATTATTCTACCTTCACTGACAATGGATGGAATAGACCCAATATAATACCTTTTTTTTTCCCATATTAAATCTCTATTCATTCTCACAATAGAAAATATGGATGTGGCTGCCATAAGCTCTCAAGTTCATGTATTAATTGTCCTGCTACTCAGAAGAGACTGAATCAACTCTTGACCCAATCCTAAATGTGCAAGTATGTAAGTCTCTGGACCATTCAGCTATTTCATGATTAATGCTCATATTGTACTGAAATGTTGCTCCTGCTCAAATCATGTAAGTGTATGTGTTGTGGGTTTGTAGGGAGTGGAGTGGGATTGGGGGTAGGTTCCCTCAAAGAAGAAGTGTTTCCCTAAGAGTGGGATGTCCACTGTTTCCTATGTGGTCCTAATAGGGCCTTATAGTGATGTTTATTTTAAAAGGGCATGCAGGTTACCTTTAAAAATTTTTACATGCCATCTGCTTTTCATTAAATATATTATTGGTAGAGAGTGAGGCTGAGGTATCTAGTAACCATTGTTTGGGATTCTAAAGATTGTTCTTATAAGGTTTCACATCATCTAGCTGCCACTGAGAGATAGTACTCTGAAAATGTGCACAAACAGAAAATGATAAAATGGATATGTCTACTGGACTGGCAGAAAGACTAAGTTAAGAGCAAGGCAAATAATTTTTAATCTCTTCTCTTCTGCAGAGCTGAATAACTGTTGACTTTCCCTCTCAGTTGATTATAAAAGGCTCTCTGAATTGACTGTGTCTAGGATGGGTACTGCACATATTCTGAATGGCAGTTTCACCATGTAAGCACTCCAGCTGCATTGTAACCAATACCAGTAAACCCCAATACCTTCATGAGGTTAGTGAAAAGAGCAATTTCTTGAGCATGTATTATAGATCTCTAGGCGCTGTAAAAGACTAGTGACTGGTGATCTGAGATTGATGCATTTATAAAAAATGTTTGATGTCCATTGACCCCTCTGTGGTAAGGCTGTGGTACTGGGGTCCCTTTGCTCTCCTTCATTTACATGACTCCTCACTATGATGCTGTACTTGCTCGTATGGCTTTGCAGTTGGTAATAATACATATTCATTAAGTGAATAAATGTGTGTTTTTACAGATGGAACATATATTCATTTTTAATATCCTCTAGATTTATTAGCTTAATACAGTGCTTATGTTGTTGTTGCTCAGTAACTAAGTCATGTGTGATTCTTTGTGACCCCATGTACTGCAGCACACCAAGCTCCTCTGTCCTCCACTATCTCCTGGAGTTTGCTCAAATTCATGTCCATGTTATCCCTGATGCTATCTAACCATCTAATCCTCTGCCACCTCTTTCTCCTCTTGTCTTCAATCTTGCTCAGCATCAGGATCTCTTCCAATGAGTCAGCACTTTGCATCAGCTGGCCAAAGTATTGGAGCTTCAACTTCAGCATCTGTGCTTCCAATGAATATTCAGAGTTGATTTCCTTTAGGATTGACTGGTTTGATCTCCTTGATGTCTAAGTTACTCTCAAGAGTTTTGTCCAACACCACAATTTGAAAGCACCAGTTCTTCGACACTCAGTCGTCTTTATGGTCTAACTCACATCCATACATGACCACTGGAAAAACCATAGCCTTGACTATATAGACCTTTGTCTACAAAGTTATGTCTCTGCTTTTTAATATGCTGTCTAGATATGTCATAGCTTTTCTTTCAAGGAGCAAGTGTCTTTTAATTTCATGCCTGCAGTCATAGTCCACAGTGATTTTGAAGCCCAAGAAGATATCTGTCACTGCTTCTATTTTTTCCTTTACTATTTGCCATGAAGTAATGGGACCATATGCTATGATTTTAGTTTTTTGAATGTTCAGTTTAAGCCAGCTTTTTCACTGTCTTCTTTCACTTTCATCAGGAGGCTCTTTAGTTAGTCTTCATTTTCTGTTATTAGGTGGTATCATCTGCATATCTGAGATTGTTGATATTTCTCCAAGCAATCTTGATTCCAGCTTATGAGCCCAGCATTTCACATGATGTACGCAGCATATAAGTTAAATAATCAGAGTGACAATATACAACCTTGTACTCCTTTTCCAAATTTGAACAAGTCTGTTCCACGTCTGGTTTTAACTGTTGCTTCTTGACCTGCATACAGGTTTCTCAGAAGACAGGTAAGGCAGTCTGGTATTCCCATATTTTTAAGAATTTTTCCAGTTTGTTGTGATCCACACAGTTAAAGGCATTAGTATAGTCAATGAAGCAGAAATAGATGTTTTTCTGGGGCTCCCTTGCTTTCTCCATGATTCAACGAATATTGGCAATTTGATCTCATGTTCCTCTGCCTCTTCAAAATCCAGCTTGTACATCTGGAAGTTCTTGGTTCATGTACTACTAAAGTCTACTTTGAAGGATTTTGAGCATAATGTTGCTAGCATGTGAAATGAGTGCCATTGTACAGTAGTTTGAACATTCTTTTCATTGGCCTTTTTTTGGGATTGGAATGAAAACTGACATTTTCCAATCCTGTGCTCACTGTGGAGTTTTTCAGTTTGCTGACATTTTGAGTGCAGCCCTTTAACAGCATCATCTTTTAGGATTTTAAATCCCTCAGCTGGAATTCCATCAACTTCTCCAGTTTTGTTCCTCATCTTGCTTCCTAAGGCCTACTTGATTTCATACTCCAGGATGTCTGACTCTAGGTGAGTGACCACACTATCATGACTAATCCAGTCATTAAGACCTTTTTTGTATAGTTCTTCTGTGTATTCTTGTACTTAATACACCTCTTCTTAATCTCTTCTGTTTCTGTTAGGTCCTTGCCATTTCTGTCCTTTATTGTGCTCATCCTTGCATGAAACATTCTCTTGATATCTCCAGTTTTCTTGAGGAGATCTCTAGTCTTTTTCATTCTATTGTTTTTCTCAATTTCTTTTCATTGTTCATTAAGAAGGCCTTCTTATCTCTCCTTGCTATTTCTGGAACTCTGCATTCATTTCCCTTTCCATTACCTTTTGCTTCTCTTCTTTTCTCAGCTATTTGTAAAGCCTTCTCAGACAATCACTTTACCTTCTTATATTTGTTTCTCTTGGGGATGGTTTTGGTCACTGCCTCCTATACAATGTTATGAACCTGCACTCAACGTTACCAGGCATTCTGTCTACCAGGTCTAATTCCTTGAATCTATTCATCACCTCCACTGTATAATCATAAAGGATTTTATTTAGGTCACACCTGAATGACCTAGTGGTTTTCCCTACTTTCTTCAATTTAAGCCTGAATTTTACAACAAGCATCTTCTAATCTGAATCACAGTCAGCTCTAGGTCTCTTTTTTTTCTTTTCTTTTCTTTCTGACTATATAGAACTTCTCCATCTTTGGTTGCAAAGAACATAATCAATTTGATTTTGGTATTGACCATCTGGTGATGTCTGTGTGTAGAGTTGTGTCTTGGGTTAATGGAATACTTATAACAATGTTCAGTTATTACATAGTGGATGAAGGAAATGAGGAATGAAAGTAAGCACTTTATAAAGTACTTTTGAAACTTTATTTGGAGGGGGAAAAACTACCTTTCCTCAAAGAATTAGAATTAATTTGGGAACTCAGACCACATTGATTTGAATGAATTAATGCACATGAGAATACTTGGTAAGCTGTAAAGAGGTATGATTGTTACAAAAGACAACACCAGGCTCACCTCATCTAAAATAGCTGACTCCCAGCAGCACCCTTTACTGGCTGCACAGTGCTTTCATCTCCAGTCCACCTTTCAGTTTTCTTAGCAACCTCATGAGGGCACTATGTTGCAATCTCCATGTTACAGATGAAGCAACCTCCATTGAGAGTCACTGGTTTGAGGTCATATCCTTTAATAGTGAAGTCAAGGTTCGAGCTCTGTTTTTCTGAATCTAAGTCTGAAATCCTTCCTCTACAGTAGAACAAATATTGCAGGGTTATAATCCATTGTTTTAATGAGTAATGATGTTCCTTACGTTTCAAAGTTTAAAGAAGAACTGGCTAGCTCTTTGCTTTATCAGAAGGAAATGGCAACCCACTCCAGTATTCCTGCTTGGAGAATCCCAGGGACGGAGGAGCCTGGTAGGCTACATACAGTCCATGGGGTCTCAAAGAATCGGACACGACTGAGCAACTTCACTTCACTTGCTTTATCAGAAAAGAAGTCATCCAACCCACAGGTTTTGGACTTATGTCTGAGCCCAGTGCTAGGCATGGAGGTTTCTGGTGAGAGCTGAGGCATTAAAGAGTTTAGGAGTGGGACGGTCTCTGTCAGTCACATGAATGACTATGTAGATGTAGCTTAAAAGGAAATTTCTTTCCTTAAAACATGACCCAGCAACAACTTTGTCACCAAATGGACATAACTCTTCAGCTCAGGCTATAAATGATAGGTACTTAAACAAGTACTTATACATTAGGAATTCATTAGTGACCTCTCTCCCTTGTTTAATGAATCAGCAATTCTGGTGTCAGAGTGGTTTAATAACTCTCCTGAGGACACAACGCTACTAAGCAGCAAAGCCACCATTCATTAGCTCCACTAATTATTCTCACTTTTTTTAGGTGAAATATTACATATAACACATTATTTATTATTAATCAAGAAAACAAGCCTGATAGGGTAAGCCTTTAAAATAAATGAACTTCTTATGTATCGTCACTTTGTTTTCATTACTAATCTCTCACTTTTCCTTTAATGATTTACTCTGAATATTATCTTGGGTTTAATACACTTTCTTGAGATTGTTCTCATCAGCTTTCATCTTATTAGAGTTGGATACCATAGAATACCCACCATTTAGTGCAGAAGAAAACTTCCATTTTAACCATAGAATTATAATATATACAGTCTCAGCTGCATGCAAACCTCAGGGAGGTCTTCATTTATATTTTAAGTTTTCATGATTTGGAGTAGAATGAAATTGTCCCTCAGTCATTTATTTAACCTGTTAGTCCATTTCTTCTTGCCATCCACTCTGAGAGGCAGAAACATGGGGAAATATTTATTCATTCAACAAATAATTATTGAATATCTACAGTATTTGAGGGTGAACTATTAAAGATGCAGTGACCTAAACAAAGACCTTGTTCTCATGAAATTTTCATTCTGGTAAATTAAACAGATAAGGGTATGTGCATGTGTATGTGTGTGAGTAGGTGTGTTTACATATGACTATTTGAGAGATTGCAAGTGTTCTAGAGATTAAAAAACCTAGGTAAGAGTGATGTAGAATTATAGATGTAAGTAGGTATTCTGTACAGGTGGGCATGGAGGACCTTTTTGAGAGCTATGGGAAGTTAGCCTCTGAGGGTAGTTTCCTTCCCACCTTCCCAACAGGCACGCTACCTCTGGAGCTGCCTGTTGCAGCAGGCAATGGCACCCCACTCCAGTACTCTTGCCTGGAAAATCCCATGGATGGAGGAGCCTGGTGGGCTACAGTCCATGGGGTCGCTAAGAGTCGGACACGACTGAGCAACTTCACTTTCACTTTTATGTACTGGAGAAGGAAATGGCAACCCACTCCAGTATTCTTGCCTGGAGAATCCCAGGGATGGGGGAGCCTGGTGGGCTGCTGTCTACAGGGTCGCACAGAGTCGGATACGACTGAAGTGACTTAGCAGCAGCAACAGCAAGTACTTCCCAGAGTAAATGGACATATCTGCTCTGTAAGCAAGTCATATATGCTCTGTAAGCAAGTCAAATAAATGATTGCCAAAGCCAGAAATCATCAAGTAAGGAACAGCTGGTACATAAGAAATATATATAGAGTGTGATGTATGAGTGAAAGAAGTGAAAGTGTTAGTCACTCAGTCAAGTCCAACTCTTTGCAAACCCATGGACTGTAGCCCGCCAGGCTCCTCTGTCCATGGGATTCTCCAGGCAAGAATATTGGAGTGGGTTGCCATTCTCTTCTCCAGGGAATCTTCCTGATCCAGGGATTGAACCTGTTGCATTACAGATGGATTCTTTACCCCCTGAGCCATCAGGGAAGGCCCTGTGATGTATCAGTCACTCACAGAAGTCATTCAGTTGTGTCTGACTCTTTGCGACCCCATGGACCATATAGTCCATGGAATTCTCCAGGCCAGAATACTGGAGTGGGTAGCCTTTCCCTTCTCCAGGGGATCTTCCAACCCAGGGATTGAACCCAGGTCCCCCGCATTGCAGGAGTATTCTTTACCAGCTGAGCCACAAGGAAAGCCCATGAATACTGGAGTGGGTAGCCTGTCCCTTCTAGAGGGGATCTTCTTGATCCAGGAATCGAACCTGGGTCTCCTGCATTGCAGGCAGATTCTTTACCAACTGAGCTATCAGGGAAGCCCTCTGTGATGTATAGACATGCTTATAAAAATTATCTTGATTGTATCAAGCTTCCCTTTCTGTTGGTTATAAAAGTTTTAAGTTCAGAAGTGATTTGGTTCTTTCCCTGCTTGGGAGAAAGGAACGTTAGTTTCTGTTTCTTCCAAAGCTCTTTGTTATTGATGGAATAATGACCTAATTAAAATTGAATTCCCGCATGTAGAGTGTCTGTGAATATGAAACATCTTCTATAGAACCTCTTAAGGATATTCATTACCTAATCTCATATTTTAAAAATTCCTTTGTCATGACTAGACTAATGAGTCTTACCATTTATCTCTGAAGCAAGTGGCTACACACATTTAATATTTTATAGAGCTCTTTTATATGGGTATGAATGGAATTATAGTCAATCTAACTATTTAGTACCTCCTCCTGTGTGTGATAAGTTATTGTGGGTATCTTCCCGGTCAGGTGGATTTCCTCATTTCTAATGCAGCACTATCTGATACTGATTATTAACCCTCCTTTTGAGGAATAAGGAAAAGGATGCACTGGGGACACCATGTGGCAGGAAATGGAACAGCAGAAGAGACACAGATGTATAGAACGGCCTTTTGGACTCTGTGGGAGAGGGAGAGGGTGGGATGGGTTGGCAGAGTGGCAGTGTAACATGTGTGATATCATACGTGAAACGAATCGCCAGTCCAGGTTCGATGCAGGATGTAGGATGCTTGGGACGATGCACGGGGATAATCCAGAGAGAGGGTGTGGGGCGGGAGGGGGGAGGTGGGGGTCGGGATTGGGAGTTCATGTACGCTCGTGGCTGATTCATGTCGATGTGTAGCAAAACAAATACAGTATTGTAAAGCAAAACAAACTAAAAAATAAAAATTAATTAAAAAAAAAAAAGGAAATGGAACTGGTGACATGTTCAAAAGAAAAAGGGAAAGGTTAAAGATGGAACCTTTGAGGAGACAGAGAAAGGAAAAGAGCCTAGCTCGAACTAGTGTTGGGAGGGTCTGTACATTGGGGTTGGAAGTGGAGCTCCTTCTACAGCAGCTAAAAATTCTGTCATTAAATTATTAAATAAACGCATCAAGTAAGCTCAAACAGCTCATAAGAGCATTCTTGGCAAACCAGAATTCACTTGGTTAGTGACATCTACGACATAATTGTGACATTTTTCTTCTGTGTTCTGGTTCTCTTTTCCCTCTCTGCTCTCCGTTCTCTCCTTTTGTTCCAGCGTAGCTGGTCCCTTCTTGAGTTTCCTCCTAGCCCCTACCCTAAAAAATTGCTGCTCCTTTTCTTGCATCTTCTCCCGTGAGATTCCACTCAGACGCACCCTGCTCTTCTATAATCCTCTTGCTTTTCAGTCACTCAGTCGTGTCCGACTCTTTGCGACCCCATGGACTGCAGCACACCAGGCTTCCCTGTACTTCACCATCTCACGGAGCTTGCTCAAAATCATGTCCGTTGAGTTGGTGATGTCATGCAGCCACCCAGTCCTCTGTCGTCCCCTTCTCCTCCTGCCTTCATTTTTCCCCCAGCATCAGGGTCTTTTCTAATGAGCGGGCTCTTCACATCAGGTGGCCAAAGTACTGGTGCTTCAACTTCAGTATCAGTCCTTCCAATGAATATTCAGGATTGATTTCCTTCAGGATAGACTGGTTTGATCTCCTTGCAGGCCAAGTATCCTTACTCTCATTAGAACATAAGCCTCCTGATTCCATTCCTTGCTAACCTGGTGTATTGTGTAATGTCAACCTCTGGGATACAGTAGGTGCTCAAAATACAATTCGTGAATAAATGTGGCCATAGCTTAATAGGTAAACCCTACCAAATACCACAGGAATTTTTTTAAAAAACTTCTTAGAAACATTCCTTGGCATGATCTAAAGGTGGAGCTTTCAGGGTCCTTAGAGATATCGGGAGGAAATGTATTTATAAAGCTGAACCCTTGATGAAGTTCTTCATTTGCTCAAGCAATTCCTTTGGGCAGAGATTCTGAAATGCATAGTGAGACTGAAGGTCATCCTCTGCATATCTATTTAGAAACCGACCCAGGTGTTATATTAATAATTTTCCTTTCATTAACACTGTCCCCACATGAATACTCCCAAGGTTGAACTTTTTGAATTGAGAGACAGGATGGTGTCTGGAAAATGAGGCAGATATGCGGTCAGACGTCTCTTATTCACCTTCTCAGTCTGCAGCTTACTAGCAGTAGGACACTTGGCAAGTCTCTTCATTTCTCCCATCCTCTATGTCCTTAGTGTAAAACGGTGACTCTATATAACGTGGATCTGCAGGATTGTTTGTCAGAGTGGATAAGCATCTCCTTCACAAACTCTGTATTGTAGACAAAGACGCAAAGGCATGTTCAGTTCTGATATTTGGCTCTTCACGTTTAATCACGGCTACATTTTCAACTGTAGGCTTTCAGCTACATCTCAACTGATTTGTTGATTTTATTAGTCACTAGAGGTTGAATTGTGTCGAATTTACTTATTCATGTGGTAGTCGAGTACCTAGTGAACAGCAGGTAGTGTACTAAGTGCTGTTTATAGATGGTGAAAACAAAATGATATCTTTTCCTTTAAGGAATTTATAGACAGAAGACATTACATAAACACATACATGGCTGCTGCTGCTGCTGCTGCTGCTGCTGAGTCGCTTCAGTCGCGTCCGACTCTGTGCGACTCCATAGACGGCAGCCCACCAGGCTCCCCCGTCCCTGGGATTCTCCAGGCAAGAACACTGGAGTGGGCTGCCATTGCCTTCTTGACATGCATAACTATATAATCATAAATTTATAATTAAAATGAGGTGAGTTGCTACAAAGTGAAAATTAAAAGGTCTGTGAGAGAGAGGGGATGAAGAGTAAAGCTTGATGCTGAAAGAGAAATGAACAGAAGTAAAGCCAAGTCAGGAATGGAAGAAGGATGCAAAGGGAATAGCACATAGACCAAACTTCATAACCTCAGAAAACTTGAAGAAAACCAAGGTAGCTGTGAGTGAGGCGGATGGTGAAAGTGCTTTGACTGGGTCAAATAGTGGATGAAAGGGTGAGCTCATGTATGTGGGTAGAAGTTAGACCATGCAAAACCTTGCAACCCAAGGTTGAGATGTTCAATCTTATATAAGTTCACTGCAAGCCACTAAAGGGTATTGAAGCATGAGACTAATAGGGCTACTAGATTTATGTTTGTTTTTAAATCCTTCACTCTCTGGATGCAGTGTGAATCGATTAGAGGTGAATCTACATGGAAACAGGTAGCCTGGGGAAGAGTTTATTGCAGTATCCAGGCAGGCAGGAAATGGAGATGATTGCAGTTGCTCTTGGTGCTGTTTACCATATTCTGGCTCTACTTTTCTGAGAACCCAGTAAGGTTTCATTCCTCAACTCCTTTTAAAGTTAGGTTATGAACTTCTTAAAGCTTACTTTGGTCAGTGAGACTGAGAAGTGACTTGTCACTTCTGAACAGAAAATTTAAGAACAAATGTGTGATTTTTGATGTTCACTTTCTTCTTCCTTGTGTTCCTGTAAACACATGTCCATGAAGACCTTCTACCCATCTGGGTCCGTGATTGACTAACCAAGGGCTAACTGAGTCCCCGGTTGAGGAACATCGGATACAGCACAAGAAAAGAGTGCACCTTTGTGAGGTGAAGGCCCTGAGACTTGGGGGATTGTTTGTTATTACAGCAGAAAGTGTCCTGACTGGTCCTATCCTTAAACTTTGCATTTTTACAAATACTTTGCTACTGTAATGAATGACCCTTTTGAATTCTGTCCTCAGAGTTTAGCTCATTTTTTTAGTATTTGCTTCATATTCTGATTTAGAGCAATATTCTTATAATATTAATTAGTGAATTATATCAATATCCTAGCCTTTGAAGAAGTACATTTTCAAGACTTTTGTAACTGCTTTAGTTACCTTCTTATGCATCATTATTTATATATCATTTAAAACAGAGAGGTGAACAGTGAAGCATACAGGAGATTTGAGTTATTGTATTCCCTAATTTGTTTTTAAAGTGGTAAATTTGTATAGTTCTCTAGGTGAATATTATTAAAACTCTTATGAGATGCTTTTCTACTCCTGTATCATTCCTACTAGACCTAGGAAACACATATAATTTTGGAGATTCACGTATCTGTTCTTAGTCTCATGTGATTATTTAATGTGTGTATACACATGTATATGAATGCATGTACATATATACACACACTTATGTGTGTATTTTTGTTTATATATAAAATATAACTATAAAATGTATCTGTATATAAAATCTATAGATGTTTTTAGGTATGTATATATAAAAGCCAACTTGATTCTTCCTTGCCACCTGGATGCCTGTTTCTCACCCACATACCCACCCATGCTATTGGATAGAGTAGGCTGTATATTTGAAGCATCACCCCATTCCCTAGCAACCTTCATTCTTCAGTTTAAATGGCTTGGAGGCTGCAGCAGGAACAGGAAGGGTTAATTGCCTGCTTTATTTTGTTGGGAGAGGCAGCTTTCATTTCACATTGATTTTCTGCATTCTCTGTGCCAATTTGCGACAGCTTGTTTCACAGTCCCACATTTGTTTAAAGCTTTCTAACAGACTGATTCTATTTTTTTCCCTCATGATTTTTTTTTTTAAACTTAGGAGAACATGGCTTTGCACGTGATTGGGAACCCAGATAAGCTCTCTCTCTCTGGAGACTGTGATTGGCAGCTCCCCCTGTCGTGCAGATGTGAAATGAGGAAAGCTAATTTTCCCATCGACTTTCTAGTTTCTATTACTATCAGTCATTTCACATTGGTGCTCATTACGCCATCTACTTGCCAGATGGAAATCTGCCTACTCACTGGTGTCTATTTTCTGCCACTCATGGATCATGACAATGTCGGACAATGTGTCAGTAAACTGCCTTCAATATCCTTTTTTGCATTGGATAGATTGGTGACATTATCTAAAATGTTTGCTGTTGGTAGGTGACTACCTTCATGTTATATGTGAGCAAAGAAGAGGCAAGGCCAGCAAATCCAAGTTCCTTGAGAAAAGCTACCCATGGTAACAGAAGAGATGGATGGTGTTGGCAACATAAGTGAATCACTTGTAGCTATAGCTGTTCTCTGAACACTGAACGGGAGTGACTCATGACCCGTGTGAACAAGTAAAGTGTGCCAGCACTAGAACCTCCTATTCTTGATGAGATGACAACGCACAGCTGGAAACAAGACTTGGCTTGAACCACTGGTCCTCGAAGTGTGGTCCTGGACCAGAAACATCAGTATCACCTGGAGATTTTTTAGAAATGCACATTCTCAGGCCCACCCCAGACTTACTGAGCCAGATTGTCTGGGGGTTGGGCCTAGAAATCTGTGTTTCTATGAAGCAGCACCCCCCGCCACCCGCCACCGCTCCAGGTGATTCTGATGTTTATAAAAGTTGAGAACCACTGATTTAAACTGAAGTGGGTATGGGAACATTATTTGAGTTGAAAACCCTAATATTTGCTTCAATTATCTATTTTTTTTCATCCATGGGATGGGGAGAGGATATTTCTGGAGCCGAAATATTAGATCAAATAACATAATCAAAAAGCAAGTTGATTTTCATTTTTAAAGCTTCCTTTAAATTTTATTCAGTTAAAAGAGGGTCTTCCTTGCCCTGAGCAGAAAGCTCCTGGAGCCTCTCTCCAGGCATCTGAGGCAATCAAAGTCTCATGGACACTTTAAGGGGAAATAAGCCTCAATGCAGTCCTCCTTTCACCCCAGCTGGGCTGGCTGCAGGGGGAGCCCCTCGCAGGCTTCTTTGCTCTTCCTCACTCACAGCTTCCTCCTTACTCAGTCTTCTATTCCCTGGAATGTAAGTCCATCCTTACTTTCTGACAACACCCTCCACAGTATTCTCCCTGGTAGAGTCTTAGTGCCCTTCTGGGTAGTCTATCTGGGCAGAAATCAAGCAGTTCTACGATGGCTTTCTCTTCCCAACATGGTCCTAATCTGGACCATGGGAAACTCTCAAGCATCTTTGCCCAACAGCTGTGGTCAAGTAGACTGACCACAATGCAGCAGCCACTCTCCAGGCTCTGCTCCGCAAGATGTCTGTTAGCGTCTAGATCAGGTGCCCGAAAACTCTGGTCCATGAGGTAGTTCTGGCCTGCCACCCCCTTTCTTTCCTTAGTTTTGTTGGAACACAGCCATATCCATTTGTTTTCTGTATAGTCTATGGTTGCTTTGCACCAACATGATACAGGTTACATAAATCTTAAAGCCTAAAACATTTGCAGTCTCTTTGCAAAAACTATTTGCCAACCCTTGTTCTAGATTTCTGATGGTGGAGGAGGGGAGAAGGAGAAGGAAATAGGAGGAGGTAATGGAAAGTTGGACCCCAGCCCCCTTTGCCTCTCAAGCTCCAGGAGTTTATTAAGATCTCTACCCCTTGAAGCAGCCCTACTCCTCCCTTACCTTCCAGGGAAGGAGGGCGCCATGTGGCAGCTGCTCAATCCAATAAATCTCTGTATAAGTCCCCTCTTTATTTTTCAGCTCTCAGCCCTTTTGTTCTCCTGATGGAAGTCAGTTGTCCAAGAGTTATAAGGAAGCTCTTAGCCATACCTTTTGAAAACACACAATTTAATTCAGTTCCTTATTTTGGCCTGATACTTATCACCTGGGGCTTCTCTGGTGGCTCAGTGGTAAAGAATCTGCCTGCCAACGCAGGAGACATGGTTCAATCCCTGGGTCAGGAAGAGACCCTGGAGAAGGAAATGGCAACCTACTCCAGTACTCTTGCCTAGGAAATCCCATGGACAGAGGAGCCTGGCGGGCTATAGTCCATGGTGTCGCAAAAGAGTCTGACACAACTTAGCAACAAACAAAGATAACTTATCACCTGACACCCTTGGCCAAAATTCGTGATTTACATCCAATGACATTTGTGTTTAGACAGCTAAGTAAAATTCAGGTGACACCCCTAGATCTTGATTTAGAAGAAATGCAGTGAAGCTATTTGTGGGCTAAATTAAAAGTTAACTGATATTTTCTTGCAAAATTGATAGTTGAGGGCCAGAGGCACAATTAAAGAGATACACACAAGTTTTCTGAGATTGTTTATTGATGACTTGCCCAAGTAATATATTTTAATCACCTCTCAGATCCACATCAGGTCTTCTGATCAAACCTAACATTGCAAAGCAAAAAATCCGACCACTGCTCTGTTTGTTTCAAACATGCTCAAGACAGGTTTCATGCTGATCAATGATACTATGTGTCAGAGAAAATCAGCCTACTTTCCAATTTTTGAGATGGAAACTGACTTCTAACATCTTTCAGTCAAGTACCTTGTTTATTATTTATGTACTTTTATTTATAGCATTGTTGGATTCACTTTATAGAAGTATTTGTCTTATGTTATTTTGGAAATGATGGAAGTAGAAACACAGACAAAATAATCTATGAAAAAGAATCTCCATGATACTAGGGAGAATATGTTTTGAATTCCCTTTGAGATGTTTCAAAAGAGTAAAATGACCATGTGGACAGAATATGTTACATAAGACCGTAAAGCCCAGTGCTCACTCTAGCAACTGCTTACAAAACTGTGTAGGTGAGCTCGTTTGATGAGAAAGTAATCAAAATAGCTGAACCATGAAACCATGGTTTTGATTATTTTGTACACTTAATGCCCAAATCCAAAGAACTGTGTGGTAAACTTACTGACTGGTTGTCTTGCTTGAAATGGAAATCCCACAGCAAAACCCATCAACTGTATTTTGCTCAGCTTTTCATTTTCCAGCAATGACTAGCTATTTGGCTAATTGATAGTTTTACAAGGTATTAGGTAATGTATTTACTATTATATTTCATATATAGATTGAAATAGAGATAACATATAATAAAGAAAAGAGCTGCTTGTACCCATAATTATTATACACACTTTAACATTTTATTAAATCCTGTTTTTCCTCAATCTTCTCATGTTTATGTCAAATATGATTTATTTTAGCCTAACATGATTTTGAGCTCATGCTAATTTACATAGCCAGCATACCAGGCAGATTGTTAAGAGAAAAGTGAAAATTTTCTTTACTTCATGGCTGATTCTCCATTAAGTCCTTTCAGGATGAGCTCTAAAAATATTAGTTATCTTATATCTTCAAGTTGTTTTTAAAATGTGTTCACAAGTTTTCAAGTTTGTCTAGATGTGAAAATGCCTTCTTCTATAAAAAGACTTAGAGTAGTTAATACAAATAATTTTCTGATATAAATACTTTTGAATACATCACACACACACATAACTACACACATTATGCACATGTTTATATAGATTCGCCCTGGAATGAGACTCTAATACAGATTTCCTTGTTTTAGCTGTGTGCTTGTACTATTTTTTCAAAACATTTTTATTTCTTCAAGATTTTAAGCAGAGCCTGCAATAAAAGAACATACTGTTTTTGTTGTATTTCAATAATTCCTTGAATTTATGTCCTGTATACCATACCTCTTTAGAAAAACCTTTGCTGGAAGAGCAAAATATGAGATTCTCCACTGATTCCTGTGGTTTAAAGTCTTCAATGTGTATCTCGACTGTAGGTATGAGGGAGACATGGCAGCAAGTCTGCTAATGAAGAGGAGCAGGTACTGATTGGTATTCTCTTGAAGCAGCATTGACTGAATTCCTACTATGTGTGGAGTGTGATGCCTGGTGCTAGCGGGATCTGAAGATTAAAGCGATACCAGTGCTGTGCATACTGAGCCTTAGGGACACTCACGACCTAGATGTACTGTTTTATCAGAGTTATCTAACTTAGAAGATGATTCACATAAAATTATGTTGTGCCCTCAAGTTATCTAAGTCATTGCTATTTTCTCCATTCCCTCAGTTATAAGCGGCTCACTACTAACTGGGAATTTTTCTCCTATACTTTTTTCTTTTTTGCAGATTCTAGTGTTAGTGCAAAAGCAGGACATTACTTTAAAAAAAAAAAAAAGACAGTAACTAGGCTTCTCTGACTTGTAATGTGTTCTTTCCAATCCTTTTCTAAATAGAATCAGTTTTCAGTGAGCAAAGTGGTCATGTTTTATCTTTTGGGGCCTCCCATGTCAATTACTAGGGTACTTCTGTTGAAGTGCAATCATTTGAATAGATAATGAAAACGTATGGAAATTTTCTTCATACTAGATATTTTGTCAAAGATATATTTCATTGATAACCAGTCCAGTTCATGAAATGCATTCATTGTAATCTTCACTAGTCTGATTGATAAATCAGATGAGCAAACAACACTTCATATATAGAAATGAGTTTCTCATGAATATAGCAACAATTATTTTGACATTCTTATACTCATTTTGCTTTCTCATCCTTTGCCTATATTCTAGTACCAAGAGTGTATGACAGTTGCATATTTTCTAAATCTCCCCATGAGAAAAGATCTAAGATAGATTCTACCTCTAGCAGCAGACAGGAAATAAGGAACTAAGGAATGTGGGGTGCTAGCACATCTCCTTTGGGGGTCTGTACATGTGAGTCCATATCTTTTCCTTTCACTTGTTGTATTGCTTCCATTTTTCCCATTCATAAGGTCATAAACTAGACCTAGCTATGACCTCAGTGTCTCTTCATTTTCATCATCTTTACTTTTTAAATGCTGTGATTGTTTTCTGTGCATGATGCAATTTCACCCTCGGCTTTTGCAGGAAGAGTTTCTCTCAGCTCTGCTTCAAGCAGGGTAGCTGCTTGAAGGGTACTGCTTCAAGTAGGTTAGCTGAATTAGAATAGAATTCTTGGGGGGTAGGTGCCTATTGGTTGAGGCAAGGGCCTGGTGGTGAAGAAAGGAGCAGTGGGGTGGGACTGAGAGGTGCTCACACAGTTGACTCACGTAGGGCGATGTCCCTGCTGGTTTGAACAAGGAAGTGATCTAAAGCCTAAGAGGGAGAAGGAGGTGGCCAGCTAGAACTCTCTAGCAGCCAGTCAGGTAGACTTCCAAAGCACAGTGCTTGTATCAGAACCTCTTGTCTGAGGCACAGCTGCAGGGAAACTGCCATCACAGGAACCTTCATGTAACACATCAGCACACTGTCTCCTTTTACTACTTGGACTAGCAATGTGAGATGAATAGCAGTAGATTATAATATGATCTGGAACATGATACCTGAAGGGAACCTTAGAAATCATTCATTCAACACCCTGTATGTGGCAAGGCATTGTTTTGAGTGCTGGATGTTCAGTGCTGGACAAGGCAGAAAGGCCCCTACCTAGGTGGATCTTACTATCTAAAGAAAGGAGGTGAACGATAAAAAGGACAAATAAGTATGAAGAAAATATTATCTATTCATAAATACAATAAAGAAAATGAAACAAGATCATGTGATGGTAGTTGGATGACAACTTTAGATTTGGACAATTGGAAGAGACTTATCTAGGTGGAGGCATTTGAGCTGAGACCTATGGAAGAGAAGGAGCCAGTAGTATGCAGATTTGTGAGATGAGTTTTTCCAGGTGGAAGGAACAACCAGCACAAAGGCCGTGAGCTGTGGGAAAAGCTCTGTGTCTGAGATCAGAGAAAAGGCCAGTGTGATTGGGGCATAGTAAGAGAAGAATGGCTGGCCAAAGTTTGGAAGGGTAGGCAGGAACCACATCATGAGACCTGGTTCAGTTCAGTTCAGTCGCTCAGTCATGTCTGACTTGCTCAGTTGTGTCCAATGGACTGCAGGATGCCAGGCCTCCCTTCCATCACCAACTGCTGAAGCTTGCTCAAACTCACATTCATTGAGTCAGTGATGCCATCCAACCATCTCATCCTCTGTCATCCCCTTCCCCTCCTGCCTTCAATCATTCCCAGCATCAGGGTCTTTTCAGATGAGCAGTTTTTCGCATCAGGTGGCCAAAGTATTGGAGTTTCAGCTTCAGCATCAGTCCTTCCAATGAATATTCGGGACCGGTTTCCTTTAGGATGGTTGGTTGGATCTCCTTACTGTCCAAGGGACTCTCAAGAGTCTTCTCCAACACCACAGTTCAAGAGACCTGGTAGGCCAAAGTAAACATCAAGTGG
Source organism: Aepyceros melampus (assembly GCA_006408695.1). Taxonomy (NCBI): domain Eukaryota; kingdom Metazoa; phylum Chordata; class Mammalia; order Artiodactyla; family Bovidae; genus Aepyceros; species Aepyceros melampus. The sequence goes on along the minus strand of SJXQ01003312.1, from coordinate 199,344 downwards.
GAATCTCTCCTTCTAAAGGTGGAGGAACTCAAGCTCAGAGAGGCAGAATGCCTTGGCCAGGATGGTAAATGGCAGCCTGGGCTCTGACTGCTGCTCTGACCTGTACATCACACTCACACTTCTGCAAAGGGTGGGATTCACTTAAGCTCTTATATCATACATTTATTTTCATGTCATAATGAGGGTGATAGCACCAATCATATGGTACTCCTAACAGCAATATTGATAAGAAGCAAAAGAACTGAGAGCATGCCCACAGCAGAGGCAAATACTGCAAACTAACACTGTTACCTTAATTCTTCGTGGTGGGGGATTATGTTTCATGTTCCACTGAAACACATGCAGAATGCATGGACGCAACAGCAGACACACAAGCAATGCTTTGTGAAAAGGAGGTAAAATCATGCCAGTTGCTCTAATATTTTTCCACAGAACTCTGACCTAGCTGGTATCCCCTGGGGAATCTGTGGCCCTCTTGAGTCTACTGCCAGCATTGGAAAGGGGCTTTCTGGGCAGTTGCAGACAGATGGTTGCTTGCAATAGTAGCATCACTCTCGGGCAACAAAGATGTATTTAGTGTACTTTTACCATCCATCCAACCATTTGTCCATGGCCACTTATTAAGAAATAACTTCTGTGTAGCCCACCTTGCTGAGTTCTACAAGGCTCCATAAAACAATCATTTTACATCTGTATCTCACAGATGTGGACACAAGCTCAGAATCACTCACGTTAACACAGCTGATAGACGATAGAACTGATGTCTGGACCCAAGCATATCTAACTCCTCTGTTCTTCCTTTACCAAATATTTGCAAATTACCTCTACCTGGGGGACTGTGTTAGGTCCAGAGAGCAGCATTGAGACATCAGACATGGATCTTGCGGTCTGTCCTGGACAACCTTCCAGCATCTCAGAAATAACTCAAAATAAAGAGGAACAGATGATTTGTCTCATATGCAGTTTTTGGAAGAGCAGGACAGGTTGCTTGTGTACAAGCCAGAGTCTCCTGGCACATGCAGTGCACAAGGCTGTTCTTCTTCTTCTGCCAGTTGGACACTGGCACCATTAACTGTTCATTGGTTTCAGAAGAGGCTTTTGCTGCAGTGACTGATTATCTCAAAATAGCATTTGTGGCGGGAAGAGGTTTACTTGGCCTCTCTTTCTCTACCTCCCCTTTGGTGGCCAGGTAAACAGTGGCTGTTATTCCTGCATGAAGACAAATGACAAGTGTGGTATTTTTGCCACACTTATAGGCTAGATTATATGCCCTCTATCCAATTACATCATCTATATAACTACAAATGGATGGGAGAAGAGTATGGCTTAGTGATAGAGACAAATATAAGCTTAGAGAAATCAATCTTTGATCTGGGTTCAGTTCTGACTCCACTACTTACGAGTTATTATATAAGTTAGTTAATGTTCCTTCCGCACAATTGCATTCACCTTACACGCTAGTAAAGTAATGCTCAAAATTCTCCAAGCCAGGCTTCAGCAGTACATGAACCATGAACTTCCAGGTGTTCAAGCTGGTTTTAGAAAAGGAAGAGGAACCAGAGATCAAATTGCCAACATCTGCTGGATCATGGAAAAAGCAAGAGAGTTCCAGAAAAACATCTATTTCTGCTTTATTGACTATGCCAAAGCCTTTGACTGTATGGATCACAATAATCTGTGGAAAATTCTGAAAGAGATGAGATGGTTGGATCGCATCACTGACTCAGTGGACATGAGTTTGGGTAAACTCTGAGAGTTGGTGATGGACAGGGAGGCCTGGAGTGCTGTGGTTCATGGGGTTGTAAAGAGTTGGACATGACTGAGCAACTGAACTGAGCTGAATATTCCTTCAATTTTCTTGACTTTTTATTGGGAATTATAATAGTACCTACTGCAAAAGGTTGTTTTGATCCCTCAAGAAGGTTTAGCTGAGTGGGGTAACCAAGTTGTACAGGTTGATGGCATAATTCTGCTGTTCAGATTCTACCAAAGATTTATTTTTGCTTTGTGAAGGCAACCATGGCCCAAAGTATTAGTGGAAAACAAAATATAAATTTCTAATTTTTAAAATCACCTAATATATTTATTACCTATTTTTGCTACAATAAATTACCACCAATGTAATGGCTCAAAACAGAAAAAATTTATTCTATTACATGAAAATAGTCTTAATGGGTTAAAATCAAGGTATCCTAGAGCTAATTCTTTCTGGAGGCTCCAGGGGAGAATACTTTCCTTGCCTCTTCTAGCTTTGGGGCTGCCAGAATTCCTTGGCTTATGGCTATATCACTCTAATATCTGCCTTTGTGGTCAAATAGCCTTCTCTCTGACCTCAACCCTCCTGTCTTCCTTTTTTATGAACTCCTGAAATTACATCAGACATATCTTGGATACTCTAGAATAATCTGCCCATTTCAGTATCCTTACTCAGATCTGCAAAATCTTTCTTTAGGTACTATAGGTCAAACTGTGCCTCTTAAAAAGATAGGTTGACATTCTAATTCTTAGTGCAACCAAATTTGACCTTATTTGGAAATAGCAACTTGCAAGTTAAAATGAGGTCATGCTGGATGAGGGTGGACCCTAATCCAATAACCGTTGTCTTTATATGACAAGGGGAATTTGGACAGAGACACACAGAACAGAACACCATGTGAAAACATAGAAACTGAGATGACATACAGGGAGAACACTGCATGGCAACAGAGACAGAGATTGATGTGTCTACAAGCCAAGGAAAGCCGAGGACTATATTGTCAGCAATCACTGGCATAGAACTAAGACGGAGGCATAGAATAAATTCTCCCTCTGAGACTCCAGGAAAGAACACCCTGCTGATACCTTGGTTTTAAACTTCTGGCCTCCAGACTGTGAGACAGTAATTTACCAGTTGATGGTAACTTGTTATAGTAGCCCTAGGACAGATACTGTGTAAGATAACACATCCTTAGATTCTTGTAATTAAGGCATAGCGTCTTTGGTGTGGGCTGGTGTGTACATGCTCAGTTGTGTCTGACTCTTTGTGACCCCATGGACTATAGCCTGCCAGACTTCTCTGTCCGTGGAATTCTCCAGGCAAAGATACTCCTTCTCCAGGGGATCTTCCTGATCCAAGGATTGAACCCACGTCTCTTCCAGCTCCTGCACTGGCAGGCAGATTCTTTTATCACTTGTGCCACCTGAAAAGTCCATTATTCAGCCCACTTCCCACACGTATTGCTCAAACCTCCTTCCCCAATCAATGCCAGATGCTCTGGTAAGTAGTTCCAAGGTATAAGTTGTAGTTCTGACACTGCGGGTAAATGAGGCTTCTAAAATCCTACACTGGACTTCCCTGGCGGCTCAGTGATTAAGAATCTGCCTGCCAATGCAGGGGACACAGATCCGATCCTTGGTCTGGGAGGATCCCACATGCCGTGGGACAACCAAGCCTGTGCGCCACAACTACTGAGCCTGGCCACAGCTAGAGAGTCTGTGTGCTGCCACGGAAGATCCCACATGACACAACTAGATAGCAGTCCCTCCTCACCACAACCTGAGAGAGTCCACATGCGCAAGGAAGACGGAGCTCTGCCAATGAATAAAATATTTTTTAAAATTTAAAAATTAAAAACAAATCCTACACTAATGCTGAATTGGTAGAGAAAACTCACGGCCCACTGACTCCACCATGGGCACATGCAGTGAGCTTGGAGTGTGAGAAGCAGGAAACGAGGCCTGGGGAGTAGACCTTGTGTGTGCCCTGGGGCCTCACTGCATGGGATGTGCCCTGGAAGGACAAAGAATGGAACCCAATCTTTCCACACAGTATTCTCACTAACCACTAACAAACAGAACCCGAAAAATGTCTCTGACTCTACTGGATCCATTTAGTAACACTGCTTTCTGGGAAAAGAAAGAGGATGGAAAAAAGAGTTTAGAAAATTTCAATGTAATAACACCTCACCCACTGGAAGAAGGAGAAAATGCTATTCCTTATGGACTGATATGGAATGTAGAACAAAATGGGTCAATGCCCCCATGCCCATCAGTAATCATAAGCATTCAATAAATATCAGTGAATATTGATATTATTGTCATGTTCAGAACTGCGTTCTGCCTTTTCCCACAGAAAAGGCAGGCTGGATGTCAACTCTCTGACTGTCCTTCATAATCAATGAATATTTCTCCCCGTCAGTCTGGAGAAGATGTGTATCATTTGCTTGGTTTACATTCTGATCACGAGGCTATCCCTCAACCATCATTTGTGCATAATCTCTTATTTCTTGTGTGTCACAAGAACATTAAGATTGTGATCCATCTGAGTTGGCAGATGTGGACATGCTTTAGAAAGAGAAAAGTAGAAATCTGTAATTATGGAGTAAAATTGAGTAGGCAAGACCCCTGGGCCTTATTCTTTATTGAGAAGCCAGAACAGGGAACTTGGGATCATGACATATTGGGAATGTTCTATTATGAATCTTACTGTGATCCAGAGGTGGGTTTACTTGATTGTTATTATGTTGGTGGGGAAACAGCCACTGGAGAGAGAGGGAGGGGTATCATTCCAGCCCCGGCATCCACCCACACAGCTGGATGCACTGCAGAGAGAATGCAGAGCATATCAGGAAATCCAGGCATTTGGCTCCCATTCTATGATAGGAACACATTAAGCCAGATATTTCCCATATCATGAGTAGTGTTCAGAAATGGATAGTAATGTAATACTTAGTTGATATTGATTAAACACTTTACACTGATGCTCTCTTAAGTACTTTACACTATGATTCTCCTCCTTCCAAGGAAACTGAGGTTAAGTCATTTGTCCATGATCATAGCTATAAAATATCTAAATCAGGATATGAACCTAGGACTTTCTAACTTCAAAGGTCAAGCTTTGAAATGTTTTACTATAATCACCTCTGGAAATTCATATTCCACATTAAATAAAGCCCACCTGATTTTAGTACTTTTCTATAGCATGCAGTATGGAAATTATGGTAAAATCAACAGAAAGTTTAAACATGCTTTCCTACGACCCCGTTTTGCTGGAAATTGGGGTGAATTCAGGCCAATGAGAATGTCATGAGCTGAAAAGACTTTGCTGGGACCCTGTGATGTTTAGAAAATTACTTTCCAGGATGCCTTAATCCCCACTGTCAGAGCGTGAATCTCATTCCTTTCATCTGTCTTAAGCAGAGATGGAGACCTGCCAGTAACTATTTCTTCAAAGAAGCCTTCATTGTTCTTGAAGGTTCTTCTTTGGACTCCTGTCTTAGTTTTCTTTCTGTATAACACACACAAAGCCTCATCTTGCTAAGATGGAGACTTAGACTCTCTGCTTTCCCCAGCTCACCAGCTAGCTCTGAACTTGCAGCTCCAGGGCTTAGCCTTATAGCAAGCATCTCATCTGCAGGGAGCTGCTTCCCTGATGATGGTGGTTTCACTGGGCTTTTGTTGGCAAACAGCTCTGGGTTTTTTTGCACCATTGATTGGGATGGCAGAAGGACCAGTGGGGATCTCCTGCAAAATGACTGGAAAGATCCAAGACAATAGGGCTATCTGTGAGCTTTCTGTTTCCTCACTAGCTACCTGGAAGGCATTGGTGGCACTAAGCACCATTGGCAACCCCAGTTCATTTTGAGTTTCTAAGGGAGTGGAAGAAAAATAAAGCTGATCTTGATTCTATTCATAGGACAGATTTGCCGGAAAGTAGGAAAATGGTTGATACCCCATTTCATTCTGGTGAAATATTGGAGCTGCTTGCTCATAACAGTGTTGTAAGTGTCCTACAAACAAGGCAATTTGCACTAGCAAATGATATGAATGTCATAGCCCTTGTGCCTGACTACAGTGGGATTTCCAAGGAAATATCTTGAGAATTCCCAAAGCTATTTTAGGCTAATAATAGAAAACCCACACCAAGCACAGTGTTTTAGTTTGGACAAAGGTTATTGTAGCCTTAAGCAGTGGCTGAAAGGCAGTGATTGATGTTTCCCTATCATGAAGCACAGTGTGTTACTTCCTTACTTCGTCTCAAATTTATTGTCACAAAAGGCATTTGTTTGTTACAGTATGCCAAGAAGGGAAAACAAGTCGTTAAAGGTCAGATAGTTATTAATGATTTTAACTGAAGAAAGGATTTAAAAATCAACTCCATGGTATGGACTCTTGAATGCCTTACCAATGATCCATTCTAAAAAAAAATCATTTATAAGTGACAGTTTTCTCCTCTAGTTGTCAAGAGGCAAGATTTTTTTTCTCCTCCTTATTATCCTGTGGTCCAGATGCACTAGCTATGGTTCATCTCATTTCATAATAACACATACATCACATTGGTGCAAATAATCAAGCAGGCACCTGTTTCACAAAGCCTAGCCAACAACATTCATTCGGCAGCAACCAATAGAGGACAAGTACAGTCTGTGGGGATGGAGAGTGAAAGCTATTAGAAATAGAAAAAGAGAGGATTTAGACAGGGGAGATTTCAACCAGGCCAGTAATATGACAATCAATGCAAGCATCTCCTGGGATCTTTTCTTTATCTGCCACCTACCTCTCTCTGAAGTTATATGACAGGCAAACTTGTTGGTCATTGTGCAGTTTGATACTTCCTAGGATTTGTAGGCTGATATGATCTTTTTTCAGATCTACTTCCAAGTGACCAATCACTCTTTATCATCAAACATTATTTAACTATCTCATAGAGGGCACAAATATAGGATTTTTAGCTAATCTTTAAAGGCAGAACTTGGTTCTCTTGGCCCTGAAGTTATGTGAGTAAACAGGAGGGAGGATTTTGGCAAAGTCAATGAAGAGTTCTCCAGTAGGCATTTCATTGTAAAGTTCATGCCTTTGATGGGGATGGATGAGAGGAAGAGAGGCAGCTGGAAAAATGCTATACACAGGACTATCAAGATTCTCCAAGTGAAAAAGCTTGTTGTTATTCTTTTTTTTTTTTTTTTCTATTCCACCAACCAAAGTTTGAGGTGAAAACCTTAAAATAGGCAAGGTATAAAACATTTCATTTAGAGCTTCTTTAGAAATTCATCACAAACTCATTAAATTCATGTTTAATGTAAGCAGAAATTTGGGGCATTGGGTAATCAGGTGTCTTTAAGGGAATATATTCAAATATCAGCTACATTTTTTTCCCATTGCTCTTCTGCACATTGACTAGCTGAAATGAAGCACAAAGCCAGGAGCACAAGGGCTAGAATTTGAATAATCTTTGTAAACAATCATTGCTTTGCACACTGCTTGCTGAGCAGTGTGGGGACACCATTTTGGATACTATAACTGGGTGGAATTTGCAAGGTCTATTCCACTGCATGGTGTCAGCACCCCTTCTCTGGTCAGATTGCTCCCAGAGTGAATATACATGAGTATATTTATGTACAACTATACAATCTTCCTTGTGTTTGTGAAAAATACATTAGAGATGAATCCTTGGCTCTTTTTTCACATTACTGCTCACATTACTGCAATGGCACCCCACTCCAGTACTCTTGCCTGGAGAATCCCATGGACAGAGGAGCCTGGTGGGCTGCAGTCCATGGGGTCGCGAAGAGTCGGATACGACTGAGCGACTTCACTTTCCCTTTTCCCTTTCATGCACTGGAGAAGGAAATGGCAGCCCACTCCAGTGTTCTTGCCTGGAGAATCCCAGGGACGGCAGAGCCTGGTGGGCTGCCGTCTATGGGGTCGCACAGAGTCGGTCACGACTGAAGCGACTTAGCAGCAGCAGCAGCTCAAATATTTCACCCTGGTTCACTTATCAGTTCAACAGTGATGACTGGGTAAAGGAAATCAACCCTGAATGTTCATTGGAAGGACTGATGCTCAAGCTGAATGAAGCTCAAGTACTTTGGCCACCTGATGTGAAGGGCCAACTTATTGGAAAAGACCTTGATTCCAGGAAAGATTGAGGGCAGGAGGAGAAGAAGATAACAGAGGATGACATGGTTAGATTTCATCGTTGACTCAATGGACTTGAGTTTGAGCAAATTTCAGGAGATGGTGAAAGACAAGGAAGCGTGGCATGCTGCAGTCCATTGGGTTGCAAAGAGCTGGACACAATTGAGCAACTGAACAACAGAAGCGAGATGCTATACTTTGATGAAAAAGACCTGGGATAGAACTATATCAGCTACATCACTCCCTCTCAGCACTTTCCAGGTACTCATAATTAATCCACTGTGCTTACCCTGGTGTCCCAGGCTTGCGTGATGAATCCTCTGCCGGTGGCTCCCACCTCATCTTCCATGCTTATCCTCAAAGCTCCTTCTGCTCCCACCATTCTTTTCTCCTTTTTTATTTCCAGTGTTCCAGCCTTCATCCCATTTTATTGCAGCTCCAGATCTTCAGATGGCTGACACTTTAAAAATACTTATTTGTTTCTTTATTTTGGCTGTGCTAGGTCATTGTTTCTCTGCACAGGCTTTCTCTAGTTGCGGTGAGTTGGGGCTACTCTAGTTGTGGTGTGCAGGCTTCTTGTGGTGGTTTTTCTCATGCAGAACATGGACTCTGTAGAGCTCTCAGGCTTCAGTAGTTGCAGCACGTGGGCTTAGTTGCCTCACAGCCTGTGGGATCATCCTGGTCCAGGGATCACAACCAATGGACCACCAGGGAAGTCCTTTATTGAACTTCAAGTCAAATGCCACCACTTCAGAGAGACCTTTCCTATATATCATCAAGCTATTATGTCCTTTTTCTGTAGTTTATTTTTTAACTCTGTTGTCTGTCTTCCTTCACCAAAATATATGATTTATGAGCTTAAGGTCCTTCTCTCATTCACCTCTGTATCTTCAGTGACTAGCACATATACGTGTTTGATCAGTACTCTGAATAGTTGAATGGGTTGGAAGTCAAAAGATTTATATACTGTTCCACTTTTCTGATTATTAAGCTGTTTTATTTCCTAGAACTCTGTTGGTCTCAACTTCACCTTTTGTGTAATAAAAACATTTGAACCAGATTTCCAAGGTTAGTTTCACACACAATTTTTAAGCTTTTACATTGACTGTACTTGATTTCTGTACTGCATACAGAAATCTGTATGCAGGTCAGGAAGCAACAGTTAGAACTGGACATGGAACAACAGACTGGTTCCAAATAGGAAAAGGAGTACGTCAAGGCTGTATATTGTCACCCTGCTTATTTAACTTATATGCAGAGTACATCATNTGGAAGGAATGAGGCTAAAACTGAAGCTCCAGTACTTTGGCCACCTTATGCGAAGAGTTGACTCATTGGAAAAGACCCTGATGCTGGGAGGGATTGGGGGCAGGGGGAGAAGGGGACGACTGAGGATGAGATGGCTGGATGTCATCACGGACTCAATGGACGTGAGTCTGGGTGAACTCCGGGAGTTGGTGATGGACAGGGAGGCCTGGTGTACTGCGATTCATGGGGTCGCAAAGAGTTGGACATGACTGAGTGACTGAACTGAACTGATACACATACATACATGTAGTTAATCTTCATAGTTCACATAGAAGATAGACACTATTGCCATAATATTCCCCCCTTACTCCTGGAAAAAAAGATTTATTGCAAAAACAAATAGTTTGTTCAAGGTCAAACATAACTAAGTGACAGAACCAGGGTTTGTTCTTAAGTCTGGCTGACTTTGAAAGCCTGTTCTCATAGCTTCTTCCCAGCAGCAGCAGGTATCACAAACTCAAATGCAGACTAACCGTGAAAATGACCGTAGATGGCGAGGAGTTAAAAAAGAAATTACTTGGCTCTCTTGGTCACTCGGCTATATTTCCAGTTTATATAGGGAACTGGGAACAGAGAAATATTTCTTTGCTATTAGAAAATAATAGATCAAGTTTAATGATAAAGGACAAGCAATGACCATCCCTGGGGTCAAGAAGCAACTGGGAGCAATGCGCAGCCTGCAGTGAACTGGGACATTTAGACGAACAGCCATTACTTTCCCTAAGCCAACTGCTGTATGAGAACATAATGATCTAGGGGGATAGGATTTTCTGTTTTAAAGAAAATCTGGGATTCTAGATTTTTATGTAACATCTCTTTAATTTTTAAAAGATTGTCTTGGAGTATGTTTTTTTAAGTGTCAGCTAAAGAAAACAAGTATGCCAGCCAAATCAAATTTCTAGGCCACTTATTTTCTACCTCTGTAATTATTACTTACTTGACATTTAAAAATAAATAGAAAACCAGCATATGACATAGCAGTCAGCTTTTCTGGCTTCCCAAGTAGACTGTGTTAAGTTCCTCCTCCTTATGCTTTATTAAATCCCCCTATTCTTTATGTGTCTGGAGGAGTTATGTCTACAATAATGATGGTATTAGAAGTCCTTAAAACTTTGTCTTTCCTGTTCTAAATACTGTGTCACACCCTTTTGTTTATGAAAAACATGTGGCGGTGTGTATTATTTCTTTGTCATTGTAGTTACTGTCGTCAGGTTTTCAGAGAATGCCTTCTCTTGGTTAAGAGCCTGTCAGTGGAACCAGCTGTCCCTGTGTGTTCTGTTGTCATCTGCTCATTATGCTGGCCCAGAAAGGATGTGGGAAGTGGTTCTTGCCACACACTGACATCACCAGCACACAGAGCCCTCAGCTCTACTAATCTGTGAAATTGTTTCCCACTTTCCAGCACACTAAAAGCTAATTGCTTTCTTCAATGAAACAAAGCTATCCATTGAGCCAGTTTGTTGAACTGGGAAACTACTCACCTGTAACAGTCAGCTTATCTCTGTTTTTTTTTTTTTTTTAAGAAATATTAGCCATTGGGACATAATTAACCTTAAAGAGTGAGCTGACCATGTGGGCAACTTTCTCTTTCTGGGAGATCTCTGTCTCTTATTTTAAAATCCCAAATTCACTCTCCATCTGAGAAGTGATTTCACTTTACTTGATACTAGAAGTAGTCACATTTTTTATGGTTGATGCAGGGATTAATAGTTAAGTTAATTATATTTTTAGAGTGCATATCTATTCATAAACATAATATTCAGTACATAGATGTTATGAGGGAGGGATGTGCAGCTCATGAAATACTATTGCTGATGTAAATTACAGTAATCCCCTTAAAAGGCCAGAGGGAGAGAAGTTTAAGCTTCCTTGGCCTCATGCTTCATCTCATTTATCTACACCTCTTTTTCAAGCAGTGTTGATGAAATGCTCTACATGACATTCTTTTGGATTTGGTACAAGGAATTGAGTGCAACTGGACAAACCTGATAATGTTTGTTTCCTTTTAATTTTTATTGGAGTATAGTTCCTTGACAATGTTGTCTTAGTTTCTGCTGTATAGCAAAGTGAATCAGCTATGTGTAAACATGTATCTCCCTTTACTGGGTTTCCTTCTCATTTTGATCACTGCAGAGTATTAAGTAGAGTTTCCTGTGCTATATAGTAGGTTCCATTAGTTATCTATTTATGCATAGTCGCGTGTATCTGTTGATCCCAGTCTCTCAATTCATCCCCTTCTCTCTCCACTTGCTGTCCTTATGCTTGTTCTCTATGTGTGCGTCTCTATTTCCGCTTTGCAAAAAAAGATCACCTATACTGTTTTTCTAGATTCCACGTATATGTATCAATATATGATATTTGTTTTTCTCTTTCTGATTTGCTTCATTCTGTATGACAGTTCTAGATCCCTCCGTATCTCTGCAAACACCATAATTTTGTTCCTTTTTTTGGCTGAATAATATTCCATTGTGTACAAGTGCCACATATTTGTCCATTCCTCTGTTCTTGGATGTTTAGGTTGCTTCCATGTCCTGGCTATGGTAAATAGTGCTGCATTAAACAGTTCATGCAGCTCAATATAAAACAACCCAACTCAATCAAAAATTGGACAGAAGACGTAAATAGACATTTCTCTAAAGAAGACATACATATGGTCAAGAGGCACATGAAAAGATGCTCAATACCACTCATTAGAGAAATGCAAATCAAAATTATAATGAGGTATCACCTCACACCAGTCAGAATGGCCATCATAAAAAAAAAAATCAACAAACAATAAATGCTGGAGAGGGTATGGAGAAAAAGAAACATTCTTGCACTGCGGGTGGGAATGTGGAATGGTGCGGCCTGATTATGTTTTGAAGGCACCACCCAAAGCTGATTCTTTCATTCTAGTTGAAGTGATTAGACTATTGGCCTAATTAGTATCTAAAATGCATGTCATAGCACAGTTGGATTTAGTGGTAGTTACTATTTAATAGGTCACATAAAATACTTTGTTCTGCATTTTTAATGTGGCACACGTGGGAGGTGACAGAGTGAAGGTGCCTTTAGTCTGAATAGCAACACATATTTCCTAAAGATGAAGGCTATTAGCTGGATGGACCATCTCTGGGAAAATAAGAGGAGCAGAGTTCTTTGTATCATTTCAAAGTGAAAAAGGGAAGCACATGAGGAGGGGAGCTGAGAAATGTGCTGTGGGGTTGAGTGGGGAGGGGGCCAAAGATAAGCAACAGAAAATCTGTGGGTTCACAGTTTTTTGGTCTCTTAAAAAGATGTACATGCTACTGTTTTTTTCTTTCTTACTCTTTTTTAGCTTCACAAAATGGTAGTTAATTGAAGAAAAATAATACCATGTGGAACTGTATAAAGGAGAAACTCATAGTTAGTCCCCTTCCCTCTTCATTCCACCAAACAGATAAGACCCTGGTTAAAGTATTTTACCTCTCTGTAACTTGCTATGTTTCCTTGTCTATAAATCAAATATAACAGTAGTATCACCTTTGTAGGTTTGTTGTGAGATGTAAATGAATTAATATATGGAAACAACTTATAGCAATGTCTTTTCAGATCAGCGCATCTGTCTATGGATCTAATCTATCCACTGGATTATTTCTCCACTTGCTTCTCGCCAGACCAATGTATCAGCAGTCTGTTTCATGTTCTCACAAAAAGAACTCTCTCTTTCTTTTAACACCTGCTTTATATTTCAAAATGTGAATATACTATAAATATAAGTCCTCTTTTAAAGAATATTTACATTATTGCCATTTGTATTGCCTAATGGCTATTATAAGCAAAATTCTGCAAAAAATATCCTGCATATATACCCATTCCATATTACCAGAAATGAGGTGACTAGGACACAGGATCTATGTATTTAAGTTTGATGAATATTGCCAATTGTCTTTCAAACTAGTTGAGCTGATTTACACTTCTGTTAATATTATCTGAGACTTCCCTTTGCTCTGCACTTTTGCTGGCATCAGTGGAGGTGATTTTGCTGTATGGTGATGGTTATTTTTGTGTAACTGTGTGTCCATGAGTACCTTGTCATATATGTATGTGTGTGTGTGTGTGTGTGTGTGCACGTGTGTGTAGTTTTATTTTGATTCCACTATCTGGCACCCTGCTTTCCGCCATCCACACATGCAAAGGGCAAAGAGCAGCTGTGTTTGTAGGAGCATCTTTATAGAGCGTCTGTATCTAGCTCCCCAGGGAATCAACTTGGTTTTAACTGAGTGACCTATTGTCCAGATGTGACTCCAAAGTAAAGGCAGTCCAAGTCCTGACTCTTCTCTTCCTCTCTGTTGTTCTAAAGTCCTGTGGGACTTTAATGAGTGTTTACGGTTTAGAAGAGGCTGACCTAGTGTGGTGAGAAATGGAGTTGACTGCCAACTACCAATTATAATTATCTGGTTCCTTAAATATCTCCTGCACTGCTATATCATAGAATTAAACCTTCTCCTCATAGAATTTAATTTTTAGGGGCCATATGAAAAACTATGCACTTTATTAATCTCTTTGTCCTCCCTCTAAAAGGCTATTGCTTATGGCCTAGGGAATTGGTATCATGGAAAGAAAACTGACCTTGGGGTTAGGACACCTAGATTCTAGTCGCAGGACAGCAGGTAGTTAAGAGACTAGAGGTCTGGGTCCAAATTCCATCCTGTCAACTACTTCCTAGGCAGCCCTGGGGAAGATGTTTAACTTTTTTGTAGATTTAATTTCTTCCTGCATCATATGGTTATAATAATATTTCCTACTGCCATCTATCAACATTCTTGATTATAGATAATAAAAATGAATTCACAGTGTTTTAAGCAGAAGGACATTTTTTTTCTGTAAATGTATCAGGACTTCTTAGATTAACAGGAGGCTGTAGATTCAATTCTAGAAAACAGGCAATCAATGAGGTTCTTGGAAGGCTGGTCACAGGTACAATCTGGCTAGGATGCCCTAGGTCTCCACTGTGAATATATACTTATGCATTTTTCATATTTACACCATTTTCCCAAGGTTTGAATTTCTGAGGATAGTAATCATTTCCCCAGCCTGAGTTAAGAATTCAATACAAAGGGTGCTGGGGACAAGAGAAGTAACTATGTACTTGTCCTCTATGATGGGAAACGTGTTGCTGCCTCCAACAAGACCATGAAGGAAGGAAAATGGAGTAATGAATAGCATGCATTTGGGGTCCAGAAGCCCTGGGTTCGAGTCCTAGAGCCACTCCTTAATCCACTTTTGTTTCTGGTAAAATGACGATGGTTAAGATACTAACTTTATTAGAATTACACTGATAATTGAATGGATTGGTGTAAAATGCTTAGAATGATATCTGAGATACAATAAGCTCATCAGACGTTGTCTCATTAATTTTCTAAGATAAGAAGGAGGTAATACTGGATAGCTAAACACAAAAATTAACAAAGAAACCTACCCGCCAATATCAACACTTACACATAATACATGTTCCATGCCAAAGGCAGTTTTTCTTATTACAATTTATGAGACTGGAATTCCACTTTCAACAGACTGGAAACAGTCTGGGAAGGAGAAGGGAGGGATGAATTAAAAGAGTAACATTGAAACATATACATCACCACGTGTGAAATAGATCCGTTCCGTTCAGTTGCTCAGTTGTGTTTGACTCTTTGTGACCCCATGAATCGCAGCACGCCAGGCTTCCCTGGCCATCACCAACTCCCGGAGTTCACTCAGACTCACGTCCATTGATTCCGTGATGCCATCCAGCCATCTCTTCCTCGGTCGTCCCCTTCTCCACCTGCCCCCAATCCCTCCCAGCATCAAGGTCTTTCCCAATGAGTCAACTCTTCACATGAGGTGGCCAAAGTACTAGAGTTTCAACTTTAGCATCATTCTTTCCAAAGAACACTCAGGGCTGATCTCCTTCAGAATGGACTGGTGGGATCTCCTTGCTGTCCAAGGGACTCTCAAGAGTCTTCTCCAACACCACAGTTCAAAATCATCAATTCTTCGGCACTCAGCTTTCTTTATAGTCCAACTCTCACATCCACACATGGCTACTGGAAAAAAACATAGCTATGACTAGATGAACCTTAGTCGGCAAAGTAATGTCTCTGCTTTTTAATATGCTGTCTAAGTTGATTATAATTTTTCTTCTAAGAAATGTGTCTTTTAATTACATGGCTGCAGTCACCATCTGCAGTGATTTTGGAGCCCCTAAAATATAAAGTCTGTCACTGTTTCCATTGCTTCCCCATCTATTTGCCATGAAGTGATGGGATCAGAGCCATGATCTTAGTTTTCTGAATGTTGAGTTTTAAGCCACCCATTTTTACTCTCCTCTTTCACTTTCATCAAGAGGCTCTTTAATTCTTCTTTGCTTTCTGCCATAAGGGTGGTGTCATCTGCATATCTGATGTTATTGATATTTCTCCCAGAAATCTTGATTCCAGCTTGTGCTTCATTCAGTCCAGCATGTCTCATGATGTACTCTGCATAGAAGTTAAGTAAGCAAGGTGACAATATACAGCCTTGACGTACTCCTTTTCCAATTTGGAACCAGTCTGTTGTTCCATGTCTAGTTCTAACTGTTGCTTCTTGACCTGCATACAGATTTCTCAAGCCTTAAGCAACCATTAATTATAGATGTGCCTATTCTGAACATTTCATATAAATAGAATCTTATATGCTATCTCATATTTGATTTCTTTTATTTAACATAATATTTTTAAGGTTCACTCATGTTGGAGAATATATGAATATTTCATTTCTTTTTTAATAGCTAATAACATTTCATTGTATAAATATGCTGTATTTTGTTTGTTCATGTACTAGTTAATGGATATTAGAGTTGTTTTCACCCCTGGAGAAATAAATGGCAGTCTACTCCTGTACTCTTGCCTGAAAAATCCCATGGTTGGAGGAACCTGGTAGGCTACAGTCCATGACGTCACAAAGAATCGGACACGACTGAGTGAGCTCACTGTCACTTTCACCTTTTCCCTATAACAAATAATGGTGCTATAAATATTTATGTACACATTTTTGTGAGAATATATTTTAACTTTTCTTGGGTAATATTTAGGAGTGGAATTGTTGTATTATATAGTAACTCTGTATTCAAGTTTTTAAGAACCTACTACACTGTTTTCCTAATTGGAAGCACCATTTTACATTTCCACCTCTAAAGTATAAAGTTTCCAGTTTCTCCACATCTTTGTAAAAACTTATTAAATGACTTTCTGATTATAGCCATCCTTTTGGGTGTGAAATAATACTATAGTTTTGATTTATATTTCACAAATGACCATTATACTGAATAGTTCTTCAGTGTATTTACTGACTAGTGAGTCTAGATTTTAGATTCTGGAGGAATGTCTATTTTTGTCCTTTTGTTTGTTTAATAAATTGGTTTATTTACATTTCCATTGAGTTGTGAGAGTTTTTATATCCTAGATACAAGAACCTTATCAGATACATGAATTGCAAATATTTTATCTCATTCTATGGATTATCAGTTTTTCTTTCTCAGGTGTTGTTCAGTCACGGTCATGTCCAACTCTTTGCGACCCCACAGACTGCAGCATGCCAGTCTTCCCTGTCCTTCACTATCTCCTGGAGTTTGCTCAAACTCACGTCCATTGAGTCGATGATGCCATCCAACCATCTCATCCTCTGTCACCCCTTTCTCCTCCTGCCCTCAATCTTTTCCAGCATCAGGGTGTTTTCCAGTGAGTAGGCTCTTTACAGCAGGTGGCCAAAGTATTGGAACTTCAGGTTCAGTATCAGTCCTTCCAATGAATTTTCGGAGATGATTTCCTTTAAGATTGACTAGTTTGATCTCCTTGCTGTCCAAGTGACTCTCAAGAGTCTTCTTCAGCACCACCGTTAGAAAGCCTCAGTTCTTCAGTGCTCTGCCTTCTTTATGATCCAACTGTCATATCTGTACATGACTACTGGAAGAACTGTAGCTTTGATTATACAGACCTTTGTTAGAAAAATGATGTCTTTTCTTTTTAATATGTTATCTAGGTTTGTCATAACTTTTCTTTCAAGGAGCAATCATTTTTTAATTTCATGGTTGTAGTCACCAACCACAGTGATTTTGGAGCCCAAGAAAATAAAGTCTGTCACTGATTCCAATTTTTCCCCATCTATTTGCCATGGAGTGATGGGACCAGATGCCATGATCTTTGTTTTTTTGAATGTTGAATTTTAGGCCAGTTTTATTTTTTTCCACTATCCTCTATCACCTTCATCAAGAGGCTCTTTGGTTCCTCTTCATTTTCTGCCATTAGGGTAGAGTCATCTGCAGATTTATAGTATAAAGTGATAATTTTGATGTAGCTCACTTTTATTGTTGTTGTTTATTTTATTATTCATATAAAAGAAATCATTGGCTAATGCAAGGGTAAAAAAATGTATCGGTATATTTTTTCTAAGAGTTTTATATTTTTAGCTTACATTTAGGTCTGTAAATTTTTTTAGTTACTTTTTGTGTATTGTGTGAGATAGGAGTCAAACTTTATTATTTTACTTGTGAATATCCAATTGTCTCCATATTATTTGCTGAAAAGACTATTCTTTTCACAATGGTTGCTTTGGTACTCATTGAAAACCCAGTAAATATAAATGTAAAGTTTTATTTATGGACTCTCAATTTTTTCTATTAATTTATATATCTATCCTTATGTAGTATCACACTGTTTTGACTATGGTAGCTTTCCACTAAGCTTTGAAATCAGGAATCATGTGTCCTTTGACTTTGCTCTTTTTTTTCAAGGCTGTTCTTATTATTTTGAGTCCCATCCATTTTCATATGAATTTTCAGATCAGCCTGCCAATTTCTGAGGGAAAAAAAAACACATTTGGGATTTTAATATGGATAGTTTTGAATTTACAGACTTATTTGTGGTTTATTGCCATTTTAATAATAGTCTTTCATCAATAAACATTAAGATAATATTATATTCTGTTGTTCAATGAAGTGTTATATATATTTTTTAATATTTAAAAGCTATTGAATTGTTAAAGTTTTCTATGTTTTTCCCAGTTTGTTTTAACCACTATTGAAAGTGAATATTGAAGTCTTCCAACTAATATTTTTGAGTTTTCTATTTTCTTTATCCCCTTTTAATCTGTCAGATTTTGCTTCATGTGTTTTGGGGATGTGCTGTTCATTGCATATACAGCCCTCCATTGGTATCCATAAGGATTGTTTCCAGAACCCTCATGTGGATACCAAAATCTGAGGATGCTCATGTTCCTCATATAAAGTGATGTTTATTTGCAAACAACCTATGTACATCCTTCTAAATACTTTAAATCATTTCTAGATTACTTATGATACCTATACAAAGTTAATACTATATAAATAATTTTAAAACAATGTAAATGCCATGTAAATAGTTGTCAATATGCTACAAATTCAGGTTTTCCTTTTTGGATCTTCCTGTATACTATTTTTTAAAAATATTTTTGTTCTACACTTGGTTGAATTGGTGGATACAGAATCATGAATATGGAGTCAACTGTATGTTTATAATTGTTTTATTTTCCTGATGTACTGTTTCTTATCATGACATCTCTTCGTTTCTAGTATTTTTTGTTTGTTTTAAAGTTATTTTCATATTATTATTTGAGAATAATATTTTTAGAATTCTCACATATTATATACAACTAATATATACTTAATCTCATTATATGTTATATGTAAGAATAATAATCTTTATTGTTATAAAATATATTTACTTCTATTAGTCTAGCTACCTCAGCTCTTTTATGGTTGTTGTTTACTTGGCATATGTTTTTATATACTTTTACTATTTATATCCTTGCATCTAAAGCATGTTTCCTACACAAAGCATATTGTTGCATCTTATTTTATATCCCATTTCATAATCCTTGCCTTTTGATGGCATTGTTTAAACCATTCACATGTAACATTTTTGATATATTTGAATTTATAGCTGCCATTTTGCTTTTTGTTTTCAATATGTCTGAGTATTTTTTGTAAATGTATTTCTCCTTTATTACCTTCTTTTGCAGTAACTGTAATTTTTAGTGTAGCATTTTAATTCCTGTTTGAATTTTTTATTTCTTTTCATAGTGGTTGCTCTAAGCCTTATAATAAACATTGTAACTCATCATCATCTATTTCAGATTTATTCATAGCTTCAGGGAAATATAGAAGTGTTACATTTATATGGCTCCATTTCATCCCATCTTTCCAACATTTTTGTGCATTTACTGTTATACACTTTGTGTTTATGTTGCAAACCAAAAATACATTATAATTGTATTTTTCACTTTGCATAATTTTATATCTTTTAAAGAAGCTAAGGAAAGAAATGATTGTGAGTATATGTTTATTGGGGCCTTCCAGGTGGCTCAGATAGTAAAGAATCTGCCTGCAATACAGGAGACCCAGGTTCAATCCCTGGGTCGGGAAGATCCCCTGGAGTGGGTTTGCTATGTTAAACTTCCTGTTTACCCTTTCAAGGTCTCTTAAATATTTCTTTGGATTTGAGTTGCCATCTGGTTTCATTTTCTTACTCCAAAACAGCTTTTTTTCTGACCAATCTCCTTTGTGTATTATTGTCAAATTTATTACTTTTTGGTGTGATATAGGCTCCATGTTATAATTATATTATATTGTTTTATGTAATTGCTTTGCATATCAGTCAAGAGAACAAGCAAAATGAAATATGCAATTATGCTATCTTTTGAAATTGTTTATATAATTACCTTTAATGGTACTCTCTGTTTTATAATGTGGATTCTAGTTACATCTGCTATCACTTGTTTCTTAGTGTGAAGAATTTTCTTTAGTTTTTTTCTGGTAAGGAAGATCTATTTGCAACAAATATTGTCAGCTTTTTTGGCCTGGAAATGTCTTTATTTTGACTTTATTTTTTATTTTTTTATTTTTTTTAGTTTTAAAAAGTTTAAAAAATCTCTATTTTCTTTTTTTAAAAAGATAACTTTGCTGGATATAGTACTCTTAGTTGATATATTTTTTATTTTCCATACTTTGTGCCATCCCACTACATTCTGATCTCCATCGTTTCCTGATGAGAAGTTAGTTGTTAACCTTATTGGAGTTTATATACATGGTGAGTTATTTTTCTCATGCTGCTTATAACATTCTGTCATTGTCTTTCAACACTTTTATTATGATGTGCCTTGATTCAAGTCTCTGTGTTTATCCTATTTGGAGTTTATTGAAGTTCTTAGATGTGTAAATTAATGTTTTAAATCAAATTTAAATTTAAAAAATAAATCAATCAAATTTGGAAAGATTTTAGACATTACTTCTTCAAGTAGTGTTTCTGTCTTCTTTCCTTCTGGTACACCTATTACACATGTTTTTGTGTCAAGATAATGATTGTTCCTCTCATCCTCCATATGTGGTTGAGTTACTTAATTTTTATTATCAACAATCAGGTTATATGATCAGTTTAAATCTATTGCATTTATTATCCTTATGAACCTCAAATTGTTCTATTTTGGGCCTGTGAGAGTTTCTTCAGTTTGGCTTTTGAGTTTTTTTCAAATGACTTTAATAGTTATTGATAACTTCCTTGCTATCAAGTATGATGAGGTATTCCAGGCTCATCTGGTACATTTCCTACCTCTGACCTGTAATTAGTTTTCTCCAAGAAGGTCTGGTTTACTTAAGTAAGAGATGATATTTCAAAATCAGTTTCTGGTTTCCAGAAGGTGGGAGGGTGGGTAAACTGGGAGATTAGAGTTGACATATATCCACTGCTGCTGCTGCTTAGTCACTTCAGCCTTGCCTGACTCTGCAACCCTGTGGACTGCAGCCCGCCAGGTTCTCTGTCCGTGGAATTCTGCAGGCAAGAATACTGGAGTGGGTTGCCATGCCCTCCTCCAGGGGATCTTCCTGACCCAGAGATTGAACCCAAGTCTCTTGCATTGCAGGCAGATTCTTTACCACTGAGCTATCAAGGAAGCCCCATATATACACTACTACACATAAAATAGATAACTAATAGAAACCTGCTGTAGAGCACCGGGAACTCTACTCAGTACTCTGTAATGGCCTATATAGGAAAGAATCTTTAAAAAAGAATAATATAGGTATTGTATATTTATAACCCATTCACTTAGCTGTATACCCGAAACCAACAAAACACTGTAATTTAACAATATTCCAATAATTTTTTTGAAAAGACACGACAGATTAACAGGAGAAAAAAAAGCAACTGTAATTCAAGACAGAGGTCTCATAGAAATGGGACAAAAGAAATGGCCTCATGCAGGCAGCTTTTATAACTTTTTAGACAAAGCAGCAATAAATATGAGAGGAATTGACAGGACAAAGAAAAAGATCATCATACCTGTGTGAAAAGTTCCCATTGGTACTGGAACAGTCACATACCTATGTCTTCTAAATCATAGTGATGCTTATAATTCAGATTAAAAACTTCAGGACTCTTACTTAAACTCTGTTGTTTCTTTTTTTCTCCATATCAAAAATCATACACACTATACTCTCTTCTTCTTGGAGACTTCATTTAATTTAGTTCCACAAGTATATCTATTAGAGTTTGATCAGGAAAGCAGACCATTTTGACTAATATGGAGTAAGAGATGGGTCTTAAGGGTTAGATTTTACATAATAGTGAGAGCTAGTGAAGAAATCTGTTGGAGACTGTTTCCTCTAAGTCTGATAACCGGGTCTGAAGCTGATGTAGGTAAGGAGGGAAGAAATACCATACGTGAAGTAGAAAAAAAGCAAGCAAAAAGTGGAACCCACAAGGAGAACCTGTGTTTCATGTCTCACTACCTACAGCCCTAACACTGTAGTTATATGCAGAAGAAACTGGTGACCTTTGCTATAGAATTGTACATGTGCTTGACTGAGGACTCAGAAAAACTGAAGAAAGGTATTTGACAGGGATTGAAGTGGGTTAGGACCTGACTGATGCCAGTTACCAACAAAGTGAGCTAGCAGATAGCTACTACATGGGCAGTTGTAGCAGTACATGGAGTCCCATACTGACATTCACAGAATAATGCCTGCAGTTCTACCTCTGCTTTCCAAAATTTATGCAATTTCTGTTATAGACAACTGTAATCTACAAATACACATGGAAAGAAATGCTGGTAAATGTAACTCCAGCTTGGATAAATTAACATAGTAGTAAACTACCATTTCTGATAGATAGGTATTTAATGTTAACTGCAAGTCCTTATCTTGGCACCTCTCTAGTCATTTTGGATAGATAAATCTTGTTATATGTTTTCCAGAAAGTTCTGAAGAGACTGTTTGTTTAATAGTTACAATTTTTTGATAACAATTTGTGCCCCTTATACCTGTAAGATTGTGTTGCTAGATGTAAAGTCTTGGCTTGTACCTTCTTTCTATGAATACCCTAAATATGATCTTCTATTTTCTTCTGGAATAAATCATTCTATCAAAAACCTGATAATAATTTAACATTCTTTCCCTAGTAAATCAGATGTTTCTTTTATTTTTCTTAAAGTCATGTAGTAATTGAATTTTCTTGATTTATAATTCTTAACATATTCTCTTTTCCCTTGCTTCAGTTTTCTTCTTTAGCTTGTTGCTCTGCCACCTTCTCTCACTTTTCTTATTTTGTTGTGTAAAATTTGAGCTCAACAGTTTTATGTTGCTTTATATTTATGGGAAATTATGTTTCCTGACTTTTTAGAATGAGGTGAGGTTTAGGGATGTTCTAATTTTACAGAGCTCCCTCTTCTCTTGTTTAGAAGTGAGTAAAAGTCACTCAGTCATGTCTGACTCTCTGTGACCCCATGGACTATACAGTCCATGCATTTCTCTCAGCCATAATACTGGAGTGGGTAGCCTTTCCCTTCTCCAGGGGATCTTCCCAATCCAGAGATCAAACCCAGGTATCCCTCATTGTGGACAGATTCTTTACCAGCTGAGCCACAAAGGAAGCCCAAGAATACTAGAGTGGGTAGCCTATCCCTTCTCGAGGGGATCTTCCCAACCCAGAAATCGAACTGGGATCTCTTGTATTGCAGGCAGATTCTTTACCAATTATTATTGATTTTTCTCTTATTTGAATATAATGTTAAAAATGTTTGTTGCTTTCTTGAATTTCCTGACTACATTCTTCTCATTTTGGCCTACACTTTATTTTTCTTTTATTTCTGTTTTGTCTTGTTCAATTTTTATGCTACTCTCAGCAATTTCTTTTTAGTATAGGACCTATCTTAGAAAGGAGTCCTGGTAGGTCGGTAATTAGGTTTACTGGACTAGCTTGCTCCAGTCACTTAAGTCCATATTATGGACCTTTCTTCAGTACCGGAGGAGAAAACCTCCCAATTTATGCTGCTGCTCTCACATTTGGAGAAGGCAATGGTACCCCACTGCAGTACTTTTGCCTGGAGGGTTCCATGGATGAAGGAGCCTGGTGGGCTGCAGTCCATGGGGTCGCCAAGAGTTGACACGACTGAGTGACTTCACTTCCACTTTTCACTTTCCTGCATTGGAGACGGAAACGGCAACTCACTCCAGTGTTCTTGCCTGGAGAATCCCAGGGACGGGGGAGCCTGGTGAACTGCCATCTATGGGGTTGCACGGAGTCGGACATGACTGAAGTGACTTGGCAGCAGCAGCACCAGCTCTCACATTGGCTTTCTATGCTTTCCAGTGCATGGCGATTTGGGGGTTCTCCTGTTTTCAGGTCCTTTCAATCCCACCTTATTTTTTCTTTCCGCACAGATGCTATTATCCTAAGCAATAGGTAACTCTCCTGCTTGTGTTTGCCAGTTGTGGAGTTATCTTGTCAGTTAGAAATGTTGTCCACGGGTTTTGCTTTTGCTACAACCCCCCCCCCATCCTTTTTCTTGCATTCTATTTTATTTTTAATCTTCTTGAGGTATGCTGCTGCTGCTGCTGCTAAGTCGCTTCAGTTGTGTCCGACTCTGTGAGACCCCATAGGCGGCAGCCCACCAGGCTCCCCCCATCCCTGGGATTCTCCAGGCAAGAATACTGGAGTGTGTTGCCATTTCCTTCTCCAAGGCATGAAAGTGAAAAGTGAAAGTGAAGTCACTCAGTCGTGTCCGACTCTTAGCAACCCCATGGACTGCAGCCCACCAGGCTCCTCTGTCCATGGGATTTCCCAGGCAAGAGTACTGGAGTGGGGTGCCATTGCCTTCTGCAAAAAATTCATAAGATACTTAAAGTATGTCATGATGATTTGACATACATATATATTGTGAAATAATTTCTCTCATGTAGTTAATTAATACATCCATCACCTTATTTATTTACTTATTGTGAGAACATTAATTTCTACCCTATTAACAAATTTCAATTATACAATGCAGTGTTATCAATCATAGTCACCATGTTATGTTCAATCTTCAGACCTTATATTCATCTTATAGCTGAAAATATGCACCCTTTTACCAATCACTGCCTACTAACCTCACCCCCAAGCCCTAGCAACCATTTTTCTACTGTTCTTAAGTTTGACTTTTTTTAGGTTCCACGTGTGAGTGATGCTGTCTTTGGCTGTCTGACTCATTTCACTAAGCAAAATGTTTTCAAGGTCCATCCATGTTGCTACAGTGGGCAAAATCTCCTTATTTTTTATGGCTATATATTGTATGTAACATTTTCTTTATACATTTGTCTATTGGTGGACACTTAGGTTGTTTCCATATCTTAACTATTGTGAATGCTCCAGTGAACATGGGAGTGTAGATATCTATTTGAGATCCTTATTTTATTTCTTTTGTATATATATTCCAACGTGAGATTGCTCAATCATATGATAGTTATACTTTTAATGTTCTCTATAAAGTCCATAATATTTTCTATAGTAGCTGTTCCAATTTACATTCCCATCAACAGTGCACAAATGTTCCCTTTTCTCCACATCTTCACCAACACTTATCTCTTGTCTTTTATCTCTTGACAGCCTTTCTAGTGAGTATAAAGTAATAATATCTCACTGTGGTTTTGATTTGCACTTCCCTGATTATTAGTGATGTTGAACATATTTTCATGTAACTGTTGACTATTTATATATCTTCTTTGGAAAAATGTCTATTCAGATCATCTGTCCATTTTTTTTAATTGATTTTTATTTTTTAGTTTGTTTTGCTTTACAATACTGTATTCATTTTTCTATACATTGACATGAATCAGCCACGAGTGTACATGAACTCCCAATCCCGACCCCCACCTCCCCCCTCCTGCCCCACACCTTCTCTCTGGATTATCCCCGTGCATCAGTCCCAAGCATCCTGCATCCTGCATCAAACCTAGACTGGCGATTCGTTTCACTTATGATATCATACATGTTACATTGCCACTCTGCCAACTCATCCCACCCTCTCCCTCTCCCACAGAGTCCAAAAGGCCGTTCTATACATCTGTGTCTCTTTTGCTGTCTTGCGTACAGGTTTATCATTACCATCTTTCTAAATTCCATATATATGTGTAAGTATACTGTATTGGTGTTTTTCTTTCTGGCTTATTCACTCTGTATAATCGGCTCCAGTGTCATCCACCTCATTAGAACTGATTCAAATGTATTCTTTTTAATAGCTGAGTAATACTCCATTGTGTATATGTACCACAGCTTTCTTATCCATTCATCTGCTGATGGACATCTAGGTTGCTTTTTTGCTATTAGTTCATATGAGTTCTTTATATATTTTGGATATTAACTCCTTATCAAATATATGATTTGTAAATATTTTTTCCCATTACCAGGTTGTCTTCATTTTGTTGATTGTTTCTTTTGCTACTCTGAAGCTTTTTAGTTTGGTGTGGTCCACTTATTTACTTTTGCTTTTGGTGTCAAATCCAAAATTTCATTGCTAAAACTCATGTGAAGAAGTCTATCCCCTGTGTTTTATTCTAGGAGTTTTATGATTTCTGATCTCAAATTTGCCTTTAATCCATTTTGAGTTGAATTTTGTATATGGTGTAAGATAGACATCCAGTTTCATTCTTTACATGTGGCTGTCAGTTTTCTTATCACCATTTATTAAACACACTATCTTTTCCCCATTGTTTATTCTTGGTGTCTTTGTTATAAATTAATTACCTATAGCATACATGCTGATTTTTCAATTAAAATCCAAAATTTCATTGCTAAAACTCATGTGAAGAAGTCTATCCCCTGTGTTTTATTCTAGGAGTTTTATGATTTCTGATCTCAAATTTGCCTTTAATCCATTTTGAGTTGAATTTTGTATATGGTGTAAGATAGACATCCAGTTTCATTCTTTACATGTGGCTGTCAGTTTTCTTATCACCATTTATTAAACACACTATCTTTTCCCCATTGTTTATTCTTGGTGTCTTTGTTATAAATTAATTACCTATAGCATACATGCTGATTTTTCAATTTCTCTTTTTCTTTGGATATTCAAAGTGTTTTAAAACAATGCTGCTAATTCTTCCACTTTCCCCAAATCTTGCAGAGCAATCTTTTCAAACACAAATCTGAATATGATACTTCTTTATAATTATGTTATAAATCTTTACTATCCTTAGATGAGGTCCATGCTTCTTATAATGGCTTAGAAGAATGGTTCCTACAGTTTGCTTTGCATTAGAACTATATATGGTATTTTGAATAGTCCTGAGGCCCAGATTGTACTCAAGAGCAATCTGCAGATGGGACTAGGCATTTATAGTTTTTTAAGTTTCCCCAGATGATGCCAATATTTGAGAACCATTGACTAGAAGACCCTTGACAGTCTTATCCAGCACTTATCTATTTCTATTTCTCTCCATGTCAATGTTGCCCAACAAGCCCTCATCTAATTCACTCATCAGTCCTATCAAATTACTTAGAGCACTAAAATTCATTACCCTGTCTCCTTGCCTCAGAATACCCTTTCCCTGTAAAATGACTATGTACCTGGTGATCACCATATAACTTGACGGTAGAAGATCAAGGATCTAAGGATCTAAGATCAATAATCTAAGGATTATTATAGGTATCTGATTTTAACAAAGGTAAGGGAGATGGTTGATTCTTTGTAAATTTAGGTTTTCTTTCTTCATACTATGCCCATTATTGGACCAAACCTCGTGATATCATGAACCATTTCTTGCTTGGAGGTGAGCCTTTAGCTCTCTCTGGTTATCTCTGTAAGACTAATTTTTGGTTTTTGGGAAGTATATTGAGAAGGATAAGTTGCTGACCAGGAGCTCTATAGGGTATGTACTTCTCTGAGTGATTTATATTTATAATACTGGGGCTGAAGTTGGAAATTAGACCTGCCACTTTAAAATATGCTTGGTCTGACTTTGGTATTGTGAAGAGTGGATTCTTATCAGTGGTTGCATTAAAACAGCATCAGAGACAAGAACAAGCATATTTCTAAAATGACAGTTCTAGGAGGCTTCCTGTTTTAAATTAAATCATGGTTCCAAACGGCTAAGCCCTGGATTAAAGATTTTGATTTGTCTCTATATTCTCTTAATCAAAGCTCTTTTTCTTAATGTTTATATCCTTAAGAAAAATGAGGAACAACTTCTTCCTTTCTTTTATTGTACCACATTAGGTCCCAGTAGACACCAAATAATTCATCTTGGTTTGGAATAAGATAAACTTTTGGTTCAAGCAGAGAACCGTTTTGAAGCAGTTAAAAATAATGTCATAGATTCATCTTTCCAGTTCTGGGAAAATGATATAAAGTCTGAGAGGACTCATGTTGTTTAATCACTCAGTCATATCTGCCTCTTCGCAACCATGTGGACTATAGCATGGCAGGCTCCTCTGTCCAAGGGATTTCCCAGGCAAGAATACTGGAGTGGGTTGCCATTTCCTCCTCCAGGAAATCTTCCTGACCCAGGGACTGAACCTGCGTCTCCACTTTTTCTGCATTACAGGTGGATTCTTTAATGCTGAGGCACTAAGGAAGTAAAAATAGTTACCTCTTTGGGATAAATTGCACACAGGTAGTTTTGTTTTTTCAGGTTCTCATCTGATCTTTCCAATTTTTTTTTCTTTTTTTTAATTAATTTTTATTTTTTAGTTTGTTTTGCTTTACAATACTGTATTCGTTTTGCTATACATTGACATGAATCAGCCACGAGTGTACATGAACTCCCAATCCCGACCCCCACCTCCCCCCTCCTGCCCCACACCTTCTCTCTGGATTATCCCCGTGCATCAGTCCCAAGCATCCTGCATCCTGCATCGAACCTAGAAATGCAAATCAAAACCACAATGAGTTACCATTTCACACCAGTCAGAATGGCTGCGATCCAAAAGTCAACAAGCAATAAATAATGAAGAGGGTGTGGAGAAAAGGGAACCCTCTTACACTGTTGGTGGGAATGCAAATTAGTACAGCCACTATGGAAAACAGTGTGGAGATTCCTTAAAACATTGCAAATAGAACTGCCTTATGACCCAGCAATCCCACTGCTGGGCATACACACCGAGGAAACCAGAATCAAAAAAGACACGTGTACCCCAATGTTCATTGCAGCACTATTTATAATAGCCAGGACATGGGAGCAACCTAGATGTCTATCAGTAGATGAATGGATAAGAAAGCTGTGGTACATATGCACAATGGAGTATTACTCAGCCATTAAAAAGAATATATTTGAATCAGTTTTAATGAGGTGGATGAAGCTGGAGCCGATTATACAGAGTGAAGTAATCCAATTTTCTAACAATGAATATCTTTGTAAGTATACATTTAAAGAGGTTAAGTGTAGCTAGAAAGTTTTCTTCTAAGCTAGGAGACATTGGCTTTTTTAGGACTTTATTGAGGGATTTGTAGAATCTATCACTTTTCATAGTGTTTGTACTTTTCATATATTTTTCTTCTAAATAGCATAAGCTAAAGAGTCTCCCAAAGCAACTTAACTTGCTTCCTTTCACTCCTTGGTACTGCAAAGGTCTCAAGTTATGACTCTTAATTAAAGGAGAGGAGTTTTTGTTTGTTTGTTTGTTTTTTTTTTTTTGAGTAGGATGGTTAATTCATTAAAATTATTTTTACTCTCCAAACATATATTTGGAATAAATAGCACATGAGGACACAGGAAAAGCCATCTGGTGATTCTGTGTCTGTGTGCCCTTTGGATTGGTTGTCCCATAGCTCAGCTTTGTCTATGCTGATACTGCCCCACCAGGGCATACTGGCTAGGAGGGAGGCATTGCTTACATGTTAGAAAGGACAAACCAGTGCAATAGCAAGGCATTGAAACACAAATCTCACTTTTTTTTGGGGGGGAAGCTCTATTAAAATCAAACTTTAATCATGAATTGTGGAATAGAACATAGGCAGTTAGGAGCTACTAAAATATTAACACATCTATTGAAACAGAAACCCAGGCACTTTATTTTCCTCATGACCAGCTCGGGGATTTCATAATTAAGTCTTTCAGTTTGATTTATTTAGACTCTAAGCAAACTTTCAAAGTGAGTTTGAGGGGCTTTGTACTTGGAACATGAATGCATTGCATTTCCCAAGGCTATTTGGAACTGGGGTTTCATCACTTCAACACTCTGCTCAGAAGCAGGTATTCCAAAAAACTTCTCTTGAACACAGTTACTCATTAATTGTGAGAAGGACTTCAGACATCTGTCTTAAAAATGAATCTTCAGGAAGGAGGGAGAGAGAAAAAGATATAATACTGAGGAGGGAAATTTATATTAGTCACAGCATGTTAATTTCTCTTGGTACTACAAAGTGGACACTTCTCTCATCTAAGCCTTTAACTGGTTCTAAGTAGTTCCTCATTGGCCAGAGTGAGTGGAAAGATGCACCCCGTTAGCATTTAGAAACATTAGTCCTTTTACTTTGATAGTGTGGAACATTGAAACTAACATAATCTTGAGATTAATCATGTGGCAAATTCTGAGATAAACTGAGCTTGAACATACAAGGTAACGTCAACCCTTCTCAAGGAACAGGATTGGTAAATCAAAGGAAAGAATGAGACCTAAATACAGTACAGATTTAAGGGTAGCATTTTATTGAGTTGCACATAATAATCTTCGTTTGAGAGAAATCAAGGAAGGGAGAAAGGGAGTGAATCACCCAGAAGATGCATGCAATTAGTCTTATACAACAAGAGAGTGAGAGCAACAGAGAGGAGGGAAGGAGAAAAGGAGAGAGAAGAAGAAAATAAAGAGAAAACAGAAAGAGAAAGAAGAGAGCACTGCTACAGCAAGCATAGTATCCACGCTTAAAAATATGCTTTGGGATATTTGAGCATTGGAAAATGACCAGTTGACTTGGTCATTTGCCAAATCAGGCAACAAAATAGGCTCTAAATGAAAAATCGTGTCTCAGCACTGTGATGATAGGGACATTGTAAAAGCTGAATGCGGGAAAACCAAAAGAAAACAAGCAGCACCCTAAGAGAAGAGATGAGAAAACTGGAGTGGATAATCTGGCTGCTTTTCTCTAAAGTTCCAAGCTTCAGAGTTTATTTATTCGAGAAATGGTACAGGCTTACCCTCAGCATAACTCATTAATTATACCTGAGATGGAGGAATTGGCTGGTAAAAATCATTGTCTGGTGTTGCCACAGATGTGTACTGATGGAAGGGTTCCTGGGAGGATATGGTGGAGGATCTAAATGTATGAGTTTGGTCCTGTTGGCCCTTCTTCCCTGAAGATAGAGCTATCTGCAACTTTTTGTGTCATTGGGAAGATGATCCACAATTAGAACACATCCTAGACAGATTGTTCAGGGACTGCTGTTTCTGTCTCCTTGCACTCTCTGCCCTGCAGCGCTCATTCCTCCTCCTCTAAGCTGATGTTCAGGCTCCAGGTGCCCTGGGCAGCCTGAAGTGCTTCAGAGTCTCTCACTGAAGTTGCCCCGCCAGCATGATTTGATTTCCTTTTCTGACCACCTTTCCCCCCACACAATCAGAAGGAATCTGAAATATATCCTGTTCCTCTAATTTTCCTCTCATCTTGATGTTGGAAAGAAGCTGTTTCACCCTAAGTTGTCAGTCTCTCCCCATGTCTTTACTGTCTGTGTGGATTTTCACAGGAGACTCTTAAAGCGAAAATGCCCTAAGAGAAACAATGATAGAATTTAGTGTCAGAAGCACCCAATATGAGGCCACCCTAATCGTGGAACCTTGGGAAAGGTCCCTAGTTAATATGAATCACAATTTATTAATTTGGCAAATGCAAGAAAGAATCATTTATTTCACAGATTAAAAATTAAAGTGTGATTGTAGCTGTATAAAGCCCCCCAATAAACTGTTGAACCTTGAGTAACTGTTGTTAGTGTTATTGTTTTCATCATGGCAAAATTCTTGATAGGCCTGTGAAAGAAGTATTTAGAGCGGAAGAGGAGGGGTGCTTCCATAAAAACTCTAGTATCATACCCTGTAGTAGCCAACTACTCTACAGGTTTTAGGCTGGCCTTAAACTAGGACTGAGCTTTTAAAATGTATGGCAGAAAGAGAAGAACTAAAGAGCCTCTAAATAAAAGTGAAAGAGGAAAGTGAAAAAGTTGGCTTAAAACTCAACATTCAGAAAACTAAGATCACGGCATCCGGTTCCATCACTTTGTGGCAAATAGATGGGGAAACAATGGAAACAGTGAGACTTTATTTTGGGGGGCTCCAAAATCACTGCAGATGGTGACTGCTGCCATGAAATTAAAATATGCTGCCCCTTGGAAGAAAAGTTATGACCAAGCCAGACAGCATATTAAAAAGCAGAGATGTTTATTTGCCAATAAAAGTCAGTCTAGTCAAAGCTATGGTTTTTCCAGTAGTCATGTATGGATGAGAGAGTTGGACTATAAAGAAAGGTGAGTGCTGAAGAATTGATGCTTTTGAACTGTAGCATTGGAGAAGACTCTTAAGAGTCCCTTGGACTGCAGGAAGATCAAACCAGTCCATCCTAAAAGAAATCAGTCCCAAATATTCATTGAGGGGACTGATACTGAAGCTGAAACTCCAATACTTTGGCTACCTGATGTGAAGAACTGACTCATATGAAAAGACCCTGATGCTGGGAAAGATTGAAGGTGGGAGAAGGGGATGGCAGAGGATGATTTGGTTGGATGGCATCACTGACTCAAAGGACATGAGTGTGAGTAGGGTCCAGGAGTTGGTGATGGACAGGGAGGCGTGTTGCAGTCCATAGGGCCACAGAATCAGACAAAACTGAGTGACTGAACTGAACCCTTTGCAACAGTTAATTTCTATATTGTCTCAGAGGTAGCCCTCTATGAATTCAGTGTGACTTCATGGAAAAGCTATTCAGGGTAACACTGAGCTCAGTCAAACTCATTAAATTTAGCGAATAGGGATGAGACATGAAGAACTGAACTCTTAGATTTCTTTTGACAAGAAATTGACCTACTAATGTTCTAAGTGGTACTCTAACCATGCTGAGGACATCAATGGTGGATCAGTAGACCCTAAGCACATACATGTGTATGTCAGCTCTGTGCTTGTCTTCAGATCTTATGCTATCCATTATTTTGCTGCATAAGTTAGAATTTAGGAAATTACCCATCCAACGAGTCTCTAACTTGTTTTCTTTCAGTAAAAAATATCTTTAAAAAAGTTAAAACACATCATCCTTATCTTCCATGAAATCAAAGCATTCATAAAATCAGAAGTACCCACTTTATACCTTTATACCTTTCATTTTTGTCACGTGGACTTGTTGTAGATTGACTTGTGTTTTCTAAGAGAGTATGTGCTTGTTATTGATAATAGTATTTATTGATACTACCCTGATAATATCCAGGGAGTGTTGATTCTTCTTTCAGCCACCCTTTTCAGGGGTTTCCAAATTATGAATGGGCCACATTTCTGCAATTATATAAACATTAACTTTATAAGATATTTTCTCATAGAAATAATAGTAAAGTTTGTGGTTGTGGCCCTAATTAGATGTCAGAAACTTGTTAAAGTCATTATGATTTCTATCAGAAGTCTTGGGATTTCATATGTAAAGATCCCTTGTTGATAACATCAACTTTGAGAAGGAAGCTCCTCTCAAAGTTCATTCTCTTTTCACTAACCTGGTGATGTGAGTGCCTTTTCCCCCTTACCAAGGTCTCTTTGCCTGGGTCATACCTTTCTCCTGGGTTGGGTCATGATTTAACTTGTTTTAAGACATCATTGAGCTTGGTGTTTAAGGTCTTGATGGAGAGATGTTCATAGTGACAAATAAATTAACAAACATACAGAAACCAATAGACCTGAAGTCTCAAGCCACCAAAAATGTTTCTATCCAGGAAGTGACTGTGCTACCATTTTGTTATAGACCTCAACACCATAACACCATGTTTTGAAGTAACCACATTTTGGAGGTATTGCAGCAGTTTCCACCTTCTGCTTGAGATTTCCTCTTATTTGTTTTCAAATATCTGAGATGAAGGGGACCCTGCACCACAACATCTGAGGAATTTTGTTCACAACTACATTCAAACTGGGGGCAAAGGCTTCCCATCCCCGTTATCTCATTTGAGGTATGCTTGGTGCTAAGAATCACTTGTCTGTTCTTCAGGAGCACCAGTACCGGGCAGGCAGGCAGAAAGAATGTTTGAACATATGTCTCATGCACACTTAAAAGTGTTGTATATTTCTTTGGTGCAGAAATATGGAATCTGTCATTTGGACAAAGGTGCACACAGATCTTTGTCCTTACTAAGGACTCTAGGTGAAAGTTATTACTTTTATTGATATTTTTCCAATAAAGAAGAAAATATAAAATATCTAGTAAAATTTTTGAGGAAATTTAGAGTCGTAAAAGGCTACTCCACCTATGTTTTCCTGGAATAGGAATAGGTAATATAATGCCCCAAATCAGTGCAGTACATCTATTCACTCAACTAAAATCTTGGAGGTCCATATCTATATGTGCAAATATTCTTGTAGAAATTGGAGATACAGCAGTAGATAAAAGAGACAATAATGCCTTAGTCTCAGGAAGCTTACAATTCTAGAGCATATCAGGAGTCTTAAATTTTGAGACAATTGCTACAAGCATTGATCCTGTGAGGTCACAGGCTGCCTACTGTCTGAGTGGCCCCCAGCTGCCTTCAACAGGCAGCCCTTCCCCCTTGCCTTCAACGTGGCGGCACTGAGGAGTATGCACACACCTGGGTCTCGAGAAGATGGGATAGATTCAGGTGACAGAGTCTCTCTCACCTTTTTTACTTCTGCGTGGGCCCCTTCCTTTCCTTCCAGAGTGGGAGACTCCTTCCCCTTAGCCAGTATCCACCTCCATACCTCATGGGTTAATGAGTGTGGT
Organism: Aepyceros melampus; assembly: GCA_006408695.1. Classification (NCBI taxonomy): domain Eukaryota; kingdom Metazoa; phylum Chordata; class Mammalia; order Artiodactyla; family Bovidae; genus Aepyceros; species Aepyceros melampus. Next base: position 164,904 of record SJXQ01003312.1, on the reverse strand, counting down.
GCCCCAGCAACACATGAGAAGAGAGAGGCACATTCAACTTCCAACGGAACCTATTTTTATTAGATTAGAGTAGTCTTCTGCTGTGGTAGAGATCATGGTGGCAGGTAATTTGGAGACCAAAACAGTGCAGAGAAGTTGAGGAAATGCAATGTGGACTCTGGTGATGGGGTTTGGTGTGGGGCTGTGAGGCAGTGCCTAGCTGCCAGGATCCCTCTAAGCGGTGGGGTGAGGCCAAGATCAGCTGAGCCAGGAGTGAAATGAAGAGAGTTGAGTCTGGAGGGTGGGGTAAACTTAAGGGTTGAAGGAGGGAGCCAGGGATTGTTGCAGCCTAAAAGGGTTAGTAGTGGAGTGAAGGAAGGGGAAGGGATGTTTCTAGGTCAGACTGGCAATGTTTAGAGAGTGTTCAAGCGCTAAAGTAGAATCTTTGATACCCTTTGATTTTTAATAAAGGAACTTCCACAATTGGGGGTGCATCAGTCTGAGGCTGTCTGAACACAGGTGCAGTTCTAAAGTCATCATTGTCTTGGTACCCTGTATCAATGCCTCATTCTCCTGCTGGAACATCAAACAAAGGAAATTTGTGAACAGCATTAAAAATGCCATAAATCCAAACTTGATTCACAGATAGGCTGCAAGCCATTGCCATGTCTCATATTATGCCATTTTAATGTTCTACCAAACTGCCATGCTCCTTTACTCATAGAAATAAGTATTTGGTATACACATATTATCTTCAAATAATAGGAATAAGAGGAGTCTTTTGGAATTTAACCCTTTTCTTTAGGTATCTCTAAAAAGGTATGTGTTATTCTTTACATGCATATGCTATTTTATATTCTTTATATAGTTTCACTATTTTTAATTCTCTATATACTTCTCTCCTACACACAAACAAAAAAGCATAATTATGTTGAGGTTTTGAACAATAGAGATACCATCAGAGTAGTGTATGAGTTTTTGACCTTTAATGCTTACATTTTGACTTAAAATACATGTATTCTTTTAACTAAAATTAACTATGACTGAAAATGTAACCTGTTTCTCAACTCAGTTATATACTTCTTTTTTTTTGTCTCTGATTTGCTGTATCACTTTTTGTACTGTCTATTCATTCCCTCCCCCACCCCTTCCTCCCAATCCCACACACACCCTACACTCTCTCCCCCCATCCCTATCAGCCCCCCCACCACCACACACACACAGACACAGTATATCCCAGGCTAGACTCATTAGGGACACGGTACAACAGTACAATTTGAGTATCAGAGTTCTCTTGCCAATTTCTCATTCAGCTGAGGAAGATGCACTGCCATGGTCTCGGGTTTGCTCTTCATTTTCCTTTATGCATGATTCAGTGACTTCATTTAACTGGTGAAATTATTTTTGATGGATAAGTTGAGAGTTGGGTAGATCTAGGCTTTTGAAATCATTTTGGCAACACTTTCTTTGATACTATACCACATCGCTTCTTTCCTCATGAATGAAAAATAAATAACCTCATAATGACTGTAAAGATGAGTATTTGAAAAGATAGACACTTTGAAATTGTCTTTCCCTCAATATTTTTTACACCATATGCTATACAGACTGCTTTTATTCAGAGTGGTATTTGAAGATCTGAGAGGTGGGGAAATGCAGAAATTTTCTAAATAAAATATGCACATAGACATAGACAGGAAATAGTTTAAGCTTCAAGTGAGTTAGTTAAGGAAATAATCTGTGCTCAGATGAAGTGCAAACTTGTGATGGAAAGGCAGTGATCACTGGACTATGTGTGTTTAAATGTAACTTAATGAACCGGCCATCAGATGGCCTGGTTGATTGAAAGATGATTCATCTATTTGTTGGCTCAAGTGACTGGAGTAGAGTGGCCCTTATATAACAAATACTTTGCTTTTCTGTAATCTGGGGGGTTACAGGATGAGTAAGTGTGGTCCCTCCTGGTAAGGGACCCAGAGTCTGACATGGGAGCCACTCACAGAGCACAACACAGCGCTCTGAGTGCAGGAGCGAGGTGTCCCAGGTGAAAGGGCAGAAGAAAGGTCAGTTACGTGACCTCCAGGGGCATTGGGTTGGGCTTGGAAGAAATTAGGAGATTTTCCGCAGAAAGTACAGCTAAGCTGACTCTTCACTGATGAGTCACTCAAAGCAAAGAGGAGACAGGAAAGGTATTTAGGAAAAAGGGACAATCTGAGCAAAGTCAATGAGGCAAGAATCCTCATGTACAAACAGTAAGGAATGAATAAAGAGCATGGAAGAAGACCAGATTAAGGAGAGAATCAAATACCAGATCAACTCTCTTTTGTCTGCAAAGAAGAGTAATCCAGGGTCAGTGAGACCAAACTGAAGGCTGACAATAAGAATAATACCAAAAATACAAATTCTACCTCAGAGTCATATGCAGCAATATTATTATTATTTTTCAAAATAGTTTCATGAATATTCTTATTTGACAGAGAGAACCTAGCAAGATGTAAGTAGGCTAATAATACTATCAAATTAAGATGAGGAAAATATAGGGATTTTAAGAATTTGACCACAGCCTTATAATTTGTTGGTACCATGTCAGGGCTGGGACATTAGTCTCATACCACAAGTGGTACAATATATCACCTGCCTCTGCAACCAAGGCATCTTAGCTCAGTCTTTACCATACCTTGAAATCCAGGCCAGCCATCTTCTTATGTGAGAGATCAGTAAGACAGACTTCTATGTGGCAGAGTAGGGCGGAGCCCACCCCACTCTTGGGGTAAAAATCATATTGTACGTACAATTCATTCTCTTCACACAAAAGAAAAAGAAAGAGAATAGTCCATAGTGATCACTAATAATATGTTAGTAATTATTAATTACTTTAATTAATAATAATATATAGTGTTATTGGGGAGAAGGCAATGGCACCTCATGGCAGTCCTCTTGCCTGGAAAATCACATGGATGGAGGAGCCTGGTGGGCTGCAGTCCATGGGGTCGCTAAGAGTCGGACACGACTGAGTGACTTCACTTTCACTTTTCACTTTCATGCGTGGGGTTGCAAAGAATCAGAAATGACTGAAGCAATTAAGCACATTGAGCACATAGTGTTATTTGTAACATATTATTAAATGGCAGTCCACTCCAGTACTCTTGCCTGGAAAATCCCATGGATGGAGGAGCTTGGTAGGCTATAGTCCATGGGGTCACAAAGAGTTGGGCATGACTGAGTGACTTCACTTTCACTAATATGTTTTTATACTAATAATAATAACTTATGACAGCAGTGAAAGATATATTTCAGGGCCAGGCACCAAGCAGAGCACCTTACATTTACCTCTCAAACAACCCCATGGGGGTGCATACTGCTATTGTTCCCATTTTGCAGGTGAGCAAAATAAGGTTCAACAACTTGCTAAAGTATTAAATAGAAGTTCAGTGACATTGATATTTGTTGATATCACCCAAGCTCATCATCACTTTGTGAAACTACCTGTCTCATGTACTGTTCCTTGATTTATACAACACCTGTACTGTACCATATGTGAATTGTTGTATTTAATAAAACATATGGAGACTTCTTTCTCTGTTCCAAGAATTCTGTGGCAGAAACTGCTACTCTGTATCTAAAGATACCCCATTCTAGAATGTTTACCAACTATTCTTTGGCCCTGCTATTTAAAAAAAAAGAATGATTAAAAAATGCTGAGTGTCATAAACCCTAATGGAACTTGGCTTATTATTTAATTCAGCTTCAAGGGTGGGCATGTCATGGAAATCTATTAGTAAAAACCTAATATATAAACCAATGGGATGATAAACTGAACATACTGAAAACCTGTTAATTCTCAATAGTGTTTGAACTTCAGGTTTGGCTTCTGTTCCCAAGAAACCGACAGGATGCAGGGCTGTCTTCTTGCATGTCAATGTGTTTGCAGCTCTTTTCTGTCTCCCTGCTGTAGAGGATGCACAATCAGGTATTAAGATGTGACAGGATGATGGAAATGAGAAAGTGAAGAAGGCACATGGGAAGGCAGTAATTAACCGGAATGCATATTTATCATAGTCTGTCATTGTTTACAAACAATATAATGATTCCTGATGGTGAAATTAAACTCCAGGCTTCTAGTTTGTGAAGTCAATCAAACAACCCCAGCAGGTGCAGATCAGCAGAAGGACTAACCAAATAAATGTTCTGATATACAGGATAAAGCTAGAGACATCTGTCAAAAACAGATTGATTGTTGAAAATTTGCATAATCTGTATATGGAGATGTCTTAACCATTGATAAGTCATGGCATGATGAGGGAAGAACTGGACTTATAAACAAAAATTCTTGACTCATATTCAGCATAGACACATTATTTTCTTTCCTGAGCCTCACTTTTCTCATCTGTAAAATGGGAATAAGAGCATCTATCTCATAGAGTTCCTTCCCTCCATCTCCATTCTTTTAAGTCATCCTTAAGAGCAGCCTGGAAACCATCAGCTGCTTCCCTACCTCCATTCTTACTCACCTATAATCTGTTCTCTTGGGAGCAGAGTGAGTAAGCTTGTTACAAAGATGAATTGTGTATTCCTCATTAAAACCATCCTTCTTATTGTCCTGCATAAATGCTGATTGTAGGCTTCGAAGTTCTTTACAACTTGACACCTGTCTCTCTTCCTAGAGCTCCTCCTGTCTCACTGCACATTCTGTCTTATTCCTACTCCAGGGCCTTTGCATGATGTTCCTTTTGCTGATAATGACTTCTGCATGGTCCTCATAGGCTAGCTTGTTTTGGACAATAGGTCCCTGCTCAAATATCAGCTTCTCTGCAGATGCCTTCTCACCATTATATCTGTCAATTACAACTCTCTCACCCAACTCACCCCACCATATTATCCTGTTTTATTTTCTTCACAGTCCTCATCATTACCTGAAATATTCTCTTTTACTTGTTTAGTGTTTATCTTCCTTACTAGATTGTAAAATACCTGTGAGCAACTGTGTACCCATTGCCTAAAAGTACAATCAAATATTAATTGAATGCTGAGTTAATAAATATGAGGATCAAATGAGGTGTAGTAAATGAAAGTGTGTCTCTAATCTGTCAAATGTTACACAAGTACTGGGTTTTATAATTTCTTCTCTCCTGCTAAGTCATGGCTCTTCTTAAGTCTCTGTCAAAAATGGAACAAGCATCATTTCCAGCCAGGAACTTTTCAAATGGGAACTTACTTTCCAGAAACTTACAATGTAATGAAAGACTAGATTAGCACAAAGAGTAAAATAAGATATTTATATCAAAAATTGAAGATACCTTATATTCATTTTGCTAAGGTCATTTGTTTTTCTTTTTACCACACCACTCTATGTAACTATATAGATGCCTGTATGTCAGATAGAATTATTGTACAGAATTAGAGAAACATGGGAAAGGGGAATTTGAAATAGTGTTGATGTGGAGAGAGAACAGGATTTATCAATTTGGCATTTCTACAGGCTCATGAGAATTCCCGTATTTAAATAGTCACCTTCATTCCACTCCCTTACACCTTCAGTCTCTTTCTTTCCCTGGCACATTTTCATATATTTGTTGGCCATTTGTATAGCTTTTGGGGAAAAATAATATCTATTCAGTTTCTCTGCCCATTTAAAAATGTTTGATTGTTTTTAGTTTGTTTTTGCCTATTGAATTAAATGAGTTTTTGATATTTTTTGGACTCATACCCAGGGGTCAAATCTGCATCTCCTTCATCTCCTCCATTGGCAGGCAGATTCTTTACCATTGGGCTACCTGGGAAGCTCTATTTTTTTTGGATATTAACACCTTATTAGATATATGATTTGCAAATATTTTCTCCCACTCCATAGATTGGTTTTTCATCTTGGTGGTTGGTTGTTTTGCCATATGTTTTTTTTGCTTGATGTAATCTCAATTAATTTTTTGCTTTTGTTGCTTGTACTTTTGGTTACACACCCAAAACTAATTGTCAAGGTACTTTTATCCTATGTTTTCTTCCAAGAGATTTATGGTTTCATATTTTATGTGTAATAAATTAACCATTTTTATTTAATGTAACCTCTATCAAAATCCCAGTGGCATTTTTTACAGAAGTAGAAAAAAAAATCTTAAAGTTTATATGGAAACACAAAAGACTGTGAATAACCAAAGCAATCCTGATTAGAAAAAAAAAGAAAAACAAAGGCCAAAAAAAAAAAAAAAAAAATAGAAACTACAAGTTTCATCACACTCCCTGAACTCAAATTATATTAAAGAGTGATAGTAATCAAAATAGTATTATAGTATGGCACTTGCATAAAAATAGAGAGAAACCAGTGGAACAGAATCAATAGCCCCAAAGCAACGCTTCATATATGATCAACTATGGCACCCCACTCCAGTACTCTTGCCTGGAAAATCCCATGGATGGAGGAGCCTGGAAGGCTGCAGTCCATGGGGTCGCTGAGGGTTAGACACGATTGAATGACTGACTTCACTTTCACTTTTCCCTTTCATGCATTGGAGAAGGAAATGGCAACCCACTCCAGTGTTCTTGCCTGGAGGATCCCAGGGACTGGGGAGGAACAGGATTCCCTGTTCTTCACTGTCTACCAGTTCATTTCAGTTCAGTCCTCAGTCATGTCTGACTCGTTGCAACCACATGGACTGGAGCACTCCAGGTTCCCTTGTCCATCACCAACTTCCGGAGCATACTCAATTCATGTCCATCACATCAGTCATGCTATCCAACCATCTCATCCTCCGCTGTCGCTTTCTCATCCTGCCTTCAATCTTTCCAAGCATCAGGGTCTTTTCCAATGAGTTAGTTCTTCAAATCAGATGGCCAGGCTCCCCAGTCTATGGGGTCACACAGAGTCGGATACGACTGAAGTGACTTAGCAGCAGCAACATTTGACAAGGGAGCAAAAATAAATAAATAAATAAGGAAAGGATAGTTTTGCCAATAAATGATGTTGAGAAAGCTTTATAACCACTTGTAGAAGAATGAAATTGGACCCTTATCTTATGTCACTCTTTTGATTGTCTCTTTAAAAAGCTCTTTCCCATCTATTTCCCAAATGTTAGCACTTAAGAGTGTGTTACTAAGGGTATAGTTATTAATGCAAAGGGAATAATATATTTAATATTTTTATATTAAATTTATAAATATATAAATATATTTAATAATATATTTAATAACCAGGTACTTAGCAATGTAGAATTCAAGTATCTCTCAATCTAATTTTCCCATTGTTATCACAGGGATCATAAAAATTTCCATCTCCTTTGACCTGAAAATCATTGTCATTGCTGTTCAGTTACTAAGTTGTATCCTACTGTTTGCGACAGCATGGACTGCAGCATACTAGGATTCCCTGTTCTTCACTGTCTACCAGTTCATTTCAGTTCAGTCACTCAGTCATGTCTGACTCCTTGCAACCACATGGACTGCAGCACTCCAGGTTCCCTTGTCCATCACCAACTTCCGGAGTGTACTCAATTCATGTCCATCATATCAGTCATGATATCCAACCATCTCATCCTCTGTTGTTGCCTTCTCATCCTGGCTTCAGTCTTTCCAAGCATCAGGGTCTTTTCCAGTGAGTTAGTTCTTCCCATCAGATGGCCAAAGAATTGGAGTTTCAGCTTCAGCTCAGTCCTTCCAGTGAATATTCAGGACTGATTTCCTTTAGGATTGAACCGTTGGATCTCTTTGCAGTCCAAGGGACTCTCAAGAGTCTTCTCCAACACCACAGTTCAAAAGCATCAATTCTTCAGCACTCAGCTTTCTTTATAGTACAACTCTCACATCCATACATGACCACTGGAAAAAAAAAATAGCTTTGAATAGATGGACTTTTGCTGGCAAAATAATGTCTCTGTTTTTAATATGCTGTCTAGGTTGGTCATAGCTTTTCTTCCAAGGACCAAGCGTCTTTTAAGTTCATGGCTACAGTGACCGTCTGGAGTGATTTTGGAGCCCCAAAAGATAAAATCTATCACTGTTCCATTGTCTCCCCCTCTATTTGCCATGAAGTGATGGGACTGCATGCCATGAACTTAGTTTTCTGAATGTTGAGTTTTAAGCCAACTTTTTCACTCTCGTCTTTCACTTTCATCAAGAGGGTCTTTAGTTCTTTGTTTTCTGCCATAGGGTGGTGTCATCTGCGTATCTGAGGTTATTGATATTTCTCTGAGCAATCTTGATTCCAGCTTATGCTTCATCCAGCCCAGCCTTTCTCCTGATATACTCTGCATAGAAGTTAAATAAGCAGGATGACAGTATACAGCCTTGACATTCTCCTTTCCTGATTTGAAACCAGTCTATTGTTTCATGTCCAGTTCTAACTGTTGCTTCCTGACCTGCATACAGCTTTCCTAGAAGGCATGTCAGATAGTCTGGTATTCCCATCTCTTTCAGAATTTTCCACAGTTTATTGTGATCCACATAGTCAAAGGCTTTGGCATAGTCAATAAAGCAAAAGTAGATGATTTTCTGGAACTCTCTTGCCTTTTTGATGATCCAGCGGATGTTGGCAATTTGATCTCTGGTTCCTTTGCCTTTTCTAAAACCAGCTTGAACATCTGGAAGTTATGGTTCACATACGGTTGAAGCCTTGCTTGAAGAATTTTGAGCATTACTTTGCTAGCATGTGAGATGAGTGCAATTGTGTGTAGTTGGAACATTCTTTGGCATTGCCTTTTTCTGGGATTGGAATGAAAAACTGACCTTTTCCAATCCTGTGGCCACTGCTGAGTTTTCCAAATTTGTTGGCATATTGAGTGCAGCATCTTCACATCATCATCTTTTAGGATTTGAAGTAGCTCAACTGGAATTCCGTTATCTCCACTAGCTTTGTTTGTAGTGATGCTTCCAAAGGCACACTAGACTTCACATTCCAGGGTTTCCGGCTCTAGGTTGAGTAACCACACCATCATAGTTATCTGGGTCATGAAAATCATTTTTGTATAGTTCTTATGTGTATTCTTGCCACCTCTTCTTAATATCTTCTGCTTCTGTTAGTTCTATACCAGTTCTGTCCTTTATTGTGTTCATCTTTGCATGAAATGTTTCCTTGAACATTAGAAATGTATTAGAAATATATCTATTTTTCTTGAAGAGATCTCTAGTCTTTCCCATTCTATTGTTTTCCTCTATGTTTTTTTTTTCATTGCTCAGTGAGGAAGGATTTCTTATCTCTCCTTGTTATTCTTTGGAACTCTACATTCAAATGGGTATATCTTTCCTTTTCTCCTTTGTCTTTAGCTTCTCTTCTCTTCATAGTTGTTTATAAGGCCTCCTCAAACAACCATTTTGCCTTTTTGCATTTCTTTTTCTTGGGGATGGTCTTGGTCACTCTCTCCTGTACAATGTCACAAACCTCCATCCCTAGTTCTTCAGATACTCTGTCTGTCAGATCTAATTCTTGAATCTATCTGTCACTTCTACTGTATAATCATAAGGGATCTGATTTAGATCATACTCCCTCAGAAGAAATGGAGTAGCCATCATGGTCAAACAAAAGAGTCTGAAATGCAGTACTTGGATGCAATCTCAAAAATGACAGAATGATCTCTGTCCGTTTCCAAGGCAAACCATTCAATATCACGGTAATCCAACTCTATGCCCAAAACAGTAATGCTGAAGAAGCTGAGGTTGAACAATTCTATGAAGACCTACAAGACCTTTTAGAACTACACCCAAAAAAGATGCCCTTTTCATTATAGGGGACTGGAATGCAAAAGTAAGAACTTAAGAAACACCTGGAGTAACAGGCAAATTTGGCCTTGGAATACGGAATGAATCAGGACAAAGACTAATAGAGTTTTGAAAATGCACTGGTCATAGCAAACACCCTCTTCCAACAACACAAGAGAAGACTCTACACATGGACATCACCAGATGGGCAACACCAAAATCAGATTGATTATATTCTTGGCAGCCAAAGATGGAGAAGCTATATACAATCAGCAAACAAGACCAGGAGCTGACTATGGCTCAGATCATGAGCTCCTAATTGCCAAATTCAGACTTAAATTGAAGAAAGTAGGGAAAACCATTAGACCATTCAGGTATGACCTAAATCAAATCCCTTATTATTATACAGTGGAAGTAAGAAATATATTTAAGGGCCTAGATCTGATAGATAGGGTGCCTGATGAACTATGGAATGAGGTTCGTGACATTGTACAGGAGGCAGGGATCAAGAGCATCCCCATGGAAAAGAAAGGCAAAAAGGCAAAATGGCTGTCTGGGGAGGCCTTACTAATAGCTGTGAAAAGAAGAGAAGCAAAAAGCAAAGGAGAAAAGGAAAGATATAAGCATCTGAATGCAGAGTTCCAGAGAATAGCAAGAAGAGATAAGAAAGCCTTCTTCAGTGATCAATGCAAAGAAATAGAGGAAAAGAAGAAATAGAGGAAAAGAAAAGAACAGAATGGAAGGACTAGAGATCTCTTCAAGAAAATTAGAGATACCAAGCGAACATTTCATGCAAAGATGGGCTTGATAAAGGACAGAGATGGTATGGACCTAACTGAAGCAAAAGATATTAAGAAGAGGTGGCAAGAATACACAGAGGAACTGTACAAAAAAGATCTTCATGACCTGGATAATCACGATGGTGTGATCACTCACCTAGAGCCACACATCCTGGAATGTGAAGTCAAGTAGGCCTTAGAAAACATCACTACAAACAAAGCTAGTGGAGGTGATGGAATTCCAGTTGAGCTGTTTCAAATCCTGAAAGATGATGCTGTGGAAGTGCTTCACTCAATATGGCAGCAAATTTGGAAAACTCAGCAGTGGCCACAGGACTGGAAAAGGTCAGTTTTCATTCCAATCCCAAAGAAAGGCAATGCCAAAGAATGCTCAAACTACCACACAATTGCACTCATCTCACATGCTGGTAAAGTAATGCTCAAAATTCTCCAAGCCAGGCTTCAGCAATACGTGAACCATGAACTTCCAGATGTTCAAGCTGGTTTTAGAAAAGGCAGAGGAACCAGAGATCAAATTGCCAACAAACACTGGATCATGGAAAAAGCAAGAGAGTTCCAGAAAAACAACTCTTTCTGCTTTATTGACTATGCCAAAGCCTTTGACTATGTGGATCACAATATACTGTGGAAAATTCTGAAAGAGATGGGAATACCAGACCATCTGACCTGCCTCTTGAGAAATCTGTATGCAGGTCAGGAACCAACATTTAGAACTGAACATGGAACAACAGACTGGTTCCAAATAGGAAAAGGAGTACGGAGTACATTAAGGCTGTATGTTGTCACCCTGCTTATTTAACTTATATGCAGAATACGTCATGAGAAACACTGGACTGGAAGAAACATAAGCTGGAATCAAGATTGCCGGGAGAAATATCAATAACCTCAGATATGCAGATGACACCACCCTTCTGGAAGAAAGTGAAGAGGAACTAAAAAGCCTCTTGATGAAAGTGAAAGAGGAGATTGAAAAAGTTGGCTTAAAACTCAATATTCAGAAAACGAAGATCATGGCATCCGGTTCCATCACTTCATGGGAAATAGACAGGAAATAGTGGAAACAGTGTCAGACTTTATTTTTCTGGGCTCCAAAATCAGTGCAGATGGTGACTGCAGCCATGAAATTAAAAGATGCTTACTCCTTGGAAGAAAAGTTATGACCAACCTAGATAGCATATTCAAAAGCAGAGACATTACTTTGCTGACTATGGTCTGTCTAGTCAAGGCTATGGTTTTTCCAGTAGTCATGTATGGATGTGAGAGTTGGACTGTGAAGAAGGCTGAGCACCGAAGAATTGATGCTTTTGAACTGTGGTGTTGGAGAAGACTCTTGAGAGTCCCTTAGACTGTAAGGAGATCCAACCAGTCCATTCTGAAGGAGATTGGCCCTGGGATTTCTTTGGAAGGAATGATGCTAAAGCTGAAGCTCCAATACTTTGGCCACCTCATGCGAAGAGTTGACTCATTGGAAAAGACTCTGATGCTGGGAGGGATTGGGGGCAGGAGGAGAAGGGGACGACAGAGGATGAGATGGCTGGATGGTATCACTGACTCGATGGGCATGAGTCTGAGTGAACTCTGAGAATTGGTGATGGACAGGGAGGCCTGGCATGCTGTGATTCATGGGGTTGCAAAGAGTCGGACACGACTGAGCAACTGAACTGTACTGAGTGGTCTAGTGGTTTTCCTTACTTTCTTCAATTTAAGTCTGAATATGGGAATAAGGAGTTCATGATCTGAGCCACAGTCAGCTCCTGGTCTTATTTTTGCTGACTGTGTAGAACTTCTCCATCTTTGGCTGCAAAGAATATAATCAGTCTGATTTTGATGTTGACCTTCTGGTGATGCCCATGTGTGGAATCTTCTCTTGTGTTGTTGGAAGTGGGTGTTTCCTATGACCAGTATATAGCACTGCTGTTGGAAGAGGGTGTTTCATACGACCAGTGTCTCCCAAAGTTGCTCAAAATGATTCCCATTGAGTCAGTGTTGCTGTCTAACCATCTCGTTCTCTGCTGCCCTCTTTTCCTTTTGCCTTCAATCTTTCCCAACATCAGGGTCTTTTCCAGTGAGTCAGCTCTTCATGTCAGGTGGCCAAAGTATTGGAGCTTCATCATCAGTCCTTCTAATGAATATTCAGTGTTGATTTCCTTTAGGATTGACTGGTTTGATGTCCTTGCAGTCCAAGGGACTCTCAAGTGTTTTCTCCAGCACCACAATTCAAAAGCATCAGTTCTTCAGGGCTCAGACTTCTATATGGTCCAATTCTCACATCTGTACATGACTACTGGGAAAGACCATAGCTCTAACTATACAGACCATTGTCGGCAAAGTGATGTCACTGCTTTTTAATACACTATCTAGATTTGTGATGGTTTCCTTCCAAGGAACAAATGTCTTTTAATCCATCTGCAGTGATTTTGGTGCCCAAGAAAATAAAATGTTACTGCTTCCACTTTTCCCCCTTCTATTTGCTGTGAAGTGATGGGACTAGGTGCCATGATCTTAGTTTTTTGAATGTTGAATTTCAAGCCAGCTTTTTCAGTCTCCTCTCTCACCTTCATCAAGAGGCTCTTTAGTTCCTCTTCGCTTTCTGCCTTTAGAGTGGTATCATCTGCATATCTGAGGTTGTTGATATTTCTCTAAGCACTCTTGATTCCAGCTTGTGATTCATTCAGCCCAGCATTTCACATGATGTACTCTGCATAGAAATTAAATAAATAGGGTGACAATATACAAGGTGACAGTAATATCCCCCTGGAAATCATTCATGCTAATTTATGTTGGTAGCACTCCATTGTGTTCATTGCTTATTGGATGCATCTGTCAAACCACTTGACTATCTAAGTGAATTAACCATAAAAGTAATGGTGGGCTCTACAATGAAAAATTTTTCTCCCTAAAAGAAGGGTGAGAAATCTTTTGAAGTTGTGCATTTATGTGTAATGAACATGATTACATAATGAACAAACAGGAAAATCTATATAAAGGAGTAATAGTGAACTATCATCACAGTGCACAGTTTACCCCTTCTTTTAGGAATTTTTGTTGCCTTTAGAATCACTGCAGGTCATCTATGACAATCCTAGCTTCAGAGCACAGAGGAGGAAAAGCTCTCTATGAATCGATATGTTCATCAGCAGTGCTTTCCTAAGTATTATCAATTATGCAAATAAGTCAATACTTTGCTTGATAGCCCATGAGAATAGAAAGTAGAAATATTGGTAAAGTAATATGGAGATGGGCTTTGGGTAGACTGTCTATTGAAAGAAAAGCAGAAAAAAAATTACGTAGATTACCTCTGAAAGTATCTTTATTGAAATTGCCTCTTAAATATTTTACAACCGTGATTGATATGAACATTATCAATTTGGGTATCAAAGTAGTTATCTTTAAAAATTTTTTTTCAATGGGTATTAAATATGTTCTAGGCACTGTGATCATGCTGGAGACAAATATCATTTAATTCTCATCCTCCTATCAGGGCAGTATTGGTATTTCCAACATTTTCAGATGAAAAAACTTATAGTCAACAGCAGAGTTGTGCCCTATTCCTGTTTCTTTGACTCTAAATCCCAGTTTCAGAACTACTATGCTTTCCTACCTACCTTATTATGGAAATTCTGGGATCAGATTGTGTTAATCCGCATCACACCTCTTCTCTTAAAGACTTTATTTTAGTTGCTTAACCTCTCTGTTTCTCAGTTCACTTTTCTGTAAAATGTGAATGACAGTAGAGCTCACTTCATAGGAAAGCTGTGAATCTCTAATGAGATTCTGCAGGCAAAGTGCAAAACAGCACCTGGTGTGTAGTAAACACTCAATTTAATGTTGCCTATTTTTATTACGTGATAGGAACATAGGCTGTGGCTATATGGGAAAATCCCAGGTTAAAGCCACCTTTGTCTCATTTTGAATTCCTACTTAAAAGAAGAGTAATTAATCAGTGGCCAATTGGCAGAGATATGTGTTCAGGCAGAGCCTCTAAACTCTATAAATCTATTTTTCCATTATCATCTGAAGATAGCCTGGTGAGAATAAGGTGCTCTTTTTATGTATGAAAAGTGAAAGGGCAACTCCGTTTGCTTTCATTGGTCTTCTTTTGGAACTTGGAGTGAATGGAATGCTTGGATCTCTGCCCCAAAGCTCCTTTTTCAAAAAATACATCATTTTACTGAAGCACCATGATATACTGATGGAATAGACCTTGGCCTTGGAGTCAGATCTGCCAAAAATCAATCTGGTTTCATCTTTTATTAGCTTTGGGACTCATGGGCAAATTAGTCAGCAGTTATGAAATCTAGTGTCCTCATCAACCAAGTAGGAACCATACTTACTGTAGAGCAATGGTTCTCAGCTGGAGGTGATTTTATTTGTGTTGAGTGAGGAGCAGAGGTGCTACTGATAACTAGTGGGGAGAGGCCAGGGATGATTCTGCACATCATACAGTGTAAGAGACAGCACCTGCAACAAAGAATTATCCAGCCCAAACATCCGTAGTGCCGAGTTGGAAAAACTCTTCCTTGGTGGCGTTGCTAACGTAAAATACAAATGTTTGTAAAGCACTTGGCACCACACCTGACATGTGGTCAGAGCTCACAATTCATTAATGTCATTTTCCAGGAGTGACTCAATATTGTGAGTTCCTAGGCTTCCTCTGTCAGGTCCAAGCATTGTGATAAACTAATTCACACGGAGGTGTCAGACTCAGTGTTCCATCAAGCACATATGCAGTTTAAAAGCAGACCTTTTAGATGCTGATTCTGAGTAAACCTGTATGATGAATTTTAGCCTCCCTGGAACTGGGGACGTTTGGTCCCCACTCATCTCCTCTCACCTCCAGGAAGGTGGGAATTCGGCATTATGATGCCCTAACTCTCCTCCCTGGTAGTGAGGGCTCAAAGAGGTGATGCGAGTAAAGTGCCCAGCCCTGTGTACAGCTTAGGTAGGTGCCAGCGGAGGTCAGTGTCATCACCACTTAAGGTCTGTCTGTCTATCTCTGTCTCTCTTAGACATGTGGTCATGTAGAGGAATCTGCTTTCTTCAAACTGCTCTGTCGTATGTTAGTCTCCACTGTACTCAGTAATGGACTCTTCTTGAGAGCTTTTCTTTCCCAGATGGTGGACTGTTCAGAAATGAAAACCTCTCCACTTGGGTCTGACTTTGCCTCCTTAACTCCACACCATTCCAGCTCTTTCCCTGGCAGGGTCCCAAACAGGGCTCAGGAGCTGGGTCTTGACACCATATGTAGGCATCTTTCTCTCTCCTCATTATAAAACAAGGGTGCTCAGTGGCCTCTAAACAGGTCCCTTCTAGGTCTTGAGCTCTATGATTCTGTCCAGGCCTGTCCATAATTGACCTTTACATGGCTGTGTTTCTCACCATCTGAAGTTTTCTGGTTAACTCCAACTTCAAAGCAGTTTATGATTATAAATGTTCTAAGACAGCAGTCCCTAACCCTTTGGCACCAGGGATCAATTTCATGGAAGACAATTTCCCCATGGACCAGGGGTGAGGGAGTAATGGTTTGGGGGTAATTCAAGAGCACTACATTTATTGCACACCGTTTCCATTATTATTACATCAGCTCCACCTCAGATCATCAGGCATTAGATCCTGGAGGCTGGCGACCCCTGTTCTAAGACAGTTCTTTTATTTTTCCTGTGATTCTCAAAAAATTCCCAGGACACTCTGGCTCTTGAAAAACTGCTCTGGGTTAATTTGGCTATTTTTTTTCTTTTACCAGGAGAATCAACAGAAATTTATGCCTGCATTTACCAATAAGCCATAGATTATTGTGTTTTGATTTCCACACTTTGAGAAAGTATTATATATTGGTTGGTTGTTGAAAATATATTAAGCGGTATTAGTAAATATGAAATCTTAATTAACTGGCAAAGGGCTTTTTTCTTGTGCTAGTTAAATGCATACTTCAAACACTGTTGAGTGCTACCAGGGCAACCCAAGTAGAATAGAAGACTTATGGGCGGGGAGCGACATACCCCACATATCAGAAAGGGACCAGAACTCTTCATCCTTCATTTAGTTATTTTCAGTTTTCTCCAGTGAACTTGAGAAAGTGAGCTAAGATTTCTTATATAGATAAAATGATTAAAAAAAAAAAAACCTACAAAAACCTGGACTTTCAAGTTGTTTAGTCAGCTGATTACTTTTTAAAGTTACTGAAGAGTTGGAGTCACTGGGATTATTATGTCTTAAAGTCCACACTTTAATCTTTTTGGTCTGTTGGTATTTTCAAATATCTTTAGTAGGTATTGAATAATGTATCCACCAAAAAAGCAGAGACTTTGTACTAAAAGAGATCTGTAATTGAATTCTTAATCTGTCACTTGTAAACTCTAACTTTGGATGGGATAATGAACCACTTTGAGCTATAGTTTCCTCTTCCATAAAAAGGAAAGAGAATCACATCCACCTAGTAGAGCTATTGTGAAGATTAGATTATGTGAAGTGTTAAGCAAAATGCTAGGCTCATGGGGGTCCTCAGTAAATGATATCTACTATTATGTTAAGTTTCTGGTTTTGGAGGGACAGATATTGTCATTCACTGTGGGAGTAATTACGTACAACAGGAGGCAGCATTGTCTTAGTATGTTTCTTGACAGTGTTAGTCAAATTTGTTGAGACTAGCGTAGCAAAAGGGCTGTGAGTCTAGAGAAGAAACATGTAACTTACAAAGTAGCTACGAAAGTAGTTGTACTTGCACCCTAGAGTAATATTAGTGCTAGAATGGTACAAGTGCTCAGTCAGTTCAATTACTCGGTCATGTCCGACTCTGTGACCCCATGGACGCAGCACGCCAGGCTTCCCTGTCCATCAACAACTCTCAGAGCCTACTCAAACTTGTGTCCATTGCATCAGTGATGCCATCGAACCATCTCATCCTCTGTCGTCCCCTTCTCTTCCCACCTTCAATCTTTCCCAGCATCACAGTCTTTTCCAGCGAGTTGGTTCTTAACATCAGGTGGCCAAAGTAATGGAGTTTCAGCTTTAGCATCAGTCCTTCCAATGAATGTTCAAGGCTGATTTCCTTTAGGATGGACTGGTTGGATCTCCTTGCAGTCCAGGGGACTCTCAAGAGTCTCCTCCAACACCACACTTCAAAGGCATCAATTCTTTGGCTCTCAGCTTTCTTTATAGTCCACCTCTCACATCAGTACATGACCACTGGAAAAACCATAGCTTTGAGCAGACAGACTCAGAGGATGACAAAAGTAAACTAGACAGATATTGAGTGTGATTACATTTTGATCAAGTGTTCAAGATTCTTATTGTAAGTAACGCAAAATTAACTCTACTAGATTAAGCCAAAAGAGAATTTTCTTGGCTTATAAAATTATAGGAATGAGGCCAGTGTGTGATACTGCTAGATGCTGGGCTCTGTCTCTTGACCGTTTCTCTGGTTTGCCTGTCCACTTGGCTTCTTCATGCATGAACTCCCCTTCAGCTGGTAAGGAAGATGGCCAGTGAACGCACATCTTCCTAGTTTGGCACATCCCAAATCATAAGGGATAGTACCTGTAAGTTCCTGCAGAACAGTCCCAGTGGGGACTCTGATTCACTCAGCTTGGCTCACGTGTCCATGCCTGAATCACCCACTGCAGTTGGGAGATGGCTGTTTCACAGATAGTCCATTTGTCCTCCCCTTGTGGCTAGACATGGCAACATGTTGACAGTTACTTCAGGATGGAATAGGGAAGGGAAGTTCCCTAAAGGAAATGATGGATGTTCTTACTGGAAAGGGGGAGCATACAAATACTGTAATAATTTCATGTACATTTCATTCTAAGAGATAAAATACTCTGAGATACTGTTGAGAGGAGTTGTAGTAAAACTTATTATTCAGGGGAAATGTTCAAGTTTATGAAAACTGGTAAAGAAAAATATAAAAGCAAGTAGCCAGAATGAAGAGGACGCAGTGGGGAAAGAGATCAGATGGGCCACTGAACTCTCTAGGAAATAGGCAAATAAGGACTTTGGGGACAGGAGTAATTCAGTAGAGTCTTAGCTGAAAAATGCTGAGACTAAGAGGAAGAAATACAATAAAAGGAAAGAAAACAAGAACCTGGAAAAATGTGAAATAAGTGTGTCATCAAGGAACACTTGAAAGAGCAAGGCAGTCAGCCAGAAAGTTAAAGTTCAGGACTAAAGCTTATACACATCACTGCATTGCTTTATTCAGAGAGAAATCTCACAGGTGAAAAACCTGAGCTAGGCAGGTGTTTCAGCATCACCAAAGTGGAAAATTATGTGACTAGAGACCATAGTCGAGTAGTTAAGAAAGTTTTTACTGAAGATGTTTAATGCCTTTAGGGATTTTTTTTGGATATTAATAAATAAGTATGAATGACGATCAATTAGAAAATATATGTTCTGGATGGATTTTGCCATTAATCTCTGTTGATCAGCCCATTTTATGCTTTGATTGCATGTGTATAAATGTGTAATGAAATGACTAAATTTTTCCATCTTGCGTATCATATTTTTCTATCTTTGTGTGTGTGTAGTGGAAGGTTTACTGCCTCTCACAAATACTCTAAACCAATACACATCATCCATTTCCTCTCCTGCTCATTTTCATGCAGGGATTTTCTGGGCATCTACTGCTCTGAAAGCCTGTGTATATGTGCCCTGGAGTGAGCATTAGAATTCCAGGCTTTAAATCACAGGAAAATTGACATTAATCCAACCTAAAAACACATCCATAGCTACACATCATGGTTGATATGGAAGAAACAGGCTGGAAGTTGGGACTGGCTTAAATTGGGCTGGAGGATGGATAGGTAAAGTGCTCTGAGAAAGGGATGGTCAAAAAAGAGTGTAACAGGTGAATATAGGGAAAGAAGTAGTGATGGAGGAGCAGCAAAACCCTTAGTAATGCATAACAGGGCAGCTGGGCGGCTGAATGGCAGTGATGGGTCTTCACTTCCATTCCCTAACTCCTCCATCTGCACTCATGGTCCAGCAGGTCAAGAGCTGTGTCTTTCCTGTTGAATCCCTGGAGGGATCAGTGTGCTGTTATTTAGCTGTTATGTCTGGGCTTCAAACCCACCCCTGTCTGCTGTGCTGAGGTTGTGATTCAGCTAACCACTCTTTTCATGGGCTTATCTGGCTTCCTGTTAGGTTCTGTCTGTAGGGGACATAGAGGAAGACTGTAACACAGCAGGAGAAGAAGAACTCCTTCCCTGCTTTCTGCTCATCAGAAGCAATCCAGCTTGTATTTCTCCCAGAAGGAGTTGGTTCTAGTTCTCAACTTTTTTTTTTTTTCTTTAATCCCCGAGCCCCTTCTGATACCATGACCAGCAGCAGGGAGGGTGCCCTCATCACAGGCCTGGGACTCAGCTCGCCCAGGATGCCTGTTGCCAACATCTCAGTTCTAGTGACCCTATCTCTTTTATTTGTCTCCTCGGTCCTAAGGTTGGTAGCTGCCTCTTGCAGTCACTATCTTTGGCCCATCCAACATCTGTTTAACCACTTCCTTATATTAAATTCTCCCTCTTAAGATAACAGGTGGAACATCTGTTTTCCTGATTGGCCCTGACAGATGCATGGATGGTTTCACTGTCTACTATTTCCCAGACTTGCCTCATCTTAATGAGGATCCCCAGCTGGGTCCCTCCAAGGCCAAATGTCCATGTGCAGAAAAGGTCAACCACAAGCGAGAAATGAGGATTGTCAAGATGGAAGATGTATTTTTCTCAGGTGCTTGCACTGTCTGTCTATTCCCAATCTCCACTGTGCAATATCTTTTCCAAGGTTAGCAGAATTATAAAAACATCAGTTTGGGCATTATTGACTTTTCAACCGGGATACCGAGAAAGTGTTTCAGCAGTGTCGATAAATTAAATCTGGCCACCCACTCCCAGACTGGCAGGCTCCTACATCATTGACAGAGAAGACAGGGAGAAGCAGTTTTCCCAGCTGTTGCTGTAAATGATGTGCATTGTATTCACAACCATTAGCAGGTGGAGGACTTGAAGTGTGGGTAGATTGCAGAGCTGCCTCTTTTAAAAATGCATAAGCACTTTGTGAGTTTGCTAAGTTGTGATTCACTCAGCTCAGTTTGAATTTTTCATAGAGGAGAAAGATTCTGTAGTCTTTCCTCTTTTATTCCTTCTTTGTCAGTAAGGACTCAGGGCTATAGTGAAGAGGGACCAAGTCCACTCATTTAATTTTCTTGATTGGTCCTCAATTTGTCCAAGTTGTAAACTGCTGGAAGATTTAGTGTTTAAGGACTCCAGGCTATTGAGTTTCCTGCCCCTCCCATTTAATCCCAACTACAAACGCCTCTGGACTCTGGGTTTAAATTTATCTGATGTGTCCTAGAGTAAATTTTTATCTTGGAAGTTCCATCCATTTGTGAAATTCTAAGCACTGCACTGTAAAGGAAACTTCTTTCCAAAATTATCCCCTGGTCTCTTAGTATGTGCTAATGGTTACTCTCCACTCCCAAGCAAAATCAGACATTACGAAATGCTCAGTGTACATTTTCCTGAAGAGTCCAGTTATAGCATTAGTGTTCTTCCTAACATCATGCTCCAGCCAGACTGAAGAATTGGTTGTATAGCATGTTAGTAGAAACATAATCATCATATCTAACAAGCTCCTGATTTGTTTTGTTTATGTGGATCAGTTTCTGGCTTCTAGCAGAGTAAATGTGTGCACTGGTCAAAGTGTGGATTGGGTGCCACAAACCATGAAACGCTTTTTCCTTAATTATCTCATTTAATTTCCCTAAAACCCTTATGAGGAAGATACTATTACTCACCTTATTTTTCAGAAGAGAAAACTAAGGCTCAGAGAGGTAAAGTAGTTGATCCAAGCTGACATATTGCAGAGCCTGACTCTGGAGCCTGTAATCTATCTACTGTGTTATCAAGTGTTATAATTCAACACATGTGTTTGACTCATTCATTTAATCATCAAACATTTATCAAGCCTTTATTATGTGCCTGGCAGCAAAAATGATGTCCAACAAATTCAGCAGTGGTTTATTTAAAGATAAGGAAGAGCTATTAGGCTCTTTGACCAGAAACTAGTTAATACACCCACAAAAGGCTGCAGATATTTTGTTGTTTTAATATCAACAAATGAGACTTCTGGGAATGAAATGATTTTCTCCCTATATCTGACTAATCAATTGTAACCTATTTTCTCCTCAAATGGAGAGAATTATTCCAGCCAGTATTGAAACCTCAGCAAATTGGGAGCAAAAGTATGTTGTAATTTGAAGTACCAAGGTATTTAGGAGATCATAATTTGCTATAATGGGGAGGATTCTAGAATACCTTGAGTTACAGAATTGACCTTTCACAGATCCTTTTACTCTTTCCAGAACAGGTAAGCTTATGTCAGTGGAACTGCAAGGGTGAAAGGGTTTTCTGTGTTCTGGTTTATATCCCCTGTCTGCTGTGGTTAAATTCTTGGGAAGGGGGTAAGCAAAAGAAAAAAGAAACAATATGGTTCTCTTCTCACATCTGATTAGTTTTCATATTTTATAATGACCCTTCAGACTGCACTTCTAACTGAACTGTATTAATACCATCTTCTTCCTTGATTTCAACCTAATATATAGACTTCAGAAGCTATCTTATGAATTACCTTTCCAAAGTAGTAAAACATTCAGATGTGCTCATAAAATATTGAAACATGTGGAAGTATAATGGGCTCCACTAAAATTAATCTGTTTAATTTTCCTTTAATAGTGATAGTGTCTAGAATTAATGGAAAGTAATACTTCTCTTTGCCTGGAAGCTGGTGGATCCCAACTGACATTTAAATTCATGATGATCCCAGCAGTTCAGGGCAGAAATAATGCATCTGTGCCAAGGTCTTGGCTTGGACAGGTCATGGAGGGCTGCGTGCAGTTTTCCACATGAGCACACAGGACTCATTCATATATGGTGTTCGTGTTGTTAAACTGCCTTTCAGAAAAGCCTTAGGTTCCCCTCTAAGTCCATTGAATAGAAAGACTTTCAGGGGAAGGTGACTCTTGGACAGAGAAATACAGGCCTGTTCTTTTTGTTGTTGTTGATGATGTGGACCATTTTCAAAATATTTGTTGAATTTGTTACAATAGTATTTCTGTTTTATGTTTTAGTTTTTGGCCACAAGGCACATGGGAGCTTAGCTCCCCTACCAGGGATCGAACCTGCACCCCCTGCCTTGGATGGGCAAGTCTGAATCACTGGGCCGCCAGGCATGCCCCCAGGCTTGTATGTCTACTGATTCAGAAGGGTTAATGACCGAAATATTTTGTTATCTTGTTTTAAGTTTATAGGCAGGTGTATTCCAGCACATCTTTTTCTTCTATTTTCTGTCTTTCTCCTATTCCTTTTCTTTCTTCTTTTAAGGTTTTGTTCAGTTTCTGAACTTTCCTTAAGAAAGATTAAACTAAATCAGCCCTGGGTTGGGGTGAATACTTTTCCTTGACCCAACTCATTGGAGCCATTTCTCCATGGAATCATATTAGTATAGGGATGGACAGGTTTGGAGAGGCAGAGGCAAATGCTACCTTCTGAAGGAGAAAAAAACATCCTCCTCAGAATCTGGGCTGACAGACAGAAACCATTTTCTATTGCTAATACTTTCAGTCACCAGCTGGCACATACTGAACAGTTTCTCTGTTGCATGGAAGATATTTATTTGTAATAGCCTGTGATAACTAGGACATTACTGCTGTGGTGATTCCTTCCGGCTAATTGGATTGTTGCATTTTATTTAATGGGTATATAAATACAATGAATATTCAGTCACATTTGAAAAGTAGTACAGAAGAATGAATATATATTAGAAATCCTTTTGTCATTGTGATTTATAGGGACTTTCATTTTTTACTATCTCTGAGGAAAAATGTATAACTTGTTATAAATATTTAAATTGTTTAGATATGTAGAAGGCAGACATTGTAAGAGATGACAGGAATAATCTTCCTAATAGTTTCCATCCTAAGGTTCCTCTACTTTGACCACATTAGAAATGATAACAAAGTGGGATATTATTATCATGTTACTCATTATTTATGAGAATAAGATATAGTGCAAATTGAAACTGGATCCCTTTTAAAACATATAAATGTACCACATTATCTTTGCCCTTAATATTAACATCATAAAGGGGATTGATTTCCCTTTAAATTGTTCACAGCATTAGTGCAATGAACTATATGAAGTACCCAGTGTATAACATCTGATCAGTAAACAGTATTAGGTTTATGACTCCAAGAAGACTGTGGCTATGTAGAGAATGGAAGGCTTGGAGCAGTGACTTATACTCAGGAAATTGCTTTGCTCAGTGACTCTGGATTTCCTAGTTTAGGGAGCCACCAACTGAGTATCTGAAAAATGGCTCTGCTCCAAATAGCTGAATGTACTGCTGTGAATCAAGACTCAGGGAAACAAGGAGAGAGGAATTCGCACTGGCTTAAATATAATGTAGTGGATCATATCAGTGAAACCTCATTGAAAGGCCTAGTTTCAGGTATGGCTGGATCAAGGTATTTCAGAATTATTATTAGGATAATAATAATTATTGAATTATTGAATTTCTACACTCTTACTTGAGCCTTTTCTGGGATGACAACAATGAACTCTTCATTGTGTCTACCTCAGGGTGCTCATGGTATAATAGCTGAGATGCCTAAGATAGAAAAGAACTATAACAAAATGTGATGTGTGTAATAATAGAGGCACTTACAAAGGAAGATCATAACTCAGAGGAAAAATTGGCAACTATTTCTGAGGATAGGTAAACAAAGACTTCAGAGAGAAGTGATACTTTGAAAACTGTTTTGAAAGAGAAGCATGAATTTTACAGACAGATCAGTTATAGTATTTGGGAAGCCTGTTTTTAAATCCCAGCTCTGTCATTTACAAATTGTACAGCTTTGTACAAATTGTGGCAAATTCCTTTTTGGAGAGCTGCAGCTAGGTCCTTGTTGCTGTGTAGGGCTTCTTCTGGTTGCCAGGCGCAGGGGCTACTCTCTAGTTATGGTTCGTGGGCTGCTCATTGCAGTGGCTTCTCTGGTTGCAGAGCACAGGCTGTAGGGTGCATGCGCTTCAGTAGTTGTGACACATGGCTTAGTTACCCCACCACATGTGGAATCTTCTTGGAGTAGGGATTGAACCTGTGTCCCTTGCATTGACAGGCAGAGACGTAACCACTGGACCACTGGGGAAGTCCTACAGCAAGTTTCTCAATTTCTAAAGTCTTTAGTTTCTTTACGTGGAAACTGGGATGGAGATACTGATGTCTTAGAATGGTTATGAGGGTCTAGTATGTTAATGGGCATGAAGAACTTGCATGTGGGTTTGTGCAAAGTAAGCCCTCCCTGACTGGGAGCTGTCATTCCACTCTCCTAGAATCTCCCTGTTTACCTGTCTGCAATAACATGGGCATAGGATTAGGGCTTGACATCAGCCACAGTAAAGTCAGTTAGCATTTTTTGAGTGCTTATTGTGTGCCACACATTGCATTAAGAGTTTCATTTTTGTTGTTGTTTGTTCAGTCACTCAATCACGTCCAACTCTTTGCAACCCCATGAACTGCCGCATGCCAGGCTTCCCTGTCCTTCACCATCTCCCGGAGAATTTCACTTGCCTAATCTAATTCCTATTGGAGAAGGAAATGGCAACCCACTCCAGTGTTCTTGCCTGGAGAATCCCAGGGACGGAGGAGCCTGGTGGGCTGCCGTCTATGGGGTCACACAGAGTCGGACACGACTGAAGTGACTTAGCAATCTAATTCCACCCTTCACCTCTTGAAAGTAGGGAAATTATTATCTTCCTCTCACAGATGAGGAAACTGAAGCTTTGAGAATTAAATGGTCTGCCAAGGTAACAAAGTTAGTGATGACACTGTGTGGCTGAGTAACTATCGACTCCATGGACTGATGCATTAGAGTGTGTTTCCTCTTATGCAGCTCACCCTTATTAACTTCCTTCCCTCAGTGAACTTGGCTGCTGGGTATGCTGTTGCAGCCCATCCTGTGTGCTGTCCTGTTTCTTCTAAAGACATGGTTGTGGATGCTTGTGTACGTGTGTTGATATGCAGTGCTGCTACTCCAAGCTGAGCTGCCTGACATTCCCTCCTTGGGTCTTGTGCTTCTTTGCAGGTGAGCCTTCCAGGTGGTCATCTTCGCACTGTGATTGCTGCTGCAAGAACGGCAAGGGTGACAAAGAAGGAGAGAGTGGCACCTCCTGCAACGACCTTTCCACCTCCAGCTGCGACAGCCAGTCTGAGGCCAGCTCTCCCCAGGAGACAGTCATCTGTGGGCCCGTGACACGCCAGACCAACATCCAGACTCTGGACCGTCCCATCAAGAAGGGCCCCGTCCAGCTGATCCAGCAGTCAGAGATGCGACGGAAAAGTGACCTGCTCCGGACTCTGACTTCCAGCTCCAGGGAGTCGAACATGAGTAGCAAAAAAAAAGCTGTTAAGGAAAAGCTGTCAATTGAGGAAGAGCTGGAGAAATGTATCCAGGATTTCCTAAAGATCAAAATTCCAGATAGGTTCCCAGAGAGAAAACACCCTTGGCAATCTGAACTTTTACGGAAGTATCATCTATAGGGGCGGGTGAGGGGGCGGGGTGGGAGAAGAAACAGAGCGTGTCACCGATTTGAAATAAACCTCCTGAAAGAAATCCATATTTGAAAAGAGAAAACAACAACTAACAGTACACATTTGTTAGAACACAATAGCCCATTGATCTACTACTGCCTGTTTACCTAGTTCACCTTAACACGTCAGTCCACAGGGTAGATTTCTTTCCAGATGTGGAAGTATAAGAAATTCTTTCTCTCTCTCTCTCTCTCTCTCTCTTTTGGTTCTTTGTTTATTTGTTAACTTGGTCCCATGTGCTGAGTATCTTATCTATAAATGAGAGCCAGCTACATAAGAATAGCTGAGAGGCCTTGGGAATCATTTATCCCAAACTGGGTTTTTCCTCTCCTCTTCTACCTCCCTCCTTTGAATGAAAATTATGGTAGCGACTGGCCCAATGCCATAGGTTTGGATTTTTAAATTTTCCTTTTTCCTTTTGTTTATGGGGTAATGGGGGAAAAGTGGCAGATTTATATGACTTTTCACTCAAATTGATTATGTGCCAGTTTATATTGACTCCGTATGCATGAGTATTTGTGCAACAGAAGCACAGCCAAGTATGTATATACACACAGAGCACATGACCCCAGGGCCTGGGCCTCCTACCGGGTTGCTCCTGCCCCACCAGCGCCCTCTTAGAGTCCTTCAGCCACAGGAGCCTCTGCTCTTTTCTTAAAACCCTTCTGGGAAGATTTCTGAGCCTCTCTTGGCAACATTTCCTTACATCTAATAACCCCTATCATCAGCAAATTGTCTTCCTTATTTGGAAACGAACAGCCTCAGGCTCCCTTTTACTGCACTGCTCTTTCTCGGCACTAGGAGAAGGTGAGAAGAGCTAGTCACACATTCTTTGTATTTTAAAAAACCCAAACATCCGTATTCACAAAAATTACTGCAAAATGACCCCAATTCAGCCTTCTCTACCCTGAGCTGAATTACCTTCCTTCTCTCAATGTTTCTGCCCATGTTTTAACGGTGTGACCTTTCCACGTACTCCACGTTAAGTTCTTTGCATTCCTGTGTAGTTGTGGCAGTAAGAACAACATACAGTCCTTGAATAAGGGTCCAGCCTTTTGTTTTAAGGGGAAATTGTATTTCGCACATCCCCTAATCATTTCTTATAACTTTTTAAAACTACAGTGCTTCACTGTTACTTCCTGGTAGCCAGTTCTGTTTGCCTTTGGGATCTGGGATTTGGCTGTGTCCATACTAGAATTTGCCTCTCACTTCTCTGATGTCTTTGAACAACCCAACTGGATAATTGAAGCTCTGAAATTAAGAGTTGAGCTTTCTAAATGGTCTTTCTTGTTTACATCCTTGACCTGTATGGACACAACCAATAAGAAACTGTTAATAGCCATCCATCCATGTGACTCTGTATTCTATTAATGTACTCATAGTTTCTTCATTGTTTGTGGTAAATGAAGATTAAAGGGCAAGTTTTGACTTTCAGCATTCCTCATGCATTTCTGTGGGAACTGAAAAAATATTTTTTTCCATTCTTAATTGTGTGCCAAGAACTCCTAATTTTTTTTTTTTTAATTTTGTGTGTGTGGGTATGTGTATACGTACCACAGATAATAAAGGCAACTGGATGATGTCTATGGAAGGGAGACACAGTGACCCATTGCTTCTTTTTGAAATCTTTCATTGAAGCACATTATTATGTAAGAGGTGTGTCTTGATACTTGTTATTAGTCCCCATTAACATATGGATAGCTTTCTCAATTTTTGTTAATTCTTACCTTCACACCTCGACAACAGACTCAGCCAATGTTTTTTTGTCCTGATGGTTCAAATGGACTTAACAATTTTGCTGAAGTGAAAAAAGAAAGATCATTTTTTGGGGTTGTGTTGTAAGACAATTATATTTATGAATTTAAGTGCTGTTTTTTCATACATTAGTATATCAGCAGACATTTGATCTTAACTACAACATAGCTTTGTACAGCCAACCAGTATGTCTTTACTGTTTTCAATGTGTCTTTATACCATTTCATATTGGTCATATTGGTAATAGAAGATTCTGCAAAGGATCATAGAACTTAATGGGTCAAGAAGTTGAATTTGGTGAAAATGTCCCCAAACTTACTTTGCCCAAATGATTCTTATGGTCCTACTGAAAGTTCTGTCAAAGAGTTCAGGGTCTAACTAAAATGACCAGAGTCCCAACATTCTTAAATTTCAGACGTGATTGAAATGGCTTCAAGATAGAAACACATTAGTAAGAACTGGAGAACTAGTAAGATGGCCATCAACTCACTGTTCCTACTACGTACATACTTTAAATAGGAAATGAAACATTGCAAAGAAAATGTTCATGGCATTTCTCTGTTCTTTGACCTGTCAGTTTTTTTCTTCTCTTTAGGCTGTCTTTATACCCCTGGGGCGGGGAAACAGTGGTGGAAAGTCTGTTTAAAGTAATAATAACATTTAAATCGGGGTCAGCTCAAACCAAATAGTTCATATAGCTGAAACAGCAACAGAGTGTTCATTTGTGTGGTTGTTGGTATGGAAATAACAGTGAAAGTTAGTCATTCAGTCGTGTCCAACTCTTTGTGACCCCATGGACTGTAGCTCGCCAGGCTCCTTTGTCCATGGAATTTTCCAGGCAAGAATACTGGAGTGAGTGACCATTCCTTTCTCCAGGGGATCTTCGCGACCCAGGGATTGAACCTGGGTGTCCTGCATTGCAGGCAGATTTGTAAACCTGGTCAGTAAAAGTCTCTGCAGAGGTACCAGGTCCATGTGCATCTTCAGTCTTATTTTAAGTGGAATTGAAGTGAGGGCTATGTGGCCTGCAACACTGGAAATGAATTCTGGGTAAGTGAACTAGAAGATTAAATACTATTGTGGTCCTGCACCATGTATCATATTCATTTCCTCAAACTTAAAAATAGTTTCAAGAATTTTTAATTTATTTCTGGATACAACAATATATATGGTTTGCTTCTTGATTACTGGTGAGGACAAAGGCTGATTTGGAGAGACTAGTAGCATCAAATGGGTCAAATGAATGAGGAATCATGCACAGAGACCTTGGAAAATTTTGCCATGCTAAAATCCAGTGAGCTTGTGGAGGTCATTCTCTATGGTATGTGGGTCTTCTGAAGTCAGAACTATATTTATAAAGTCCTCTGACCCACTATCAAAAAGGGAGTGATCTGTGTTCAGCAGGAAAGGGGGAAGATAGGAAAATAAAACTGTTGGATCATGGTGGTAGTGTGCTCTCCCTCCCTCTGCTAAGAAAAAAGTTGCATTGAGATGTGGCCGTAAAACAACAAAGTGGCTTCCAAAATATGCAGTGCTGTTATCCTTTGTACTTGTAGGCACAGTTATTCTTCCTGGAAATGCATGCATGGCGAATTACAATAAAAGGGGAAGGATGCACAAATCGTTAGTGTTCCCTTTGTTCTTTATTCCTCCATAGCTATAATGTGTCTACTCCCAACTGCTCATGGGAGGCAGGGGCACATGTATAAAAGGGGAGCCTACAAGGAATTTCTCATTTTTTTTCATTGGTCTTGCTTGATTCATGGGCACCTTGCTTGCTTGATTCACCGACACCTTTACCCATAGCACAGATGTATACTCTTCACTCTGGGTCCTCTTAGTTGCCACTGCTTGAACTTCTGGCTTAACTGCTTCTCAGGGTTAGATTCCTCTCTGCTTATTGCTTTGTTGGTACCTAGCAAAACAGGCAAAAGTGAGACAAAGAAAAGGCATACATGGTGTTTTGCAAAACTACTTGACACCAACTCCCAAAATGGGAGACAAACTTTGATTCTCATATATTTCTCTCTTTTCTCATATATTTTTCTCTTTACAATTTCAACTTTTCAACTTTGTGTTTATCATAGTGGTTTAACCCAGGGCATTTAAATGCTGGTATTTTCTGGCACTTTCTATCATGCAGTGGGACTTGACTAGTCTTGGTCATCTGGATTATCTTTCCTAGAGTTAAGACTCTACACACTTTTAGGAAGAATCCTTTGTCAACTTCCATGTGACATAGCAATTTTCAGAGGAAAAATGATGAGAGTCATTTTCCCCCATGACCATGACAGATACATGTTTTTTGCCAATTTGCATGCTGTGTTATAGGGTCAGCATGGGCCGTTTCTCTCTTAATGTCTTGGTATTGTTGGCATCTTGAAATCTTGATGACCCAATTTATTTATTTTCTTTTATATTGTCAAAATAATACACGAGAGAGAGCATTAAAGTGAGCGTTCTGTATTCTGAGTTAGAATGGAGTTAGATGTCATTTGTACAGGACTGTACAATGATTAATATCTGCAGAGAAATTAGACCAAATGAAACCTGCTGAAATGGGTTTGATTTATATTGCCTTCATCATTCTGATTTTAGATGAAATGGTTATTGCTCTCCACCCCTGCTGAAAGAAAAAGAGTGTTAAGCTTTAATAATTTCAAAGCACAAAGCTACTTTGAAATGTTGTTTTTCTCATCTTGCCTATACACTGGAATGGAGATTCATCCCTCAGTGACCTCCATTGCAGAAGTGTTGGCAGTATTTCCAGTACTTAGCATGCGGAAAGTCATTTGTAGTGCTTGTAAAAATTCAGATCCCTGACCCTAATCCCAGAAAGTCTAATGCAGAAACTTCAAAGGGGGGCAAGGAACCTGCATTCGGGGCTTTCATCCTTAGTGGTTTCTATGGGATGGTCTGTGGACCTCCCTTTGAGAAACTCTGGTGTTTAGGGACTATGCAGAGGTCACCATTACTCTTACTTCCTAGTGGCACTCCCTCTCACTTTTCACTACAGATGAGTCAGAGCATGCATAATTCATTATCTTAAGAAAAAAACAAAAACCAAAGAAGAATGTCCTAGGACTAGGGCCGGGCAGATTTCCATAGTTGGTTTGCCCTTTCATCTGCTTGTCACTCATGACCTCCTCTCCATTTTGTGTATGTTTGATGTTTGTATCTTTTTGTCCTCAAACTGAAAACCTGCATCACTGTAGTGGTATGACTGGGTAGATGGGATCATATCTCTGAGTGAGATGTGTTCTAATGATACCCAACAAGGAACAAAGATAATGCCCTTTTTCGAAGAGAGTTGTTCATCTCTAGGCCCATTTACAGTTTGCATCAGAGGAACTTCAGATTGATCCATAATTTAATGGAGTGTGTGGCCCCAAAAGGGGTTCCAATAACTGCACACACAAACCACCAAAATGAGTATGGAATGTTGAGTGAATTTAGCTGTATATCATGAAGAAAATCCTGAGTCATTGTACTGCTTACTTTGTCCAATTTGACTCAAGCAATATTAAGAAACACTCAGAGAGCTGATGACCCTGAACCTCAACATTCACTAAAAATGTAAAGTAAAATCCATAAAGAATAAATTTTAAAAATGAAATAAGGAGTGGATTCAAAAATTGCATTTGTAATGATATGAAGTTCTTGAATTTTTCAGTCACTCTGACTAGGAGAGATGGCTGTACTATAATTATTCAGAAGGAAAAAAAACAAATTTGGAGGTTTTCAGGGATCCAGTTGATCCTATCCATATAACAGAGTAACTGGAGAGGTACCGAATCTGCCCGCCCCCAACCCCACTACAATAAATAGAGAATAAATGACTTAAATTCATGCTTGTTATAATTATTAATTAATATTTAAGTAAAAACTACTATCAAAGGAAAGTGAAGAATGGTCAGTGAAACTAATGTACTTGAACCACGAATTATTTTGGCCAAGAATTTTTTTTTTTAAATCTTAAACTGGATTTAGTTTTCTTTCCCTCCTTTATTTCCCAATAGATCTCTTTATTCCTCAGCTTCCTAAACTTTAAACAATGTTCTTCTTGTTTGTGAAAAAAGTTGTATTGTTTATTGAGTAAAGAATTTTTAGTTCCTAAACTATCTTCTTTGCTTTATTTAGGGAATTTACTTTTAAAAGGCTTAAGAAAAATGCATCCCAGTCCAATGACTAT
The DNA here is from genome assembly GCA_006408695.1 of Aepyceros melampus. Classification (NCBI taxonomy): domain Eukaryota; kingdom Metazoa; phylum Chordata; class Mammalia; order Artiodactyla; family Bovidae; genus Aepyceros; species Aepyceros melampus. Next base: position 132,861 of record SJXQ01003312.1, on the reverse strand, counting down.
CAAGGGGTTTGTCCTGGAGGAAGGAGGAGGTGACTTTCCTGTTAATCAGGCTTTTAAAAGCACTTAACTGCCAAGTGGAGGATTTAGTAAGTCTCTTCTCTCCAGCAACCTCTTCCATCTTGTCAGTTTATTCTTAGAATTGACCTTTAGCTAATTTACCTGTGTTTGCACAATAAAAATCAACATAACTTCAGACTCTTACTGCTGATGTTGGCTTCATCCATCACAAATGAAAGAGGATTGATGCATAACTAAGCAGTGGAGGAGAACTGCTTTATAAGTGTGTGTGTGTGTGTGCGTGTGTGTATGTGTGTGTGTGTGTGTAGGTATACACACGTACAACTTGTACGTCAGTTTTGGGTTGGTGACTGGTGTCCATGGAATGCTACTCAAGTGCAGGAATATTCAATGCTATTCAATCTCTGGTCACAAAGTTTAACAGCTTTTAATTCAGCCCAGTGGTTTGTCTTTACTGTGGGTATGAGTACCTGGGAAGGTTGAGTAAAACTGGTCTCATGATAGAAAATTCAAACATTACAGATTTCTGGATGAAAATAAAACTTGTTTTCATTCATATAGTCACTAGAGGCATCGTACTCAACTTAGTTGTTAATTGCTCAGTCATGTTCAACTCTTTGTGACCCCACAGACTGCAGCACACCAGGTTCCTCTGTCCATGGAATTCTCTAGGCAAGAACAACTGGAGTGGGTTGCCATTTCCTTCTCCAGGGCATCTTCCCAACCTAGGGATCAAACCCACATCTGCTGCATGGCAAGTGGATTCTTTATCATCTGAGCCACCAGAGAGGAAAGAAAAAAGAAAGCCTTGAAAGCTGAAATATGCATGGAATTCACATTGATCACTAGTAGTTTATCTCAACTGCAGCCAGTGGTCAGTGGTTTAACTTGTGTATGAGAGACAGGAACATTTTTATTTGTGTGGGTTATGTGCATTTAAGGCAGTGACTCTCACCCAGGGGTGATTTTGCACTCTAGGGGGCTCTGGGTAATGCCCGAGGACGTTTTTGATTGTCCTTGCTTGAGAGGTGCTACTAGCATCCAGTGAGTAAAAACCAGGGATGCTGCTTAACATCCCACAATGTACAGAACAACCCCCACAACAAAGAATTATCTAACACTAGTGTCAATATGTCAGTAGTGCTGAGGCTGAGAAACCCTGAGTACGGGTTGTCCCCAATTTTCCAAGCCATTTTAAACCATGTAGAGAAAGACTTCTGGATCAAGGAATAAGATGAAATGAACAATAATAATTTGTACCACTTGTAATCTGTATAGGCTCTATTTATTATCCTTTTATACAGAAATGAATGCTGAGATTTAGATAGAAATATGTCATTTTTTTCCAGGGCTCCAGTAGTGATGAGACAGGTCTAGGGTTTAAATCTGTCTTCTATTTAAGTCTTTCTCTGTGTCAGAAAAATGATACTTCAGTGAAGTTATCAACCTTAAAACAGGTAAATGTGTTTGTTGTGAAGCACTTTGGGAGCATATTCAGTTCATGTAACCCTATTAAGGATGTTTTTCAAGCTGATCAACAATATACAGCAAGGTGGTCTCGAAATGCAACAAAAGTCAGGGCAAGAGTGCTTAGAATAGGCCAACAGTTTTATCATCTTTTAACTGCTCACTGTGTGCTTTGGGTTGAATATCTTCACTAAAGATATTTATATCTTAGAAAATATGATTGTCAGACTCACACAGATGGCCCCCATGCTCTTGTTTTCAGAGAAATGACAAGTCTAAGCACAGGTCCTGGCTACCAAATCTTATTTTTCCATGTGTATTTACTGCCTATATTAGAGTACAAAACAGGTTTGTATCTAAAGTCATTTGACATTTTTCTTTTAATTTATCAAATCACATCCCAGTGATTGACTAAAGGTCCAGTCATTCTACCTCCATTTTATGTAAGGGAAACCGAAGATCAGAGAACTGAAGTCAGACATTCATTCATTTCTGCATTCACTCCCTGGTATTTGTTTAATGCATACCGTGTTCTGGTCACCACAAGGAGCATTCTAATCTACTAAGGAATTGGACTTGGGATACAGAACTTGAATTCAGATCAAGTTCAAATCCTGGGGCTAACATTATTTCTGTATGTAGCTCTGATCAACATTTCAGATTTATGGTTTAAATATTAAGTTATGAATAATGTAGACTATAAATTGTTAGTATGCACCAGAAAATGTACTAGGTGTTTTCTATGCCTTATCTTCTTTAATCCTAGAATAACTTGAAGAGGCAGATGCTATTACTGTCCTCTTTTTACGAGTGAGGTCATTGAGACTTGGAAAGGTAGAGTGGCACATAGCTTGACATTGCGGAGACAGATTCTCATCTGGGTTTATTAGACTCTGAAGGCTTGCAAGCACCTCTGATATGAACTCTTCTCTGTTCTGGATTTCACCTTTGTATAGCTTCTCCTGGAGAAGGCAGTGGGACCCCACTCCAGTACTCTTGCCTGGAAAATCTCATGGGCAGAGGAGCCTGGTAGGCTGCAGTCCATGGGGTCGCAAAGAGTTGGACACGACTGAGCGACTTGACTTTCACTTTTCACTTTCATGCATTGGAGAAGGAATGGCAACCCACTCCAGTGTTCTTGCCTGGAGAATCCCAGGGATGGGGGAACATGGTGGGCTGCCGTCTATGGGGTTGCACAGAGTTGAACACGACTGAAGCGACTTAGCAGCAGCAGCTGCTGCATAGCTTCTTCTGGTCTAAGCAAAAGGTAGCCAGGATGATTCTAGCCTGAAATTTTTTTTTGCAAGTTGTCAGCTATTTTGTGTTGTAAATTCTGCTAGACATGCAAATCCCTAGGAGATCAAGGAGAAGCAAGTCTGGGGGAGGGGTACCACGGACTGTACCTGATGGTAAAAATGCTATCAAGGGCTTTGTTTTAGAACAAGTATCTAGTGAGTACTGGGCCCCATCACACCCACAGGGGTAAGATAACTTCCACGTCAGGAGGTTGGCACCCACACTGCTGGCTGTGCTGTTTACAGGAGATCAGAGCAAGTTTCAGGAGGGGTAAAATGACTCTCTGTATATGAGTGCATGTGTGTACATGCATGTATGTGACATTTTTACATTTGGGCTTTTTAAACAGTCTCAGTTTTTTGTTCATGGCAGGTCAGAAATCCAAATATGATTTGACTGCCCCTAGCATCTTATCATTATTGTTCTGAGTTGGAAAAAAGAGGCAGCTAGAGAAAAGAAACTGCACTGAAATATGTGACTGTGTGTGTGTGTTGAGGAGTGTGTGTATACTTGTACGCTGTGTATGTGTGTTTATGTATAAATTTTGTGTATATATGTATATATGTGTGTACATCTATCTAAATGTATATATATATATCTATACATTTATATATACACATAAACAAATCTTAGTTTGAAACTGTTTGGAATTTTGAGTTTGAAAGACTGATAATTTATTTTTTATTTCCTAGAGAGTCTAAAATACTTCTAATTTCCAAAATTATTTTCCACTATGAGTATATGTATATATCTATGGTACAGAAAATATGATTCAAATACCTAGGTTTAACATCTATGGCAAAACCAAACAAAAGTGTGTTTATGGAAAAGTCAAACTTGGAAAAACTGGCTTTCTTATTTGAACCATTTGTTGGAATTTCAAATTATGTGTTTTCAGACTTGTTCATTAAACAATAGCACACAACCCAAAATGAACATGATGATGTTTAGAAGAAACAAATAAGAAAATGTGGGTCTATGATGGCACAAATCCAATGGTTATCATGCCAATGGTACTTCACCTACCTACCTATTGGTTGATTTACTATCTTATTGATTTTTCTTTCATCATTCATGGAGGGCCTCTGTGGCCTTATATATTTGTAGGTGAAGTTAATTATCTGTTTATTTTTTTAAAAAACTATGGTAAATAATTTATAATATGCATATTGTAAATATATACTAAAGCTCAAGGGCACATTGTAATAATAACCAAACATTTTTCTAGACTTCTACAAGTAACCCTTTCAGCCTGATTATACAGATACCAAAATAGTTGCTCAAAGAAAGAACAACATAAAGTTAAATGAAATAAAATGTTCCTTATTTGTTTTGGCATGGTACATGCATACAACCAAATGACTGAAATTTGAGCTCTTTCAAGGATACAGTAAGTTGCGTTTTCATTCACTGCCATGTGCTTTGCATATTTTGGAGAATATGAAAAGTGTTTTAAGCCAACCTATGCAAAAGAGCTTCCCTGGTGCTCCTTGGGATCAGTTTGTATGCACACAAGACCATACCTTTAGAAACAGCCTGGCTCCCAGCCCAGGGCTCAAATGATGGTCCAAGCACAGACTCCTCCTCCCAGGGACCTGTCAGGTTTGCTCACACAGTCAGAAACATTTGCAAACCTATTGAGTATGGTCATTCATTTATTTTTTCCCCCAGAGGATCCCCGAAGATGTGGTCTTAAAAGCACCAGAAAGAAAATCAATCTTGCAGCAATTACATGTTTTAATTTGGTTTAAGGACATTTGAAGAAGTAATGGTTGTTTTTCCCCCCAAATTTTAGAGCAGAGGAGGAGGTTTAACATCAACCTTGGCTCCAAGTTCTCCTATCATTTTCCTTTCACTCATTTTATTCTAAAGGAGATTGTTGAATCAAGAGAATTTTGCTTAGAATATTCTTTTTAGTTTAGAAAAGGACAGATTAATGTTTTCTTTTTTTCTGTAAAACATGAGGGGTGAAGAAGTGGGGGTGCCCAAAATCCCTCATTACCCTGTTTCTGATGTAAGAAAATGGATTCGGTAATTACTGGAGTGGTATCCTACTTAAAACCCAGAAACAGAAATTTAGGGGAGACCCATTTCAGAGTCCTGGTGAAAGCTGTTAATGGGATATGTTGTAAGTGGGTCACCACTTAGATTAACAATAGCATCTTGCTTCTTTCTCTGATAGGGACTTAGTCTGTAAAATCAAGAATCTTTGTGTTGACTGAAGGAATTGAACTAATGATCTCCGTTGATTTCCTGTTCCCCGTGTCTTTCAGGACCAACAGAGCACTGGATAGAACCTAACAAATATATCATTTGTCCAAATTAAATTGACATATTTCAATAGTATCAGGACCACTCTCAATACTTATAAAGACTGTTGATTAGGATAGCTGGGTATTTCCAAGTACAGTTTGCCAGGGATTATTAAGCTCCTCTGACATCCATCTTGGATGCTTTGAAGGCAATGTCACCATAGATAGAGGAGTCTGAATTTTGCTGGAACTAACCCTGAGTGGTGATCTACTGGGGCCTTGCTCATGTTACTTTTTCCTGACCTCATTCAAGTGCTTGATGAGTTGGGTCAGTTTGTTGCACATTGATGTATACCAAGTGACACCCACTGAAATTACCTCTTCTCCTTTCCAATGCAGTTCACTTGTACATAAGTGTAATGTCAAATTGTTTACAGGTTCTTTTTGTGTGTAATTGTGATAGCAGATTTAGCTCAGACTTTAAAGGAATCTGTTTTCTGAATGGTGTTAAAATGAATGTGCTTATTACAGTATAACATCATTAATTATGGACTCACATGAATGCATGTTTTCATGTCGTCGATTCCCAGCAGCTTGGTTATCCAGCAAAATGTCTGCAGTCTGTGAATAGCAATATACATAAACTACTGTGATTAATAACTCAGTAACTGTTTCTACCTTGGTATGTAACACTAGATTTTAGCCTGCTGTATTTCTTTCTTACCTATTTGTTTTGCAAGAGAAACATGGTAAAAGATAGCACTACTAATTGTCCCAATGGAATTGCACATCATTTTGGCAATCGTTGCTCCACCCAAAAGGTAACTGCCTGTGATGGAACAATGGCCCTGAGCAACATATAAATATATACATACATATTTATGTATGCAATATCTACAATGCTAATTACTACCATCTATTCTCACTGCCAATGGAAACAAACTATTTTCTTTGGAATCATTGATGGATATAAAAAGTTTAATTTGCTACTAACTGCTTTCATATTCTGTTTAGTTCTTATAGTATGGTAAATGATACAGGTGCAGTATCAGTATTGTAAAATTGTGTGGTGAAAACTACAAAAGTCATTCTGTGGATATATTTTACAAGGCAGACCAGAAACTATATTTCAGATTCTTGTGTGAATATAATTACAGAAATAGGTAACTATTTTTTATGTGTTTGCATAAATGACTCCATTTCATATACATTGTAATTTAGCACCAATCATAATAAATCATTTGGTAACATTTAGTTGTTAGAGATATCTATTTTCAGTATATGTGAGAGATTGATGATTCAACATTATTTCACACTAACTCAATAATTTTGGATGGAAGGTAATTACCATTGCAATTAGTTTATTTCTGGTTTGTTGTGGCAGCTTGCTGGCTTGGGATACAAAATAAAGAGACTTAATAAGTTGGTTATTTAAAATTCTTAGAATGAGACTACAGTAAGTTGAGGCCTTGCCACTGCCTCTTCATAATTGGGTGGCCTTACGCTATTTACCAAGCCTCTTTGAACTGCTGTTTCCTCATCTGAAAATAGGGAGTAAAAATGATAGACATCTCATAAGTTTCCTGCGAGAATTAAATTAGATAACCCAGTTAAAGCATTTTAGTACAGTATCTAGTACATTAAATAGATGCTTATAATCCCTATTCATTCTCATTACTGCTATCTAAAATACAGATCTCAAAAAGGAGCTTGGATTTAACAGTCTGAATATATTTCTTTTTTTTTTTTTTCCTGTTGAGCTCTTATGGCATTGCCTATAGAGCTAAACATTCAATCTGTTTTCTAATCAAGAGGGAAAATTATGCAGGGAGAAAAAGGTAACTCTATAGATTGAGTGGGGGGCTTTAGAAACAGTTTAGCCTTTTGCTGCTGTGAAGTATATTCAGCAGAACACTTGTCCCATGATATGTGCCAAAAAACAAAGGGAATTGGATGATATACAGTTTGGGAAATATAACTTTTTACATACCTCTCTTTTTAAGTTTTAAATGCTTTTTATTAAAATTGAAGCCCTGGGAGTTAGACAGTAAAGGGAGTTTCAAACTTTATTTAACCCAGAATCTCCTAGACTTCTCTCACTGAGGATGCTTCTGAAAATATGAGTCCATATTTTTTGAAAAGCTAATTTAGCCCAGTCCCTCCTTGTATAGGAGAGAAAACTGAGACCCAGACAGGGGAAGGGGTAAGCTGAAAGTGAGATGATCCTAGGTCTAAACCCCAACTATGGACCCAGGCTAGGACACTTGAACCTAAACCATTCTTAGCTGAATGACTGACAATAGTGATGGCACTGGTCTGAAAAACCCTTCCTAATTCACATCCTTCCAGTGCAGACCCCAAGTAAAGGGCCACAAGCAGGAAAAGCAAGGACACAGCAACCAGGCGTCCTTCCTTGGATGGCTCAGGGACAGACACTTGTCCTGCCTGGGTATTCCTTAGAGATGGTCCCTGCCATGACACAGATGCTGGGCTGGGCTGTCCCTCTGCCTACTACTGGATTAAGAATTTAAATGGACCAAAATGATGGGATGGCTTGGAGGGGAGTTATCCTATGAATTGTTTTTTTAAGTGTTTTACTTATTTATTTAATTTTTGGCTACATTGTGCAGCATGCAGGATCTTAGTTCCCCAACCAGGGATTGAACCCACCCAGGCCCCTTCAGTAGAAGCGCAGAGTCCTAACCACTGGACCGCCAGGGAGTTCTTCTCCTATGAATTCTTTAGTGGGAAGCTGGGGGCTTTTCTCCAGAAAACTTAGCAAGAAGACCCCTATGTTGAGAAATTGTGAAGTCGCTGACCTCCACAGCCCCTAACACTGCTTTCACAGAGCCCAGGCTTCATCAGGGGCAGTCACAAGCAAAGAGGCTGCCCTAGTTCTGGAGACATGTGGACAGTGAAGGAGCCACATCACGATGGAAACCCGGCTGCAGCTGTGGTGGACGAGAGACAGCCAAGGGTTCATCACCACTGCCCTGCCCCAGACAGCAGGTGAGTTTTCTCTGAAGACCAAGGATCGGAGAACACTGCCAGGAGCCTCTGTGGTGAGGGCTCTGAGTACACGGGTCTGCTCTCTCTGCCGAGTTTGGAGCCCGGGTGGAAAGGAAGGTGTGCCGGGGTGCCCAGGCAGGAGCACAGTGATGGTGGATCAGGAGAAAGATGCCCTCCTGGGCCCTCTGGGGCGACTTGGGGAGTCTGTAGGAGACTTCATCCATCTCAGCACTGAAGTTATGAAGAGACAGTGAAGGCATACAGCTGCTGTCCAAAAGCTTGTCCATCTGACAAATTGAGTTGAGCAGGACTTGATCAGAAGGATCATAGCTTTTGGAATGAGGGCAGTGAAGCAGGGAAAAACATCACCTTCTCAGACAATAGCCCTCCTCCCCTCTAATTTCAACCCCAAAGCAGCATTCCATCCCAGGCCTGCAAAACACCCAGAGCCATGTCAATCTCGGCCCCAGTGGCAGTAGCCACTGAGACGAAGCACGACAGGTGTTTATCCCAGTAGGGAGGCTGGTAATAGCCCCCAGCCAGACAGAACACCATCAGCTTCAAATAAGCCAGGCTTACCTTGCAAGGCTCACAAATAACAATGTGTCAGCAGCAAGGGCTCAGGAGGGCCAATGCTCAGAATCTCAGAGAGCTCCCCACGTTACTTAGTCTCAGTAAGCATGTCATGAAGCACTGGGAAGAAAGTCTGGGCATGAAAACTCCAGCTTCAGCTTGTGTCCCCCTTCCTTCCTCCTCACTGTATACACTCCCCCCAGTAGGGTACCAAGAAATGAAACACTCTACATGCTTAAGAAGAAACATTGAGGTGGGTTTCTCTGTGGCTAGATCTGGGCTCAAATCTGTTGTCCCAGATTTTGAAATCCCTGGGATGTAAATCAATTCAATCTGCTGCCTCCGAAACAGAAAATCACAAACCACGTGCATCCTTCACACAAATAAAACTTTTCCCCTCTCCATCTCTCCTGGCCTCTCCACTTCTGCATCTCTGCATTCTATTCTGTTTGCTCTTTGGATGTCTGATACAGAGAACAAGCATTTTGAATAAAGCACAGCACCTCTTATTTTGCACCCTTGCTCCCACTCCCACACTTCTCTCTAGGCCTCAGTTTCCTCATCTGAGCGATAGATGAGGAATCTGGAGGAAACACTTCTATGTACTATTTTCCACCCCTCCTTTCTATGTATTTTTACCTAAGCCTTAGCTTGTCTTCCTGAAGGTATGGTTAGGAGGGGAGAAAGAGGACTTTGGTGATTCCCACAGTTGACCGTTTCAGATTGTCTTTGAATGAAAGCAGCTGGTTTCCCTAAAAGAGAACAAAGGACAAGGCAGTAAGTTGGATGCTGGTTTGTACTTTCAAATTTTGCTGTTCCAACGTTATTGTGAATGGGTCAACTCTCCCCACCTTTCCCTGACACTGGGGCTCCCAGCAGGTGAAGTGGACACTCTGTGACTCACTTCTTGCATTACCCAGGGCTGTAGCTTTTGTTTCAGCAAGCCCAGTATGAATTTCTATTTTTCCTTCACTGCAGATAGAAGGGAAGGGATTGGCGAGGAGGACAAAGACTCAATTAACTGGAGATGGAGACAGGAATGCCAGAGTTGACAGCAAATTGTTCTTTCTCCCTTTGCCCCTGAAAAAGTGTGTCCCTCAGTACCTAAAAATAATATACTGTCAGATGTTCTTAAAAATAGGAGATAGACGCTCTACTCTCTCTGTCATCTGACATTAACAAATGTGACAGCATACGAGGAGGGAAACAGACGTTAGTAACTACCAGGTCTGTGTACCCGAGGCATGTGCGTATGCACTAAGTTGCTTCAGTTGTGTTGGACTCTTTGTGACCCTATGGACTGTAGCCCACCAGGCTCCTCTGTCCATGGGATTCTCTAGGCAAGAATACTAGAGTGGGTTGCCATGCCCTCCTCCAGGGGATCTTCCTGACCCAGGGCTTGAACCTGTGTCTCTTATGATTCCTGTATTGGCAGGCAGATTCTTTACCACTAGTGCCACCTGGGAGGCTGTGAAAGTCAATGAGTAGCATGGTAATTATCTTGATCTACTCTTCAGGAAGGTGATACCTGCAAGTGCTTTTCCAAAGTCCAGTTTCTATGTTCATAATAGGGATTGAGTGCATACTGTCTGTCATCTGGCACCTTGAAGTTTGCAGTGAGTATGTCTGTTCATCTGAAGTTTTCAAAAGCAAGAACAAAAGGTTAGGATTTTCTTCTTAAATCTACCCTTTATCACATGGCTCTGCGTAGCTGTTGAGGGCCTTGCATTGATATTTATGAGGTTTTGAGAAAATGCTGGAAATATAACAAAATTATAAAAGTTAACAAGATAACATAGAAAACATCTTCAGTGCAGTTGTTTACCTTATTTTGTAGTACTCTTTTATTAATAAGTGAATCTCTACCAAAGACAAAACTATACAAGGGATGTCTTCTTGTTTGAATGGGGAAAATGACTATTTTCTGGTTTATGACGTGCAGGCAATATAGATCCCTATCTTCTTAGTTCTGGGATAGTGAAACCACATGAACAAAAGAGGCCTCTGAAACAGACAAGACCCAGATCCAAGGAAGACAAAGGGCAGTGCTAGAAGCCACCAATATAAAAGTGCTGAGTTCTGAGGATGTTTCTGCAGAATCCATGGGAAACATTATAGAACAGAATGACAGGAGGTCAAACAATTATACCTCCCAGATGGAGACCTCAGGATGTTTCTCATGGACAAACTTCCTTAACCTAACCTCATGAGCTTTTCCTTCCTCAAGATTTTTCTCTTCCCCTGATGCTACAGCTGTTTCTGCTCTGGTTGTCTTATTGGAATTTCTCAGAGTAACCTAGAAAAGAGGCAGAAAATAGGCAGCAAGGGGTTGGAATGAAATAGCATCCAGGAAGGGAAAGGGAGGGAGGTCTGGAGGCTTGCTTCTCAAAGTCTGCCAGGGGACAAGCAGGACTGGCATCACTGGGGACATGTTAGAACTAAAGACTCTCGGGACTACCTCCCCACCCCGGCCACACACACCCCTCCTGGATTAGAATCTGAGTTTCAGCAGAACCTGTTTCAAACAAGTACATTACAGCTTGAGAAACACTCGTCTATAAGGTATGGTTGAATGCATAGGGATAGCCCCAGAGGTAAGATGTTGAGGGTAAAGGGGTATGTAAGAGGTGAATTGTTCCACATGCGGCTATGGAATTAGATGATGTGGAGACTGTCATGTGGGCAATAAAAATACCACTAGTAAGTGGAATTACACTCTGTGCTTAAATAAAGAAATATTTATTAAGTTTTTAAAATTTATGTTGTATAAAAATTTTCAATATAATAAAAGTTTAGCATCTAAATATAAACAAAAAGAGCAATGAAAGTTAACCATAATTGCAACTATCAGCTACAATCATAGTTAACATTTTACCCTGTCTGCCATTTTCTTTGTATATATGTATTTACCATATGTATATATACATAATATATATAGTTATAATGTTGTTGCCATTGCTCATACAGTCATGTCCAAGTCTTTGTGACCCCATAGACTGCAGCACGCCAGGCCTCACTGTCCCTCAGCATCTCCCAAAGTTTGCCCAACTTCATGTGTATGTATCAGTGATGCCATACAGCCATCTCATCTTTTGAAACCCTCTTCTCCTTCTGCCCTCAATCTTTCCCAGCATCAGAGACTTTTCCAATGAGTCAGCTGTTCACATCAGATGACCAAAATACGGAGCTTCAGCTTCAGCATCAGTACTTCCAAAGAATATTCAGGACTGATTTCCCTTGAGATTGACTGGTTTGATCTCCTTTGTGTCCAAGGGACTTTCAGGAGTCTTCTCTAGCAACACAGTTCAAAGGCATCAATTCTTGGCTCTCTGTCTTCTTTGCAGTACAGCTTTTACAACTATACATGACCACTGGAAAGACAATAGCCTTGACTATACAGATCCTTGTCAGCAGAGTGTCTCTGCTTTTCAGTGCACTGTCTAGCTAGGTTTGTCAAAGCTTTCCTGCCAAGAAGCAATCGTTTTCTGATTTCATGGCTGCAGTCACCATGCACAGTGATTTTAGAGCCCAAGAAGAGGAAGTTTGTCACTACTTCCACGTTCCTTTCTATTTGCCATGAAGCAATGGGGCTGGATGCCATGATCTTAGTTTTTTTTTTTTTTAATATTTAGTTTTAAGCCAGCTCTTTCACTCTCCCTCTTTACCTTGAGACAACCCAGAGGGATGGTATGAGGAGGGAGGAGGGAGGGCGCTTCAGGATGGGGAACACGTTTATACCTGTGGCAGATTCATGTTGATGTATGGCAAAACCAATACAATATTGTAAAGTAATTAACCTCCAATTAAAATAAATAAATTTATTTATTTTTTTAAAGAAGAAGCTCTTTCATTCCTCTTGACATTAGAGTTGTGTCATCAGCATATCTGAGGTTGCTGATGTTTCTCCAGCCTGTCTTGATTCCAGCTTGTAAATCACCCAGCCTGGATTTCTCATGACGTGCTCAGCATTTAGGTTAAACAAACAGAGTGACAGCAGACAGCCCTGGTATACTCCTTTCTCAATCTTGAACTAACCAGTTGCTTCTAACAGGGTTCTAACTGTTGCTTCTTGACCCACAGACAGTTTTCTCAGCAAACAGGTAAAATGGCCTGGAATTCCCACGTCTTTAAGAGCTTTCCACAGTTTATTATGATCCACACAGTCAAAGGCTTTAGTGTGGTCAAAGAAACAGGAGTAGATGTTTTCTAGAATTCCCTTGCTTTCTCTATGATCCAGTGAATGTTGGCAATTTGAACCAGAGGAATTCTTGTTCCTCTTTCTTTTCTAAACCCAGCTTGGACATCAGGAAGTTCTTGGTTCACATAATGCTCAAGCCTAGCTTGCAAGATTTCAAGCATGACCTTACTAGCATGGGAGATGAGTGCTATTGTCCGGTGGTTCGCACATTCTTTAGTACTACCCTCCTTGGGACTGGGATGAGGATTGACCACTGCTGGGTCTTCCAGATTTACTGACATATTAAGTGCAACACCTTGGTGGTATTATCTTTTCGGGTTTTGAATAGTTCTATCTGAATTCTGTCACATCTGCTAGCTTTATTAACAGCAGTGCTTCCTAAGGCCCACTTGACTTTGCTGTTCAGAATGTCTGGTTCTGGGTGACTGACTGTACCATCATAGTAATCTGCTTCACTAATATCTTTTTTGTACAGTTCTTCAGTGTATTATTTCCATCTCTTGATTTCTTCAGCATCTGCTAGGTCTCTAACATTTCTTTGCTTTATTGTGACCATGTTTGGGTGAAATATTCCCTGATACTTCCAATTTTCCTGAAGAGATCACTAGTCTTTCCCCTTTTGTTGTTTTCTTCTAGATTTATGCACTGCTCGTTGAAGAAGGCCTTCTTGCCTCTCCTTGCTATTCTTTAGAACTCTGCATTTAGTTGGATGTACCTTTTCCTTTCTCCCTTGCTTTTTCCTTCTCTTCTTTCTTCAGCTATTTGTAAAGCCTCCTCAGATAACCACTTTGCCTTCTTGCTTTTTTTTGGGATGGTTTTGTTCACTGCCTCCTGTATGACATTATGGACCTCCTTCCACAGTTCTTTTTTTTTGTTGTTTGTTATTACAATTGTTTTTAACTGTTATGAAAAATATATTGTCAAAGGATTAAAATACATACCATGGACTGGAAGAAAATATTTGCAAAAGACATATTTGATAAAAGAGCTGTTATCTAGAATATACACATAACTCTTAAAACTTAATCAAAGAAAATAATTGTTTTAAAATGAGCAAAATATCTGACTCTCACCATAGAAGATATACACATGACAAATAGACATATGAAAAGATGCTCAACATTACATGCAATTAGAGAATTTCAAAGTAAAAGACAAACTAGATACTACTATACACATACTATGTTGCTAAAATTAAAAACATTGACAGTACTAAATGCTGACAAGGACTTGGAACAACAGGAATCCTCATTCATTGCTGGTAGTAATACAAATATCTTACCATAGTATTCAGCAGTCACATCCCTTAAACTTTGACAAATGAACTGAAAATTATATCCACACAAAACTTGTACATAGATTATTTTTATTGTAAGTAGGAATGTATTAGTTATATTTGCATCTTGTAAACTTTTTTTTTAATTTTTATTTTAATTGGAGGCTAATTACTTAACAATATTGTGGTGGCTTTTGCCATACATTCACACGAATCAGCCATGGGTATACATGTGCTCCCCATCCTGACCTTCCCTCCCGCCTCCCTCCCCATTCCATCTCTCCAGAGTCATCCCAGTGCACCAGCCCTGAACACCTTGCCTCATGCATCGAACCTGGACTGGCGATCTATTTCACATATGTTAATATACATGTTTCAATGCTAGTCTCTCAAATCATCCCACCCTTGCCTTCTTCCAGAGAGTCCAACAGTCCATTCTTTACATCTGTGTCTCTTTTGCTATCTCACATATAGGGTCATCTTTACCATCTTTCTAAATTCCATATATATGTGTTAATATACTGTATTTGTGTTTTTTCTTTCTGACTTACTTTGCTCAGTATAATAGGCTCCAGTTTCATCCACCTCATTAGAACTGATTCAAATGCATTCTTTTTAATGGCTGAGTAATACTCCATTGTTTATATGTACCACAGCTTTCTTATCCATTCATCTGCTGATGGACATCTACGTTGCTTCCATGTCCTGGCTATTATAAACAGTGCTGCGATGAACATTGGGGTACACGTGTCTCTTTCAATTCTGGTTTCCTTGGGTGTATGCCCAGCAGTGGGATTGCTGTGTCATATGGAAGTTCTATTTCCAGGTTTTTAAGGAATCTCCACACTGTTCTCCATAGTGGCTGTACTAGTTTGCATTCCCACCAACAGTGTAAGAGGGTTCCTTTTTCTCCACAATCTCTTCAGCATTAACGTTTGTAGATTTTTGATAGCAGCCATTCTGACTGGCATGAGATGGTACTTCATTGTGGTTTTGATTTGCATTTCTTTGATAATGAGTGATGTTGAGCATCTTTTCATGTGTTTTTTAGCCATTTGTATGTCTTCTTTGGAGAAATGTCTGTTTAGTTCTTTGTCCCATTTTTTGATTGGGTCACTTATTTTTCTGGAATTGAGCTTCAGGAGCTGCTTGTATATTTTTGAGATTAATTCTTTGACAGTTGCTTCATTTGCTATTATTTTCTCCCATTCAGAAGGCTGTCTTTTCACCTTGCTTATAGCTGTCCACAGTTCTTCATCCACACTATTTACTAGGTCTAATCCCTTGACTCTATTATACAGGTAAATAGAAATATAATTATATACATATTTTTGCTATTGCTAAGTCACTTCAGTCGTGTCCAACTCTGTGTGACCCCATAGATGGCAGCCCACTAGGCTCCCCTGTCCTGGGATCCTCCAGGCAAGAACACTGGAGTGGGTTGCCATTTCCTTCTCCAATGCATGAAAGTGAAAAGTGAAAGTGAAGTCGCTTAGTCATGTCCGACTTAGCGACCCCATGGACTGCAGCCTTCCAGGCTCCTCCATCCATGGGATTTTCCAGGCAAGAGTACTGGAGTAGGTTGCCATTGCCTTTTCTGATTATATACATATATAACGCCTATAGATAAAATATTCATTATATATAATTCATATAGGTAAATATTATTAAGAATATAAACTAGGTATAAGCATGTGACTAGATGCAAAACTATATGATAACATTATTTTATTGATACAATTATTTAGGTGTAATATTTTAATAACCAAATTAACCTTAGGTTGTTATTATTGTTCATTGCTCAGTCTTGTCCGACTCTTTGCAACCACATGAACTGCAGCATGCCAGGCTTCCCTGTCCTTCAGCATCTCCCAGAGCTTACTGAAACTCATGTCTATCGAGTCAGTATTGCTATCCAACCATCTCATCCTCTGTCATCTCCTTCTTCTCCTGCTTTCAATCTTTCCAAGCATCATGATCTTTTCCTGTGAGTCAGCTCTTCTATCAGGTGCCCAAAGTATTGAAGCTTCAGTTTCAGAATCAGTCCTTCCAATGAATATTTGGGATTGATTTCCTTTCAGATTGACTGGTTTGATCTCCTTGCAGTCAAAGGGACTCTCAAGAGTCTTCTCCAATATCACAGCTCAAAAGCATCAATCCTTTAACATTCAGCCTTCTTTATGGTCAAACTCTCACACCCATACATGACTACTGGAAAAATCATTAACTTTGACTCTATGGACTTTTGTTAGCAAAATCATGTCTCTGCTTTTTAATATGCTGTCTAGCTTTGTCAGAACTTTTCTTTCAAGGAACAAGTGCCTTTTAATTTCATGACTGCAGTCACCATCTGCAGTGATTTTGGAGCCCAAGAAAATAAAGGCTGTCACAGTTTCCATTGTTTCCCCTTCTATTTACCATGAAGTGATGCCATGATCTTCACTTTTTCAATGTTGAGTTTTAAGCTAGCTTTTTCACTCTCCTATTTCACTTCAATCAAGAGGCTTTATAATTCCTCTTTGCTTTCTGCCATAAGGGTGGTGTCATCTGCATATCTGAGGTTATTGGTATTTCTCCCAGCAATCCTGATTCCAGCATGTGCTTCCTTCAGCCCGACACTTCTCAGGATACACTCTGAGTATAAGTTAAGAAAGTAGGGTGACAATATACAGCCTTGACGTACTTCTTTCCCAATTTTGAACCAGTCCTTTTTTTTTTTTTTTTTTTAATGTCTGGTTCTAACTGTTGCTTCTTGACCTGCATACAGGTTTCTCAGGAGGCATGTTTAATTAGGATTTACCTAATTAATCTTGGGTTACCTGAGAAATTCAATAAAATATCAAAAATTCCAATTAGATAACTAGAGTAGAAACAGCAGTAGTGTCAGGGGGAGGGAGAAATCTTAAGGATAGGGATAGGTGTATATGTGCCCATTGTAACTTTTATTTCTGGCTTATAACATATTCTGGCATTTTATGCAAGTGAATTTTAGGAAAGATTGCTTTTCATTAATGATGTTAGTTTTGTTTTAATATTAACACCGAGAAGACTCACTATAATAAATGTTGCAAGAATACAGAGCAATGGGAACTCTCATACTTCACTGGTAAGAGAATAGGTAGTATAGCTACTTTAGAAATCTTTTGTTTCCAAGCAAGGGTTTGCTGCTCAACAAAACTAGATATCACAACCCTGGATTTTGAGAAAAGAGAGAGCCTTATTGTGAGTTTAACCAGCAGGGAGATAGAAGGCCGAACTCAAATCTGTGTCTTAGTCCGGGGCTGTGGTAAAAGTTAAGAGGTTAGGGAAATTTCCAACTTGGAAGCTGATTCAGTTCAGTTCAGTTGCTCAGTCATGTTCGACTCTTTGTGACCCCATGAATAGCAGCATGCCAGGCCTCCCTGTCCATCACTAACTCCCGGAGTTCACTCAGATTCACGTGCGTTGAGTCAGTGATGCCATCCAGCCATCTTATCCTCTGTCTTCCCCTTCTCCCCCTGCCCGCAATCCCTCCTAGCATCAGAGTCTTTTCCAATGAGTCAACTCTTCTCATGAGGTGGCCAAAGTACTGGAGTTTCAGCTTCAGCATCATTCCTTCCAAAGAAATCCCAGGGCCAATCTCCTTCAGAATGGATTGGTTGGATCTCCTTGCAGTCCGAGAGACTCTCAAGAATCTTCTCCAATACCACAGTTCAAAAGGATCAAGTCTTTGGTGCTCGGCCTTCTTCACAGTCCAACTCTCACATCCATACATGACCACTGGAAAAACCATAGCCTTGACTAGACGGACCTTAGTCGGCAAAGTAATGTCTCTGCTTTTGAATATGCTATCTAGGTTGCTCATAACTTTTCTTCCAAGGAGCAAGCGTCTTTTAATTTCATGGCTGCAGTCACCATCTGCAGTGATTTTGGAGCCCCCCAAAATATAGTCTGACACTGTTTCCACTGTTTTCCCATCTACTTCCTATGAAGTGATGGGACCGGATGCCATGATCTTCGTTTTCTGAATGTTGAGTTTTAAGCCAACTTTTCCACTCTCCTCTTTCACTTTCATTAAAAGGCTTTTTAATTCCTCTTCACTTTCTGCCAGAAGAGTGGTGTCATCTGCATATCTGAGGTTATTGATATTTCTCCCGGCAATCTTGATTCCAGCTTGTGTTTCTTCCAGTCCAACGTTTCTCATGATGTACTCTGCATAGAAGTTAAATAAGCAGGGTGACAATATACAGCCTTGATGTACTCCTTTTCCTATTTGGAACCAGTCTGTTGTTCCATGTCCAGTTCTATTGCTTCCTGACTTGCATACAGATTTCTCAAGAGGCAGGTCAGGTGGTCTGGTATTCCCATCTCTTTCAGAATTTTCCACAGTTTATTGTGATCTACACAGTCAAAGGCTTTGGCATAGTCAATAAAGCAGAAATAGATGTTTTTCTGGAACTCTCTTGCTTTTTCCATGACCCAGTGGATGTTGGCAATTTGATCTCTGGTTCCTCTGCCTTTTCTAAAACCAGCTTGAACATCTGGAAGTTCATGGTTCACGTATTGCTGAAGCCTGGCTTGGAGAATTTTGAGCATTACTTTACTAACATGTGAGATGAGTGGAATTGTGTTGTAGTTTGAGCATTCTTTGGCATTGTCTTTCTTTGGGATTGGAATGAAAACTGACCTCTTCCAGTCCTATGGCCACTGCTGAGTTTTCCAAATTTGCTGGCATATTGAGTGAAGCACTTCCACAGCATCATCTTTCAGGATTTGAAATAGCTTCACTGGAATTCCATCACCTCCACTAGCTTTGTTCATAGTGATGCATTCTAAGGCCCACTTGACTTCACATTCCAGGATGTCTGGCTCTAGATGAGTGATCACACCATTGTGATTATCCGAGTTGTGAAGATCTTTTTTGTACAATTCTTCTGTGTATTCTTGCCACCTTTTCTTAATATCATCTGCTTCTGTTAGGTCCATACCATTTCTGTCTTTTATTGAGCCCATCTTTGCATGAAATGTTCCCTTGGTATCTCTCATTTTCTTGAAGCGATCTCTAGTCTTTCCCATTCTGTTGTTTTCCTCTATTTCTTTGCATTGATTGCTGAAGAAGGCTTTCTTATCTCTTCTTGCTATTCTTTGGAACTCTGCATTCAGATACTTGTATCTTTCCTTTTCTCCTTTGTTTTTCACCTCTCTTCTTTTCACAGCTATGTATAAGCCCTCCCCAGACAGCCATTTTGCTTTTTTGCATTTCTTTGCCATGGGGATGGTCTTGATCCCTGTCTCCTGTACATTGTCATGAACCTCATTCCATAGTTCATCAGGCACTTTATCTATCAGATCTAGGCCCTTAAATCTATTTCTCACTTCCACTGTATAATCATAAGGATTTGATTTAGGTCATACCTGAACTATGAAAGTGGTTTTCCCTACTTTCTTCAATTTCAGTCTGAATTTGGTAATAAGGAGTTCATGATCTGAGCCACAGTCAGCTCCCGGTCTTGTTTTTTGTTGACTGTATAGAGCTTCTCCATCTTTGGCTGCAAAGAATATAATCAATCTGTTTTCGGTGTTGACCATCTGGTGATGTCCATGTGTAGAGTCTTCTCTTGTGTTGTTGGAAGAGGGTATTTGCTATGACCAGTGCATTTTCTTGGCAAAACTGTTAGTCTTTGCCCTGCTTCATTCCTTATTCCAAAGCCAAATTTGCCTGTTACTCCAGGTGTTTCTTGACTTCCTACTTTTGCATTCCAGTCCCCTATAAAGAAATGGACATCTTTTTGGGGTGTTAGTTCTAAAAGGTCTTATAGTCTTCATAGAATCGTTCAACTTCAGCTTCTTCAGTATTACTTGTTGGGGCATAGATTTGGATTACTGTAATATTGAATGGTTTGCCCTGGAGATGAACAGAGATCATTCTGTCTTTTTTGAGATTGCATCCAAGTACTGCATTTCAGACTCTTCTGTTGACCATGATGGCTACTCCATTTCTTCTGAGGGATTCCTGTCTGCAGTAGTAGATATAATGGTCATCTGAGTTAAATTCACCCATTCCAGTCCATTTTAGTTCGCTGATTCCTACAGTGTCGACGTTCACTCTTGCCATCTCTTGTTTGACCACTTTCAATTTGCCTTGATTCATGGCCCTGACATTCCAGGTTCCTATGCAATATTGCTCATTACAGCATCAGACCTTGTTTCTATTACCAGTCACATCCACAGCTGGGTATTGTTTTTGCTTTAGCTCCATCAGTTCATTCTTTCTGGAGTTATTTCTCCACTGATGTCCAGTAGCATATTGGGTACCTACTTAGCTGGGGAGTTCCTCTTTCAGTATCCTACCATTTTGCCTTTTCACACTGTTCGTGGGGTTCTCAAGGCAAGAATACTGAAGTGGCTTGCCATTCCCTTCTCCAGGGGACCACATTCTGTCAAACCTCTTCACCATGACCCACCCGTCTTGGGTTGCCCCGCAGGCATGGCTTAGTTTCATTGAGTTAGACAAGGCTGTGGTCCTAGTGTGATTAGATTGACTAGTTTTCTGAGTATGGTTTCAGTGTGTCTGTCCTCTGATGACTTCTTACAACACCTACCATCTTACTTGGGTTTCTCTCACCTTGGGCTTGGGGTATCTCTTCACGGCTGCTCCAGCAAAGTGCAGCTGCTGCTCCTTACCTTGGATGAGGGGTATCTCCTCTCCGCAGCCCTTTCTGACCTTCAGTGTAGGATGGCTCCTCTAGGCCCTCCTGCGCCCGCAGCCACCGCTCCTTGGAAGCTGATTGGCTTTTGTCAGATCAGTCCCTAATAAACTACAGGTGCTATTGGAAGCCAGTTTTCCTTGAAAGACTTCTTGCTTCATGTGTAATGCTCTCCAGGGGCAACACTTGTATGGTCTAAGTTGTACAGGCTGCAGATTGTTCCAGCATCACCTGTGGACCAGGGCTGTGATCCTACACAGGAGCGGTGGCAGTGCTACCTCCGTAAAAGGATTCCAGGTTTGCTTAACCAACAACCTGTTTAAGCAGGCTAACCGGTTTAAGCAGGTCAATGTGCTATGTGCTGTTTCAGCATTATCTATTAAGTATCAGTAGAATTCCACACTGGAAACAGCATAAATGCCCTTTCATAACAGATTGGCTACAAGCAAGAACATGCACTGGATAAGTTCATTCAGCAATATTCCAAACAAAACTATGCTCTGCTATTAGAAATCGCAGTAGTAGTCCCCATTCAGGAGGAGCAAGTGGATAGTGACTAGCAATGGAGGATGAGGGCTTCTGGGAGACCTCATTATTGTTCTATTTCTTGACCTGAATGAATAAGAAATATTCTTCAATAAAGCAGTTTAATAAACATTATAAAGTAGTGCCATATATTTTGTAACATTTGGAAAATAGATGAAGTGTCAGTTGCTATTATCATTTCGATATACAGTCCCCTGATATGTTTGCTTGTTTTAAAATGTCTCTTTCCCCTCCAAAACCATATAATGTACACTTATTAAAATTAACTGCCCTCCCCCCCGCCAGAAGATCAAAATTGTATAAACTAAAAAGAGAAAGCCCACCACAATTCCATTCCATACAGGTAAGTTCTGTTAAAATGTAGTGTTTATTTGGGAGGGGCTTGTTTTTAAAGTGGATCTCATATTTTAGTTAAATAAATGGGCTTTTGCTAACTTCAGATTTCTCTGGAGGCCGAGGTTGGTTGGTGTCATAATTTTCCCTTCCAGCCTTCCCATATACTAAACTCTATTCAGTAAATGAAAGGGAGTCACCTTCATTTAAGCTCACAGTCCTCACCAGCTCTCTTCCTTTGTTATATGTTTGAGAAAAGGGATAAATGAAAAGGGAGTAAGCTAAGCTTAGACTGGGACCCACAGGTCATCCTATAAGGAAGCTCTGTTTGGAAGTATCACACCCCCGGCCCCCCATGAGTTGCTCACCTCCTACAAAAGCCAAGAGCTATCTTTTGAACATTAAGAGCCATCCCACGTCTCAGACCAGCCTGCTGCAGAAGTTTGGAAAGGAAAAAACGGTTGGTGACACTGCCTTATCTGTCTTCTGTTCCATGTACCTCTCTGGTCTGGGTGATAGTGAGGAGATGGACTTGGAGAAAAAGTGGTGCTCAGAAGACACTTAAAACTATGAGCCAGTAGTACTCACTTGAGGCCAATTTTTGTGCCCTCCCTTCCCCCCCGTCCCGCACCCTGCACATACCCCAGGGGAATTTGCAGTGTCTAGAGACAATTGTGGTTGTTGGTGGGGGAAGAGTTGCCACAGGCATCTAATGGATAGAGACAGAGGAAACTGCTTAAAGTCCTACAATGCATGAGACAGCCCGCATAGGAAAGAATTAACCAGTCTGAAATGTCAGTAGCGCTGAGGTTGAGATACTGATATGAGTGGATAGGTGTGTGTGTGTGTGTGTGTGTGTGTGTGTGTGTTTGGGGAGGGTGTGTGTGTTCAGCTCAGGCCTCCCACCCGGTATGTAGATAAATAGTCCTTGACAAATTTTCTTCATCTCTAGGGAAGTTTTCTTGATGGAAGTCAGATAGTGGTTTAGTTCATTCCATCACGATTTGAGGCACAAAACTCACATTATTCAGATGGACAGGTTCTATGTTGTGGAGTAAGAACACACACATACAGTTAATATACACAAAAATTAGTGGAATAAATATCAACCAAGGCTGTCTTCTGGGAAATCAGTAAGTTGATTATCTTTTAGAATAATTCTAAAAGATAATCAACTTACTGGATGACAGCTAACACCCAAACTCCTTGTGAAACCAGATAGAAACATCTAGAGAAAGAGTCACTTAGCTGAAACCACGCTCAACAGGAGCAGACAGTGAGAAGCCTCACAAAGGGAACGTGTTACTGCTCAGGGAACCTAAATTCTCTTTGAGACACAAAGGACTTTCTGGGGGTCCTTGGACAAATTGTTTAATAGCCTTAGAACTCTTTCTCCCTTATTTGTAAAACAAAGAAAGGGAAGGAAAATCAACATTTATTGTGAATCTGTTATTTATTTTTAACTTTCTTTCATTTATTCCTCATCATAGATCAATGAAGTAAACATTGGTGTTTCCATATTCCTTAAGAGACTCAGAAGTTAAATTACCTGTCCAACACTACACAGCAGAAAGTAGCTGGGCCAGGACTTCAACTTAAGTGTCCTGATCACTTTGATTTTTTACCTTTCATAGATCTTGTCTCTTCAACCTATGAAACAGAGATGATGCATGGGTTTTTGTGTGATCAGTTATTGATTCAAGGCACACAGCTCCAGAAGAGCAGTAGACATTTAATAAATGCTGTCTTATTTTTAATCATTATTATTTTGATATGTGCATGTTCAAAAACTGCCCCTTTATTTGTAAGAAACAGCTGCTTAGAAATGAAATTCATTCATCATTATTAGATACCAATTATGAGGCAAATGCACAGAATTCCTTGGGGATAAAAATTCCCCTGATTTTTTTTTTTTTTTCCTGGCTGAATCACGTGAGGCTCAAGACCTGATATTTTGACCTGGAGACAGAAATCAGGCTTACTCCAGCTTAAGGCTCAAGACCTGAAATTTTGACCTGGAGACAGAAATCAGGCTTACCCCAGCTTAAGGCTCAAGACCTGAAATTTTGACCTGGAGACAGAAATCAGGCTTACCCCAGCTTAAGTGCTCCATTTAGCAAGCAGGGGGCTCTCCTTGTCCTCAGGCAGGCATGAGGGAAGTAAATGGTGCCACTAATAACACCACTGAGTTAAATGCCTCCCGCAAGAGTTCCAGAGTTGCCTTTCTCTTTGGTTATCAGTCTCTCAAATACTCTCCAGGGATTCTCAACTTTTAGAGTAAATGATCCCAGTCTGGGAGGATGAATAATTCAGTGTTAGCATAAATTTTGAAGAAGCATAAGTGTGGGAGACACTTTGGGACTTGGGGATGTTAGTTGTGGTTAGAGGCAGCCCCTTGCAACAAGGGGTTTTAGACCTTGTAACCCACTAGCACTCCATCCTGCCATCATTCCCCCCTTCCACTAACACCTGTCAGGACTGAATCACACCTCCTGTGAAGGCATTTGTTAAAACTCAAGTATTACTCGGGAGCAATAAATGCATGAATATATTAGCACATATTAACACTGTGTTTGTTGATCAGATTAGCTGTCCCTCAGAGAGCAGATCCCTGGAGGGAATATGTGCTAATTTGCATTTGTATCAGTGTAGTAAAGGACTTCTCAGGAAGGTTTGGTCTGCATTTATGTAGAATTTAAGAGGGATGTATGATCACATCCTGGAGAAGGCAGTGGCACCCCACTCCAGTACTCTTGCCTGGGAAATCCCATGGACGGAGGAGCCTCATAGGCTACAGTCCATGGGGTCGCTAAGAGTCGGACACGGCTGAACGACTTCACTTTCACTTTTCATTTTCATGCATTGGAGAAGGAAATGGCAACCCACTCCAGTGTTCTTGCCTGGAGAATCCCAGGGATGGGGGAGCCTGGTGGGCTGCCGTCTATGGGGTCACACAGAGTCGGACACGACTGACGCGGCTTAGCAGCAGCAGCATGATCACATCCTTTGATTTTGAAAAACTTGTTCCAGGCTTGATCAGAAACCTGGCCCCTAGAGCTTAGGAAATGGTCCCGGGAAGGAGCAGGGCCCCCACTGAAATCTTTAAGTTCTTAATCTAAACCTGGTTAGCAACTCAAAGGTTGCTACTAGAAAGACAGGAGGTCCAGCAATAACAGAGAAGAAAAGAGTGGACTTGAGTTTGAAGATTTCAGTTTGAAAAGGTTTGAATTTGAGAGAACAAGTGATACTTTTAAAATTTTTATAATTTTTATTTATTAAAAAAAATATATAATTGGCTGCTCTGCATGGCATGTGGGATCTTAGTTCCTGAACCAGAGATTAACCTGTGCCCCTGCATCAGAAGTGCAGAGTCTTAACCACTGGACTTCCAGGGAAGTCCTGACATTGCTGCTGCTACTAAGTCACTTCAGTCGTGTCCGACTCTGTGTGACCCCATAGACGGTAGCCCACCAGGCTCCCCCGTCCCTGGGATTCTCCAGGCAAGAACACTGGAGTGGGTTGCCATTTCCTTCTCCAAGGCATGAAAGTGAAAAGTGAAAGGGAAGTCACTCAGTCGTGTCTGACTCTTCAAGACCCCATGGACTGCAGCCTACCAGGCTCCTCCATCCATGGGATGTTCCAGGCAAAACTACTGGAGTGGGGTGCCATCGCCTTCTCCAAGTCCTGACATTACTTTGTTTCAAAGGAAGACAGAGGTACAATGCAAACTGATAATTTAGAGGGCAAGGTTTGTGTATGAGTATGTGTGTGTGTGTCTGTGGTTGGGGAGGGAGGTGGTTCTTTTGTCAGAACCTTTAGTGACTTTAGTGATTGCCCCTGAACTAAGCAACATACCCTGGGTCTGGGCTCTTGGTCCTTTACTAAGGGGCAGATCCCTTGCCTTTGCTTCTGCAGGGAGGGGGATGGGGAGATTGGCCTTAGGAGAAATCTGTCACTCCTTGAATTCTTGCCTAAACTCTAAAATGGTTTTACATTTTTATGTGCAATAATGTAAAAAGCACCTAGCGTAAGAGGACTTAGCACTCTGTAGATACATACATTTGGTGGCAAATGCTAGAAATGTGTCCTGGACTTGTATGCAAATATGAGGGGCTTGAGCCCTCATTCAGGTAGTTAATAACTGTGTATTCAGGGCCTAGGGCAAGAGAACACCTGGACAGTAACACATCATACGTCTAAATTCCAAAGCCAATAAATCAAGCTTAAAAACTGTTCAGCTACTGTCTTAACATGTCTTAAGATGATGTTTGAGATGTTGTCTCCCAGGCTTGAAATCCTAAAATTCCCAGCAAATAAAACATAACTCTCAACTTTTAGGTTATGAATATTTTTAAAGTACACAACTGACTAGTAAATTATTAATACTCATTTTCTCAAATTTTTTCTTGATTTATTACAGCTAAAGCACTAACAAGGCTGGTACAACAAAAATCTTTTCAGATAGGGTGTAATAGTATTTGTATTTTTAATACAAATAGTAACTATTTAAAGGTTTATAATAGTAATATTAAAATAGTAACTATTTGTAATAGTAACTATTTAAAGGTTAAAAGTATAATTCTATTTAAAATGTTCAAAATTTGACTATATTTTACTCAAAAAATGAAACCACAGTAAATGTAATGTCACAAAATATGAGAAATATTTTCCATGTGTTTTTGAAATTCTGTAAATTTGTGAGAGAAGTAAAAGGGAAAACTCAAATTACTAATAATGAACATCAACACTTTAAAATATAGTTTTTTTTAAATTTAAAAACTTGTAATTTAATTTTAATTATATTTCAAAAACATAATTGCCTCATTAAATTTTTCATGTTAATTAAACTATAATTCTAACATTTGGAAAAATTTCCACTCTCCTTCTTTTCTTCTTCTTTTGGCTGGTAAAATAGCTAAAATGACATACAATAGATTTATAGGAGAAAATAAAACTTAATTGCATACATACTGGAAATCCACATTAACATGAACAATTGCAAAGACAGGGAAAGGAGGTATATATATGTCACTCAGGAGAAAGGATTAGAGGGCTGTACTTCAAGGGAAAGGAAGGCAGTTCAGAGGAAGAATGAAAGAGGAGATACTTGATAATCAAATGCTTTTCTGGACCATCCCTAAACAGCACAGAGGACTTTGGTCAAACAGGCCCTGCTAGTTCTTCCCTGTCTATCACACCTAGTTTGTGTTATATGCTAGCTTTCTGTGGTGATAGTCTCCTTCCTGGACTATGTCCTCCATTTAGATTCTTCTAGGCATTTAAGGGAAAGGTCAAAGGTTCTACCTGCATGGCACATCATGTGGAGACTCCTTAACCCTTACACGTTCAATCACCTAATCACGTGGGAGGAATGGATAGCCTGCTATGGAATTTCCCTTGTGGCTCCATTGGTAAAGAATTGGCCTGCTATGCGGGAGACCTTGGTTCTGTCCCTGGGTTGGGAAGATCCCCTGGAGAGGGAAAGGCTACCTACTCTAGTATTCTTGTCTGGAGAGTTCCATGGACTTTATAGTATATAGTATTGTTCAGTTCAGTTCAGTTCAGTCCCTCAGTCGTGTCCGACTCTTTGCAACCCCATGGACTACAGCACTCCAGGCCTCCCTGTCCATCGCCAACTCCCAGAGTTTACTCAAATTCATGTCCATTAGGTCAGTGATACCACCAGCCATCTCATCCTCTGTCATCCCCTTCTCCTCCTGCCTTCAATCTTTCCCAGAATCAGGGTCTTTTCAAATGAGTCAGCTCTTTGCATCAGGTGGCCAAAATATTGGAGTTTCAGCTTCAGCATCAGTCCTTCCAATGAATATTCAAGACTGATGTACTTTAGGATGGACTGGTTGGATCTCCTTGCAGTCCAAGGGACTCTCAAGTGTCTTCTCCAACACCACAGTTCAAAAGCATCAATTCTTCAGTGCTCAGTTTTGTTTATAGTCCAACTCTCACATCCACACATGACTACTGGAAAAACTATAGCTTTGACTAGACGGACCTTTATTGGCAAAGTAATGTCTCTGCTTTTCAATATGCTGTCTAGGTTGGTCATAACTTTTCTTCCAAGGAGCAAGCATCTTTTAATTTCATGTCTGCAGCCACCATCTGCAGTGATTTTGGAGCCCAAGAAAATAAAGTATGCCACTGTTTCCACTGTTTTCCCATCTATTGGCCATGAAGTTATGGGGTCAGATGCCATGATCTTAGTTTTATTGTTCATGGGGTTGCAAAGAGTTGGGCATTGCTGAGTGACTTTCACTTTCACTTCCACACATGGGAATTTCAGGCTAATATGTATTGTTTAGGAAAAGGACTGATGCTGAAGATGAAGCACCAATACACTTTGGCCACCTGATGCGAAGAGCTGACTCACTGGAAAAGACCCTGATGCTGGGAAAATTGAAGGCAGGAGAAGGGGATGACAGAGGATGAGACGGTTGGATGGCATCACCAACTGGATGGACATGAGTTTGAGTAAACTCTGGGAGTTGGTGATGGACAGGGAAGTCTGGCTGCAGTCCATGGGGTCGCAAAGAGTTGGACACAACTGAGCAACTGAACTGATGTTTTGTTTAATATTGCAAATACTGCCAGCTACCATGATGAGCCTGCTGCATGCCTATGTGCTTAGTCACTCAGTCGTGTTCAACTTTTTGCGAACCCATGGACTGTAGCCTGCCAGGGTCCTCTTATCCATGGGATTCTCCAGGCAAGAATACTGGAGTGAGTTGCCACTTCCTTCTCTGGGGATCTTATTTATGCAGGGATCAGATCCACATATCTTGCATTGGCAGCCAGGTTCTTTCCTACAAGTTCCACCTGGGAAGCCTGTTGCACTAATTCCTAAATGCTTATGGAACTCTAATTGTGAAACAAATAGAAGTGTGAAAACAGAGGCACTCTAGGGGAGAGGGTACTTTGTTGTGCAGGAATCTATTGCTTTCATACTGTTTGAGAGAAAGGATTTGACAAACTAATTTGCCTTTCCTTTTACCTGAGCACTTTTGCGGCTCATACGCTCCACCATTCTCCCTGAAGTTAAAGCCGTGTCTGTCTCCAGCTCTAGCAGCAGACAACCACAGCCATTCACTGCTTCTCAGCATCATTGCCTTTCTGAGAGGGGATTGGGAAAGAAGGGTGGAGAAATGTTTCTTTGGCTTTAACAGTGTTAATCAGGAAAGTGGATATTTAGGAATTAGGGTGCTGGGCTGTGTGCTGGACTCAGACCAGGTATCTGTGCATCCTTACATTTCTCTTGTGTGTTGTTTCTGTTATGTAGGTCCCTCCAAGGCTTGGAACTTGGAGCAGTGTCTGCTCTCTCTTGGGTGTTAGGACAGTATTATGCACATGATTTTGCCCAAGTTTCTTTTCTAAGAATTGCTTCTCTTGCCTGAGAAATGGAAACATTACCCCCTGATCACTTATCTCATAGTGTTCTTGAAAAATGTAAAACTGCATTTGCATGCCTTTTAACTTTTTTCTATTTTATTTTCTTCCTCTCAGTATAGACTGCTGCTTTTTATAATTTTAATTGGAGGATAATTGCTTTATAATATTGTGTTGGTTCCTGCCATATAGCAATATGAATCGGCCACAGGTATACATATGTGGTATACATACATAACTTTCCTCCCACCTCCCACCCCATCACACCTCTCTAGGTTTTCACAGAGCACCGGGCTTGTGAGCACTGTGTTGTACAGCAAATTCCCACCGGCTGTCTATTTTACATAATGTAATGTATATGTTTCAGTGTTAGTCTTTCATCTTGTCCCTCTCTCTCCTGGAGAAGGGAATGGCAACCCATTCCAGAATTCTTGCCTGAAGAATTCCTTGGACAGAGGAGTTGGGCAGATTATAGTTCATGGAGTCACAAAGAGTCGGACTTGACTAAACAGCACCAGCAGCAGCAGCTCCTTCCCCTACTGTGTCTGTAAGCCTACTTTCTATGTCTGCGTCTCCATTGCTGCTCTGCAAATAGGGGTCATAGTGCACACCTTTTTAGAAAGCATTTATAGTTATGGTAAAATTGTAGGATTGAAGGAACATAAACCTTTGCAAGAAATAATTTATTGTTTGGTTGTATTTCTTGTATGTGAATGGGTGTTAACAAAAAAAATCAGAGTGAAATAAGAAGACATTTTTATCACCTTGTATCAAGTGTCACTCAGCTGGAATTTCTACTAAGATAAGCTGTCACGTATAGGTCTCTAGAAGGGTTTTATTCTTTGTCTTACCCTAAAGCTCATTAAAAATTCTAATATCTGTATAAAGTAAAATGGGGGTGACATTTAACCCATGAAGTCAAGTCATATAAATGCTGGCTGTTCATTTCCATGTCAGGGCAGTATCATCAGTTTCATCTTGCAATTAGACAGACTATTCATTAAAATGTTGCCCTCTTGCTTCTTTATCTTGCTCATTTTTATAACAATAACTTTAGGTTTTGAGAATATATTTTGTTCTAGGCCCTAGGCTAAGTTGTACATGTAGTATCTCATTAAGCTCTCTTAATAATAAAGTTATATTATTATGATTCCCACTCTAAACTAAAGGAAAGAAAGAAAGAAAGTTTAGTCACTCAGTCATGTCTCACTCTCTGTGACCCCATGGACTGTCTCCCACCAGGCCCCTCTGTCCATGGGATTTTCCAGGCAAGAGTACTGGAGTGGGTTGTTATTTCCTTCTCCAGAGGATCTTACTGACCCAGGGATCAAACCCAGGTCTCCCACATTTTAGGCAGATACTTTACCATTTGAGCCACCAGGGAAGTCGGAGCCTAAGGAAACTAAGGAAACTAAAGTCAAACTAAGGAAACAGAATCTAGATGATTTTCTCAAAACCATAAATAGAAAATGAAAGGACTAGAAACAAGTTTAGTCTAATGGCAAAGTTCAATGCTCTCCAATACAGAAATTGGTGAAGACATCAATCCAGGTTCCAGGATGGACTTACCTGCTGCTGACAGCCCTGTTCGGACTACTGATGCTGTTCGCATGGCTCTGGGATAAGGAACCCATTAGAGAAAATCTGTTTGACCCAGAAGTCCGAGCCGGAAGCATCCTGGCCTGATTCTCACGTTAACCAGTGGGTGGGGGTATATACAGACTGCTGGTTCAGAGGGCTGTGGTTCAGGACACTGCATGCCTTTGCTGTGAGCAAAAACATCAGTGTGTTGTTTTGGGCACAGCTGTGTAATCAAAGCCACGGATCGCAAATGGATTTCTGCTAATTGGCTCCATGGAAACTTACAGCTGGAGTGGGATGGACTGGAGCCGTCTGCTGTTGTGCATACAGACTGGCCTGGGTCATATTCCCTGGCGGTCACTGAAACAAATGCCCTACTTTGTAAAGAGGCACTGAGCATGGCACACAAATAGCTAAGCTGCTTCACATTTGCAGACATTCAGGGTAATATATCTGCTGTCAATATACCACACTCACATTAGGGGGGAATGTGACACATCACCGACACGCTATTGATTCATGGCAGAGGCTGTTTATCTGTGACAAGAAAACATCAGTTGATATTGATAAATCATCTGAAAATACTCACCTACTTGCACTCTATCAAGCTGAGTGAAATATACAGTAAACTGTCTGCTGGGAGTCAAAATGAATCCACAGGGAGAAAGTGTCCATGAGACATTAGATATTCTGTATAAATATGCAGGCCAGGTTTATTGATGATAAAGGAATGGTTTTCTCCCTGTAAGGCCAAAGACTGGAAACTAGTTATGCTTGTAGTGGGAAAGAACAAGAAGCGAATTTGGAGTATGGCTTGTTTATATAATTCTGTCCTGCTTATTGACCTTAAAAAATGAATATGAAAAACTGCCTGGTGTGCAGTGCTAGATGGGCAGAAAAATCTAACACACTACAGAGATGAAAGCATGCCCTTACCTTTCAAGAGCCAGGATCAAGGAGGAGGGTTTTTACTTATACTGGTATTTTACAGGCAGGTTACAGCCTTTCCTCTTTTCCTTTCTTGGTGGTGGAGGAAGTCAACAAAGCTGTTTAAATTAGAGGTGTGCATTCTGTCAAGCTAGAACATTGCATACATGTTACCTGGAAAAAACATGGCCATTGGTGTATAAATGCTGTTTCAAAAATGCATTCGTTCATTCAACTGAGAGTTAGTAAGCACCTACTGTGTGTCCTGTGGACTTCCCAGGTGACGCTAGTGGCAAAGAATCTGCCTACCTACCAATGCAGGAGACGAAAGAGACAGGGTTTGATCCCTGAGTTGGGAAGATTCCTTGGAAGAGGGCATGACAATCCACTCCAGTATTCTTGCCTGGACAATCCCATGAACAGAGGACCCTGGCGGGCTACAGTCCATAAGGTCACACAGAGAGGAACATGACTGAAGCGACAGAGCACACACACGTGTCGTGTACTGGGCTGGGTGGTGAGCATATGGATGGGAGCAAGAGACAGGTCTCTGCCCTCATGCAGCTTACATTTTCCTTTGGGAGGAAGATTAAAAAGAGTAAATATAAAATAAAATAAGGAAATAGAAATTTAGCAAAGTTTTAAGAAGTAGCATGTTGGAGACATATGTAGTTTGAAATATTTTCTACCATATGCAGCAAGAAAGTCCTAATGGTGGCAGTGAGCTGGCTGGATCCATCTGGATATTCCCCAAGTCCTTCATGAGCCTGCATAGTGATGGCAACGTGGAGTTAGAGAAGAGAGACTGTATTTATTTGGTAACTTCTTAGAGCAAGCTCTATACCTAGGCACTCTTATGGACCTTATGGATTATGAGTAGCAGCTTGATGGGAAGGGTTTTGGGTATGAAGTCAAATTACCTATCATATCCGAGTACTGTGCCCCTGGGAAAATCACTTAGCCTCTTTGACCCTCAGTTTCCTTATTTATAAAATGGAGATAATACCTTGCTGGATCATAGTAAGAATTAAATTGGATAATACATTAAAAATATGTGGCATATAATAGGCAATCAATAAATTCATTGAGGAAATTCCCTGGTGGTGCAGTGGTTAAGAATCGGTGCTTTCACTGTTGGACCCTAGGTTTAGTCCCTGGTCAGGGAAGTAAGATCCCACAAGCCATGTGGTTCAGCCTAAAAATAAAGATAGGTTAATTTTCTAAGAGGAGTGTTAACTAAGGACCACTGCGCTAAGTCTGAGGCTATTGAAGGTTTAGAATGCTTAATGTTTTTTGTTTGTTTGCTTTTTTGAGGGAGATTGGTGTGTTGTTTTTGTGTTTTACCACACCATAGCACGGGGGATCTTAGTTCCTCTACCAGAGATAGGACCAGTGCCCCCTGGAGTAGAAGCACAGAGTCTTAACTAAGTCTTGTGACACAAGGAAGTTAGTATTTTTAAAAAAGTCTTGTGATACAATGCTTAGCGTTTTTAAAAGGCTGAATGGGTGGGGCTTTGGATCCTTACCCAACTGACTAGATGGATGCTTTTTTCATTGTAGTTAATGATACATCATAGTACTTCAATAAGGTATTCCTATAAACTATTCCTGCCTTATCACCTCCAGTGCTGCCATGACTTCCACCACGGCCACAATTCCCACTACCATCACCAGCACCAGCACCACCAGAGACAGCAACTGCTTCTATAGGCATCTCACCTTTGTTGAACACTTACAGTGTACCAGGCACTAAGCCATGGAAAACATCACCTCGTCTAATTCTCACAACAACCCTTGTGATAGTGTTATAACCTCTTATTTTATAGATGAGTAAATGGAGGCATTCTCTAAGTTAAAAATTAATTCAACTTCAAGCAGCTAGTGAGGAATAGGATTGGGATCCAAACCCAAGAAACCTAACTCTAGAAATTCCTCACATGAGCTGTGTACACAATGCATAACCCATATGAACTTTTCTAAGGTACTCTGTAGTTCTGATTGAGTTGTTGAGGCAGCCACAGGGATCCCAGGAAGTCTGGTTACTGTGATCATCAACAGCCTGGAATCAGCTGGGCCACCTAGCTGCTTGCTTGGCAGTGTCCCAGGCTGTCCTTTTCTCTTTGGGGAGTAGCTTAGGCCCAAGGATAATCTGGCTTAACAAGGGCTAATTGATAGTGTTATGAGAAGGAAAAGACAGAAGGAAAATCTGTCAGTAAGGCAAAGACTTGGAAGTAATATGTAATACGTTCTGTTAGGGGCTTCCCAGGAGGTGCTAGTGGTAAAGAAGCTGCCTGCCAATGCAGGAGATGCAAGAAATATGAATCAGATCCCTGGGTAGGGAAGATCCCCTGGAGTAGAAAGTGGCAACCCACTCCAGTATTTTTGCCCGGAAAATTCCATGGACAGAGGAGCCTGGTGAGCTACAGTCCAAGCGGCTGCAAAGAGTCAGACCAACTGAGCAACTGAGCATGCAGACGTGCTCTATTAAAAAGCCTTTCTGTGAGTTACTAATGAAAGGCAAGAAACCGATATTTCCTTATTTGATTGGGTTCCCTGTTAAGGATTGATGGAACTCACACATTTGCCAATTTACTGAAAATAACTTGAAGCATCATTAAATGAATTTCCATGGAGTCGATTTCAACCTAACCCATCTCTTTGTTTATAGCCACTATTTTCTGGGATACTGCAGGGAACATTGTCTTTCCAATAGATCACATAGAAGCAAGAAGATATTTTGCTAAATTTATAGAAGTCCTTTTCCCTAGATTGTGTAAATGTCCTTAGACTTTTAGCTCAGTTGTCTAGTGTTTCTGGTAATTATTTTGTGTATGATGTTAGTGGTGTGGCTGTATGCCTTGGGAATCAATTCTGTTTTTAGTACTAAGCCTATAATCTCTCTTAAATCTTACATTTAATCAGTGGTGGTGCTAGGACTTGAATCCAGGTCTTTAAGACTCTGTGTCTGCTGTCTCTGTGGTAGAACTATTTTATAGGTGGGGGGAAAAGTTACTACATAATTAGTTCCTTCTAGAAGTTTCACAATAAAATTATACTGCTTAAGGTCTAAGACCTAGGTCATGCCAAATTTCAGGTTAAATGGGATCTGCTTTAATGAGACATTGTTGTATTGGAGATGGTTGTGATGAAAAATAAATTGAAAGGACCTGTAAACTACAACTCAGTGGAACTAGGAAAAGTAAGATTTTTAAATCATTTATATCATTTATACTTTCAAAGCCAAGTGGCTCTTCCTTGGTATGATAGTCACAGAGTGATATAATATGATTTGCCTATTTCTGGTTTTAAATTTTTTATTTATTTTTTAAAAGCTTTTTTGATGTGGACCATTTTAAAGCTTTTATTGAATTTGTTATAATATTGCTTCAATTTTTGGCCACAAGACATGTGGGATCTTAGCTCTCTTGACCAAGGCTTGAACCTGCGTCCTCTGCACTGGAAGTCAAAGTCTTAACCACTGGACTGCCAGGGAAGTTCTGCTTTCCTACTTTTAATCAGAGTTTAATTTCCAGGAATAATAAGGTAGTCCTGTGTAATTATTCTTCCAAAAAAATCAAGTTGGTAGGTTTCCAAAGGCAGTGAACACAGTTCTTAGATATTGAGGAGGCCGGTGTTGGGCCTCCTCATATTTTCTCATTTACATATGATGAAGTAAAGGCTTAGTAACTTGTCTAAAATCTTACATTAGCCAGTGGTGGTGCTAGGAGTTGGATCCAGGTCTTTACAACTCCAAAGTTTTAATCTCTTTATACCCATCATGGTATCCTACCTTCTGATGACCTAAATAAGGAACTGAAATATTTCTAATGCTTTACTTTATTTATATGGTGAAATGTAGTTTTTGAACCTTAAATGTCTCCTTATCTCCAAGATGTCACAACTTCTTTATCTTTATAAATCCCATTTATTTTATTTTTCAAATATTTATGAACTAGTTACCATATATATGGGGATACAGAGATAAGACATAGTGTTTACAGTAAAAATATCTCATAGCTCACTGATCTATGTTCTGTTATAAAGTCTATATTTCAAAGCTTCTCATCATTTTTTTTTTTTGCAGAATACTGTAATGTTTATTCTCTGCTTTTCATTTTACTATTGGTATATGACTAATAATGTCTATCGTATACCTTTACAAGTTCCTAATCAGGCTTTTAAATGATAGAAAATATTGCTTTATCAAACTGAAGTTAAATGATCTTCATTTTCTTCATATTACATTTTATAAAAATTCTACCTTAAATATTCATGAGAATTTTATTATTTATCTGAAAGTGAAGTCAAAAGTGAAGTCGAAAGTGAAAGTGAGGTCGCTCAGTAGTGTCCGACCCTTTGCGACCCCATGAACTGTAGCCTACCAGGCTCCTCTGTCCATGGGATTTTCAAGGCAAAGATACTGGAGTGGGGTGCCATTTCCTTCTCCAGGAGATCTCCCCAACCCAGAGATTGAACCTGGGTCTCCCACACTGTAGGCAGATGCTTTACCGTCTGAGCCATAAGTATTGTCATGATTTTCATTGGAGCATCTAGTCTAAACAGGATGGTTGGGACTTCCCTGGTAATCCAGTGGTTAAGAAACTGCTCTTCAATGCAGGGAACTCGGGTTCAATCCCTGGGCCAGTTACTAATATCCCACATGTTGTGGGGCAACTAAGCTGCACACTGTGGAGCCTGAATGCCACAATTAAAGAGAAGCCCGAGTACCCCAGAGAAGATCCTGGGTGCTGCAACTGAGACCTGACACAGCCAAATAAATAATGAAAATTTAAAAAGCTGACTTACTATATCATAGTTTGAAAATGAAAAATATGAATAAATAGGATGGTTAGCCATAGGGTACCACACCAGGGAATTAAGCAAGGGAGTTTTGAAAAGCAAAGAAAACATACTGTTTGCACAAATAATTCCTTAATAAGTTTATTATCATTGTAACATTTGTGTGTTTAAACTTGTATCTAAATATTTTCTTTTAAAGGTTTCTTAAGCTAAAGAGCTATTTTTTTCTCTGTATCTTAGAATGTTAGAATCTTCAACAGGACATAGGGTATTAATTGAAGCTAAAAACAGCTTGCAAATTTTAATTTTTAAATAATGTGTCTTATCTGATGCCTAAGTCTTTGAGAACTCAAATTAGGAAGAGCATTTCTAACTGCACAGCAGAGAAGTATGGAAAGAGTGTAGAATATGTAGTCAGAGAGGCAGGCACTGAGACAAATCTGTTCCTGAGCATCGGTGCCCTGACTGACAGTTAGCCAGGTAAATGTCTTAGAGCCTCAGTTTCAGTTTCCTCACCTGTAAGTGAAGTAGCTCAGTCACATTTGACTCTTTGTGACCCCATGAACTGTAGCCTACTAGGCTCCTCCATCCACGGGATTCTCCAGGCAAAACTAGCAGAGTGGGTTGTTATTTCCTTCTCCAGGGGTTCTTCTCAACCCAGGGATCAAACCCAGGTCTCCCGCATTGTAGGCAAACACTTTACCATCTGAACCACCAGGAAGTCACTCTCACCTGTAAAGTGGAGAAAATAACCATGGCAATGTCTATCTTTTGGGATGGTCACATCCTTGGAAAGAGATGATGGGAAAATATTCTTAAAAGGTATTTTGTTAAGCTGAGCACATATCCATTTCTCAATACTCAAGCTGTATACAGTTCTAATTTCTAGCCCAAACTGAGTTCTTGCAAATGACTGGGAAACTCCATTAAGTGATAGTTGTTGTTACCGTTAAAAATGTGAAAGTTTCAGTGATGGACCTTAAAGGTCTCAAAACCCAGAACAGCCAGCTTTATACTAATTGTTCTTGTCTGGGTACCTCGGATAAGCTTTGTGTTATGGATGCAAAAATTCTGTCTCCATCAGTTGTTCACTTGGATGATTCTGACTATGAATATAGCTGACCAGACATCTTCAACAAAAGAATTCAAACCCTAGGAAGATGAGTGAGAGTCCTCAAATCAAAATATTCTAGATTTAAGTAAGTATTTGACTGAACGCTATCTTGCACCATATCCCCAGGGCTTTTTCTTTCTTTCTTTTTTTTTTTTATATTTCCTCTAGTAACACCTATGCTTGAGTGAAGAAGTAGTACAGTTGGCTATTTCTGTCTTTTTTAAAAAATAATGTTTATGGCTTTGATATTTTTAGGAATGAGAAAAATTACCAAAAATGTGTGCTTAAGAACACAATTGTCAGGCAGGGTATATTCCTAGAACACAGGAGGACTTACAGCTCTTTATGTTTCAGACCCAGGAAAGAGGACAATGGATATGAAAAATGCAGTGTCTTCAGAAAAATAAGCTTTGACGGTCATAAAAATGATTGTGAATGCGAGAGAATATAGGCCTTCTGCAAATGATGAGCAAATCTTATATCCCTTCCACCTACCATAATCCACCAAGTTTCAGTACTCTAAGGAGTTCAAAATTAATAGTAGAATTCTCTGTGTATAGCAGCACTAGACATTATAACTAGAGGAATGAAACTTTTATGAATCCTTTGAGGCCAAAGAAGCTTGATTTATATGAGTAGAATCATATATTCTAACACTTCTATAGGCAAAACATTTCCATTTAGGAGGGTTTAATTATAAGATGCAGTTCATCAATGGCCTCTCATTTGTACATTTTATATCTTTACTTACCAATATGCACATGGAAAAGGAAATGGCAACCCATGCCAGTATTCTTGTCCAGAGAATCCATGGAGAGAGGAGCCTGGTGGGCTAGAGCCCATGGGATCACAAAGGAGTCAGACACGACTGAGCAACTAACACACATACACCAACATGCACATACCCTTTGGTATATAGGAAACATCAGGAATCTTCATATATAATGAGCTATTCCTGGGAGAAAATTGCTGCAAATTCTGTTTTCTTTCCTTCCTAGCAAAATGACAAGAATTCTAACAAAATAGTCTAATATTGCCTTAGATAGCTGCATGGTAACTACCAGTGGGTGGTTCTGGAGCCCAATCAATCACATGGCTCCATATTAGAATCCTGGCTCCATCACTTGATAACTTTGTGTAATTACTGCTTAATTACAGACATAGAACCACCATAAATATTAGGTAATAGGAAGTGTATCTTATCCAGTGGTGAGTGGATCTGAGAAATAAAAGGTCCAAAAGGATCAGAGTCACTGGTAGAGGTGAACCAGTGTGGGGCAGGTGGGTCAATTGGGACCCATGAGAAGCTAGGCATGTTCAGCCGCTTGGAGGAGCCTGTGAAGGGGTTGGTGTGGAAGACTAGGAAGATTCTTGACTCTTTGTGGGAAATGCTTCTGTGAGATTTCAGTGAAAACATCTGGTGATAGGCCTGGGGTTGCTGTTGGGCGCCAGTCAGGAGAAAGACTTGGATTCAGACAGGACAAACAGGAACATTCTGCATCTCTCTCTAAACAAAGTAAAGTGGCTGGTGATTCACTTTGTTGCCAAAATTGTGGTTAGTGTTTCTTGCGGACAGCCTTAACCTGAAGCCATATGTAGAAAAGAATTCTGGGAAATGTAGGCCCAGGATAACTAAGTTGATGCAATACAAAACCAAAATTCTGTGTGACTTTAGGTAAATTACTTAAACTTTCTGAGCATGCCTTTCTTTCTCAGTACAAGGAGGATAATAATATCACTTACTCTGCAGAGTTATTTTAGAGTTGAATGATGTGCTTTATGTAATACATTTTGCACAGTGCCTTGCACTTGCTAACAGCTCAAAATTTGTATTTTATTTTCACATCTATATTCTTTTTCAGGTGTTGTATTTGCCCTCTCATGACTGCTCTGTCAATCTATGTTTACCTTTGCCCATGAATATTTTGGTTATACTTGAACTTGTGTTATCATTTATTAAGCAAACTTTCAGGGATAGGAATTTCTGTTCTCTCGGGCTGTCCTAGAGAGAGTTGCTCTTGGGTTCAAAAGAGGATTATTCAAGTCAAAAGATAATTCCCTATTCTTCACTCTGGTGGGTTCTTAAGAGATGAGACCTGTTTGCTAAGTCATCTGTAGTCACCTGAGAAGAACCATATTCTGATCTTTGAACTTTATCTGTACCTTGCCTGAAAGCATGATTGTTTGAATGGTTTGGTCTGCCCAGTGTACCACAACGTCATGATCACTCTACACATAGGATGATTGCTTCCTTGCTCTTCTGATGTATGCTCATGCTGCTCATAATCTGTCTTTCTTACCTGCTTATTAGTGGGGGAGGGGTGTTAGCTCACTGTTATGTACAGCTTCTCTTCATTTTGCTGGTTTAGCTAGACCAGGAGGCCCAGCTCACCAGTGATGGACTAGTCTAATGTTCATTTCAGATGTTCCTGCTTCTGTAGGTGGACTTTGTTATCACTCCAGGTAGTACCCTAATAGGGGTAAATCTAATGCTAGCACTAATGTTTCCACAAGTTAGAACACTGGGGCAGGTGATAGTCCTTACATTCTTAGACCTTCCAATGCAAGGGCTCTTAAAGTTTTCACATCCAGGCTAGACTGCCTCAGACAGTTACAGCAGTAGATGTCTGAAAAGGGAGCAGAATTTGCTTGGTCAAAACTAGTTTCAAATGACAGAAACAAAGCAACTGGGATCTAGGGACATAAGAGCAACAATGGAATAAAAGTATGAATGGGTCACAGGCTACTGATCAGACTCAGTGTTCTTTGATTAGCCAGGAAAGATGCAACAAACCATGAACCAGGGAAGCCTAGACTTGGTTCTTTTTACATTAATTTCATTCCTAGTTTTCATTACACAGCAGAGCAGAGCCAGAAGAAGCAGATGAAGCCCTCTATTAAGATTTAAGTAGTAATTTACCTTCTCTTAGGAATCTTGACCCTGATACCTTGCCAAATTTCCAATCTCCATTCCTTCCTCCTCTTTCCCAATATGAGTTGATCGAATTCTAATTTATTTTCTATGATAGTTAAATTCATCTGTCAGCTTGAGTGAGCTAAGGGATACTCAGATAGCTGGTAAAATATTTCTGGGTGTGTCTGAAGACATTTTTAGCAGAGTTCAGCATTTGAATTTTTGAGCTGAGTAAGTCAGATGATGTTCCCAACATGAGGGTGTGTCATCCAATCCACTGCGGGTTCAAACATAACAAAAAGGGGGAGAAAGGGTGAATTATGTTTCTCTGCTTAAACTCAGTTATCCATCTTCTGTCTTTGAACATGGTTGCTCCTGGTTCTTGGGCTTTGGATTGAGATTGGGACTGAACCATTATTCCTCTGATTCTCATGCCATTAGACACAGACTGAATTATACCACAGACTTTCTTGGTTGTCCAGCTGGCAGATTGTGGACCATAGGACTTTTTGGCTTCTATGCTTGCATGACCTAACCCCCATAATAAATCTTCTCATATATCCAATGGTACTTTCTTTCCAGAGAACACTGAGTAATATGTTTTGAATTTTTTCAGTCCTTATACATGGATCCCACTATCTTATAAGTAAGTAAGTAAGTAAGTAAGTAAAGTCACTCAGTCGTGTCTGACTCTTTGTGACCCCGTGGACTGCAGCCCACCAGGCTCCTCAGTCCATGGGATTCTCCAGACAAGAATACTGGAGTGGGTTGCCATTTCCTTCTCCAGGGGATATTCCCGACCCAGGGATTGAACCTGAGTCTCCCGCATTGGAGGCAGATGCTTTAACCTCTGAGCCACCAGGGAAGCCCACTATCTTATAGGCCTGCTTATATTTTTTCACACAATGTCCAATATTTTCATATTTGTTGTAAGGTCCAGTGCAAAGATTCTAGGTTTATAATCCAATATTTTGTGAACCAGTATCAGGATCTCCACTCTATATATCTACTGTGTTCTAATCTATCTCACTGTAAGGTCTATAGCTTCATAGGTCATTGGTTGTCATTCACTCAGTCATATCCGACTCTGCAACCCCATGGACTGCAGCATGCCAGGCCTCCCTGTCCTTCACTATCTCCCAGAGTTTGCTCAAACTCATGTCCATTGAGTTGGTGATGCCATCCAACCATTTCATCCTCTGTAGCCCCATTCTCCAACCCTCAATCTTTCCCAGCATCAGGGTCTTTTCCAATGAGTCAGCTCTTCTCAGCAGATGGCCAAAGTATTAGAGCTTCAGCTTTATCATCAGTCCTTCAGACTGATTTCCTCTAGAATTGATTGGTTTGATCTCCTTGCTGTCCAAAGACTCTCAAGACTCTTCTCCAGTACTACAGTTCAAAAGCATCAATGCTTCAGTGCTCAGCCTTCTTTATGGTCCAACTCTCACATCCGTACATGACTACTGGAAAAGCCATAACTTTGACAATATGGACCTTTGTTGGTTTTTTAATACTCTATATAAGTTTTTCATAGCTTTCCTTTCAAGAAGCAAGTGCCTTTTAATTTCATGGCTGCAGTCATTGTCCATAGTGATTTTGGAGCCCAAGAAAATAAAGTCTGTCACTGTTTCCATTTTTTCCCATCTATTGACCATGAAGTGATGGGAAAAGATGCCATGATGATAGCTCAGCTGTATGATAACTGGCTTCACTGTATGAACCAAAGCTATGTTCCTGTTATAGGAACATAGCTCAGCTGTGTTATAATCTACTGCAGTAGGAGAATTAGATCCTCATTCTCTATCTGCATTATTGTTTATTCCAGTGTAACAGCTGTGTGTCTATAATATGGACAAATTAAGGCTCCAAGAACCTGGAGCCTAAAATTGTTAATGAAATTGTTACTATCATTTGGCATGCCAAGAGACACTTCATAAATAAAAGACTCAAAATTTCAATGCAGACTTGCAGAAGATAACACTAAATGACAACAATATATTTTTAAAAATGCAGCTGATAATTAGTTCCCTTATTTCCTTTTCTATAGAAGAATCTGTTCTTTCACTAGATCTTTTAGTTAATGGGCTTAAAGTAGCATCTCTGATTACTT
This sequence comes from Aepyceros melampus, assembly GCA_006408695.1. Classification (NCBI taxonomy): domain Eukaryota; kingdom Metazoa; phylum Chordata; class Mammalia; order Artiodactyla; family Bovidae; genus Aepyceros; species Aepyceros melampus. The sequence goes on along the minus strand of SJXQ01003312.1, from coordinate 90,363 downwards.
ACAGTTAGCCCTGCATTATTTAATCTGAACATTTAGTTCTCATTTGCTGAATTATATACATAAGAGCAAAGATACTGGGGGAACAATGGCAGCCTGGAAAGAGTCCTCTCTTCTCAGACCCTGTTCTGTGCACCTCTCCGTGGTGCTGTTCCTGAGTTATATCTTTCATAATGAGCCAGTGATGTAATGGACAAGTCTTGAGGCTACTATAAGAATTAGACTGAAAACCAGAGGGAGGAGGCTTAAGTCCAAAACCTGAGGACACCAGAGAACTCCTGACTCCAGGGAACATTAATCAATAAAAGCTCATCAAAAGCCTCCATACCTTCACTGAAACCAAGCACCACCCAAAAGTCAACAAGTTCCAGAGCAAGACATACCAGGCAAATTCTCCAGCAACAAAGGAACATGGCCCTGAGCTTCAATATACAGGCTGCCCAAAGTCACACCAAGCCCACTGATATCTCAAAACTCACTACTGGACACTTCATTGCACTCCAGAGAGAAGAAATCCAGCTCCACCCACCAGAACACTAACACAAGCTTCTCTAATCAGGATACCTTGACAAATCACCCATCCAAACCTACCCATAGTGAAGAACTTCCACAATAAAGAGGAACGACAGACCGCCAGAATATGGAAAGGCCACCCCAAACACAGCAATACAAACAAGATGAAAAGGGAGAGAAATACTCACCAGGTAAAGGAACAGGATAAATGTCCACCAAACCAAACAAAAGAGGAAGAAATAGGGAATCTACCTGATAAAGAATTCAGAATAATGATAGTGAAAATGATCCAAAATCTTGAAAACAAAATGGAGTTACAGATAAATAGCCTGAAGACAAGGACTGAGAAGATGCAAGAAATGTTTGACAGGACCTAAAATAAATAAAAAGAGTCAATATATATAATGAATAATGCAATAAATGAGATAAAAAACACTCTAGAGGGAACCAACAGTAGAATAACGGAGGCAGAAGATAGGATAAGTGAGGTAGAAGATAGAATGGTTGAAATAAATGAAGCAGAAAGGAAAAAAGAAAAAAGAATTAAAAGAAATGAGGGCAACCTCAGAGACCTCGGGGACAATGTGAAACTTCCCAACATTCGAATCATAGGAGTTCTAGAAGAAGACAAAAAGAAAGACCATGGGGAAATACTTGAGGAGATAATAGTTGAAAACTTCCCTAAAATGGGGAAGGAAATATTCACCCAGGTCCAAGGAACCCAGAGAGTCCCAAACAGGATACACACAAGGTTAAACACTCCAAGACACATATTAATCAAATTAACAAAGATCAAACAACAAACAAACAAACAACAAAAAAATTAAAAAGCAGCAAGGGAAAAACAACAAATAAAAGACAAGTGGATTCCTATAAGAATAGCAGCTGATCTTTCAATAAAAACTCTTTAGACCAGAAGGGAATGACAGGACATACTTAAAGTGATGAAAGAGGGAAACCTACAACCCAGATTACTGTATCCAGCAAGGATCTCATTGAAATATGAAGGAGAAATCAAAAGCTTTACAGACAAGCAAAAGCTGAGAGAATTCACCACCACCAAACCAGCTCTCCAACAAATGCTAAAGGATCTTCTCTAGACAGGAAACACAGAAAAGGTGTATAAACTTGAACCCAAACAACAAAGTAAATTGCAACGGGATCATACTTATTAATAATTACCTTGAAGTAAATGGGTTGAATGCCCCAACCAAAAGACAAAGACTGGCTGAATGGATACAAAAATAAGACCCCTATATATATTATCTACAAGAGACCCACCTCAAAACAAGGGATACATACAACTGAAAGTGAAGGGCTGGAAAAAGATATTCCATGCAAATACAGATCAAAAGAAACTAGGAGTAGCAATACTCATATCAGATAAAATAGACTTTAAAATAAAGGTGTGAAAAGAGACAAAGAAGGACACTACATAATGATCAAAGGATCAGTCCAAGAAGAAGATATAACAAGTATAAATATATATGCACCCAACATAGGAGCACCACAATGTGTAAGGCGAATGCTAACAAGCATGAAAGGGGAAATTAACAATAACACAACAATAGTGGGAGACTTTAATACTCCACTCACACCTATGGATAGATCAGCTAAACAGAAAACTAACAAGGAAACACAAACTTTAAATGATAACAATAGACCAGTTAGACCTAATTGATATCTATAGGACATTTCACCCCAAAACAATGAATTTCACCTTTTTCTCAAGTGCACATGGAAACTTCTTCAGGATAGATCACATCCTGGGCCATAAATCTAGCCGTGGTAAATTCAAAAAAATTGAAATCATTCCAAGCATGTTTTCTGACCACAATGCAGTAAGATTAGATGTCAATTACTGGAGAAAAACTATTAAAAATTCCAACATATGGAGGCTGAACAACACACTGCTGAATAACCAACAAATCACAGAAGAAATCAAAAAAGAAATCAAAATATGCACAGAAATGAATGAAAATGAAAACACAACAACCCAAAACCTATGGGACACTGTAAAAGCAGTGCTAAGGGGAAGGTTCACAGCAATACAGGCATACCTCAAGAAACAAGAAAAAAGTCAAATAAACAACCTAAATCTACACCTAAAGCAACTAGAAAAGGAAGAAATGAAGAACCCCAGGATTAGCAGAAAAAAAGAAATCTTAAAAATTAGGGCAGAAATAAATGCAAAAGAAACAAAAGAGATCATAGCAAAAATCAACAAAGCTAAAAGGTGGTTCTTTGAGAAGATAAATAAAATTGACAAACCATTAGCTAGATTCATCAAGAAACAAAGGGAGAAGAATCAGATTAACAAAATTAGAAATGAAAATGAAGAGATCACAACAGACAACACAGAAATACAAAGGACCATAAGAGACTACTATCAGCAACTATATGCCAATAAAATGGACAACTTCAAAGAATGGACAAATTCTTAGAAAAGAACAACTTTCCAAAACTGAACCAGGAAGAAATAGAAAATCTTAACAGACCCATCACAAGCACAGAAATTGAAACAGTAATCAGAAATCTAGCAAACAAAAGCCCAGGACAAGACGGCTTCACAACTGAAGTCTACCAAAAACTTAGAGAAGAGCTAACACCTATCCTACTCAAATTCTTTGAGAAAATTACAGAAGGTAAACTTCCAAACTCATTCTATGAGGCCACCATCACCTTAATACCAAAACCAGGCAAAGATGCCACAAAAAAAGAAAACTACAGGCCAATATCACTGATGACCATAGATGCAAAAATCCTTAACAAAATTCTAGCAAACATAATCCAATAACATATTAAAAAGATCATACATCATGACCAAGTGGGTTAATTCCCAGGGATACAAGTATTCTTCAATATCCACAAATCAATCAATGTAATACAGCACACATTAACAAACTGAAAGATAAAAAACCATATGATTGTCTCAATAGATGCAGAGAAAGCCTTTGACAAAATTCAACATCCATTTATGATAAAAACTATCCAGAGAGCAGGAATAGAAGGAACATACCTCAACATAATTAAAGTTATATATGACAAACCGACAGCAAACATTATCTCCAATGGTGAAAAATCGAAAACATTTCCCCTAAAGTCAGGAACAAGACAAGGTTGCCCACTCTCACCACTACTATTCAACATAGTTTTGGAAGTTTTGGCCACAGCAATCAGAGCAGAAAAAGAAATAAAAGGAATCCAGATTGGAAAAGAAGAAGTAAAACTCTCAATGTTTGCCGGTGACATGATCCTCTACATAGAAAACCCTAAAGACTCCACCAGAAAATTTCTAGAGCTAATCAATGAATAAAGTTGCAGGATATGATGGTAATGATAAACCTGTATGCAAGACAGCAAAAGAGACACCAGTTGTATAGAAAGGCCTTTTGGACTCTGTGGGAGAGGGAGAGGGTGGGATGGGTTGGCAGAGTGGCAATGTAACATGTGTGATATCATAAGTGAAACGAATCGCCAATCCAGGTTTGATGCAGGATGCAGGATGCTTGGGACTGATGCACGGGGATAATCCAGAGAGAGGGTGTGGGGCGGGAGCGTGGAGGAGGGGGTCGGGATTGGGAGTTCATGTACACTCATGGCTAATTCATGTCAATGTGTAACAAAACGAATACAGTATTGTAAAGCAAAACAAACTAAAAAATAAAAATTAATTAAAAAAAAAAAAAAAGGGTGTGGGGCGGGAGGGTGGAGGTGGGAGTCAGGATTGGGAGTTCATGTACACTCGTGGCTGATTCATGTTGATGTATAGCAAAGCGAATACAGTATTGTAAAGCAAAACAAACTAAAAAATAAAAATTAATTTAAAAAAAGGCTAACAATATGTACCTCGAAATGTAGGATTATGGATAACTTTTGTGTGTGTGTGTGTTTCTACAAAACATGCATATTATTTATTCAGCTTCGATATAATCTGACAATTTCTCATCCAAGCTACCAACTTTGCTCAAGCCACTGTCACTTTAACCTGACATCTTCTCTTGAATCCCCCCAAAAGTAGATGCAGAAATAATAGCTAGAGGACAATTAGTTGGATTGGGAGGTGATTCAGGAAGCAGAGTGGCCAGTAGAGGAGAAGAGCCAGCAAAATGTGTGTTAATAGACTGGTGACTCGTGACTGCTGTGTGAACCGGGGTCAACCCCACTGTGCTGCTAAGTCACTTCAGTCGTGTCCAACTCTGTGCGACCCCATAGACAGTAGCCCGCCAGGCTCCCCTGTCCCTGGGATTCTCCAGGCAAGAACACTGGAGTGGGTTGCCATTTCCTTCTCCAATGCAGGAAAGTGAGAAGTAAAAGTGAAATCGCTCAGTCGCGTCCGACTCTTAGCGACCCCATGGACTGCAGCCTAGCAGGCTCCTCCATCCATGGGATTTTCCAGGCAGAGCACTGGAGTAGGGTGCCATTGCCTTCTCCACAACCCCACTGTAGTCGATGTGAATGCTCTTCTGAGGTGTCCCATTGAGAGACAAGGAATTTCTCTCTCCTTGGTAGAGAATTGCCCCAGAGTGTCAAATTTCTGATAGCTGGTAGCTGGTACCAGAAATTTGAGCAAACTTTTCTAACACCAAAGGAAAATTCTCAGTCAGTGAGACAGAGCTGGGCGCTCTTGCTCAGGAAAACTGGAGGGATATGGGCGGGAGCTATATATTGCCCTTGTAGCTGTACTCCTGTGGGAGTCTCAGGACGCCACTGAGGATAGTCTATCTGGTACCCTTGGATTTCTGTCACAGTGTCTCAAAAGGTCTGCTCATTCTACCCTCACCCACTCAGAGTTTGTTCTTAGTGTAGCCACCAAGCGATTATTTTAAAACTCACGTCATACCATGCCAGACCTTTGCTCAGACCTCTGATGGCTTCTCAAGTCACTCACCAAAGCAAACAATCCCCAACAAGGGTCTTTTTAAATAGTCCACGAGGCAGTTCCCAATCCAGCTCCCATTATCCCATGTCTCACTGCTTTTCTCACTGGCTTCACTGTAGCCACACTGAACTTCACACAAGTATTCTTCCAAGTACACACTCATCCAGGGTCTTTGCACTAGTTCCCTTAGCCTGAATGTCTTCTCTCCCCAAATGTGTACTTTCCTCAGGATCTGCTCACATGATTCCTTCTTGGAGAGCCCTTCCTGCAGCTCTCTATCTCCCTCTATTCCTATTTGCTTTTCCACATGATAAATGAATGAATAAGCCAAGAAAGAATCAGCTTCCAGGAGAAGTACAGGATGAGATAGAGAATATTTCTCCAGGATCATTCCTTCTTTGGTATTTTCAGCTCAGTAGAGCCACTTTTACTAACCCTCCATGACTTTGACAATTCTGCTTAGTCCTATTGGTTAGTCCTACACAGAAGGACTGTACATAAAAGGTCTTGATGACCCAGATAATTACAATGGTGTGGCACTCACCTAGAGACAGACATCCTGGAGTGCAAAGTCAAGTGGGGCTTAGGAAACATTACCACCAATAAAGTTAATGGAAATGATGAAATTCCAGCTGAGCTATTTAAAATACTAAAAGATAATGGTGTTTTCGTACACAGATAAGCTAAAAATGGGCTAAAGACCTAAATGTGAGACCAGAAACTATAAAATTCTTAGAGGAAAACATAGGCAGAACACTCGATAACATAAATCAAAGCAAGCTCCTCCATGACCCACCTCATAAAGTAGTGGAAATAAAAACAAAAGTAAACAAGTGAAACCTAATTAAATGTAAAAGCTTTTGCACAGCAAAGGAAACTCAACAAGGTGAAAAGATAACCATCAGAATGGGAGACAATAATGGCAAATGAAACAAATGACAAAGGATTAATTTCCAAATATACAAGCAGCTCATACAAGTCAATAACAGAAAAACAAACAATCTAATAAAAAAGTGGGAAAGAGACCTAAACAGACATTTCTCCAAAGAAGACATACAGATGGCTAACAAACACATGAAAAGATGTACAACATTGCTCATTATTAGAGAAATGCAAATCAAAACTATGAGATATCACCTCAGACCAGTCATAATGGCCATCATCAAAAAGTCTACAAACAATAAATGCTGGAGAGGGTGGGGAGAAAAGGGAACCCTCTTGCACTTTGGAGGCAATGGACATTGATAGAGCTACTATGGAAGATGGTATGGAGATTACTTAAAAAACTAAGACCAAAGCTATCATATGACCCAGCAATCTCACTACTATCATGCCCTGGGGAAAACAAAATTGATAAAGACACATGTACCCCAATGGTCAGTGCAGCACTATTTACAATAGCTAGAACATGGAAGAAACCTAGATGTCCATTGACAGATGAATGGATAAAGAAGCTGTGGTACATATGTACAATGGAATATTACTCATCCATACAAAGGAACACATTTGAGTCAGTTCTAATGAGGTGGATGAAACTAGAGCTTATTACACAGAGTGAAATTAAGTCAGAAAGAGAAAGATAAATATCATATACTAATGGTATATGGTACCATTATCATAAAGATGGTACTGATGAATTTGTTTGCAAAGCAGCTATAGAGAAACATACATAGAGAATAGAATTATGGACAAGGAGGGTGGGGAGGAAGGAGAGGGTGAGATGTATGGAGAAAGTAACATGGAAACTTACATTACCATATGTAAAATAGAGAGCCAATGAGAATTTGCTGTATGACTCAGGGAACTCAAACCAGGGCTCTGCAACAACCTAGAGGGGTGAGATGGGGAGGAAGATTGGAGGGAGCAGACATATGTACACCTATGGGTGATTCATGCTGATATTTGGCAGAAAACAACAAAATTCTGTAAAGCAATTATCCTTTAATTAAAAAATAAAGAATAAAAGATGATGGTACTAAGTGCTAAATTCAATATGTCAGCAAATCTGGAAAATCCAGCAGTGGCCACAGGACTGGTAAAGGTCAGTTTTCATCCCAGTTCCAAAGAATGGCAGTGTTAATGTTCAAACTACTAGACAGCTGTGCTTACTTCCTATGCTAGTAAGATTATGCTCAAAATCTTTCAAGCTAGGCTTTAGCAGTACTTGAATAGAGAACTTCCAGATGTACAATCTGGGTTTAGAAAGGCAGAGGAACCAGAGATTAAATTGCCAACACCCATTGGATCATAGAGAAAGGAAAGGGATTCCAGAAAAACATTTGCTTCTATTCCCACTGACTAGGCAAAAGCTTTTGATGGATCACAAGAAACTCTGCAAAATTCTTAAAGAGATGGGAATACCAGACCATCTTACCTGTCTCCTGAGAAACCTGTATATGAGTCAAGAAGCAACAGTTAGAATCTTACATGGAACAATGGACTAGTTCCAAATTGGGAAAGGAGTACATCAAGGCTATATATTGTCACCCTGTTTATTTAACTTACATGCAGAGTACATCATGGGAAATGCTGGGCTGGATGAGTTACAAGCTAGAATCAAGACTGCTGGGAAAAATATCAACAGCCTCAGGTATGCAGATAATACTACTCCAATGGCAGAAAGTGAAGAACTAAAGAGCCTCTTGATGACAGTTAAAGAGGAGAGTGAAAAAGCTGGCTTAAAACTCAACATTGAAAAAACCAAGGACATGGCATCCAGTCCTATCACTTCATGGCAAATAGAAGGGGAAAAAGTAGCAGCAGTGACAGATTTTCTCTTCTTCAGCTCCCAAATCACTGCAGATGGTGACTACAGTCATAAAATTAGAAGACTCTTGCTTCTTGGAATGAAGGCTATGACAAACCTAGACAGCAGATTAAAAAGCAGGCATCATTTTGCTGACAAAGGTCCCATAATCAAAGCTATGGTTTTACTAGTAGTCATGTATGGATGTGAGAATTGGACCATAAAGAAGGTTGAGCACCAAAGAATTGATGTTTCAAACTATAGTGTTAGAGAAGGCTCTTGAGAGTTCCTTGAACTGCAAGGAGATCAAACCAGTCAATCCTAAAGGAAATCAACCCTGAATAGTCACTGGAAGGACTGATGCTGAAGTTGAAGCTCTAATACTTTGGTCACCTGATGCAAAGAGCCAACTCATTGGAAAAGACCCTCATGCTGGGAAAGATTGAAGGCAAAAGAAGAGGGCAGCAAAGATGTCATCATCAATTCAGTGGACATGGAGTTGGGTGAACTCCAGGAGATGGTGAGGGACAGGGAGGCTTGGTGTGCTATAGTACATGGGGTCCAAAGAATCAGACATGACTCAGCGACTGAACAACAATATATATAATATCTGCCAGAGTCATTTGTTTAATCACATCGCCAGTACTATTTAATCAGATCAATCTGTTTATTCAGATTCCCAGGCTGTCAACATCCTGGAATGACAGGTGGACTGGGGCTCCTGTCATAATGACCTGTCCTAGGAAATCAGATCCCCAGAAGGCAGGACCAGTGTTTTCACAAGTTTCTTGGTTGCAAGTTCTGATAAACTCCATTCTTGTTTCCTTGTAAAGCCAAGGGAGAGAACTTTGTGTGCTGGCACTGAGTCTAGTGGCCCAGATTTTCTTGACAACACACTCTCACATAAGCAAAGACAAAATCATCCTTCCATCACCACCTCTCCTAGCTTTATTGGTCCTGGATCCCTGCCCCAACCTCCACCCTGCATCACTGGTAAGACTGCTTATGAAACATGAGTTCCACCCACAGCTCTCTTCAGCCATAACTCACCTGAATTAATGACAAGGCTTAACACAGAGAAGTGATAATATCTTCTCTCCAACAGAATATGGAGTGTTTGGAAATATACTTGGCTCACCTATTCCTAGCACCCAGAGACACCCAGGTCATTCATTTACACAAGAGAAGAAAATGAGATTTGGATTGGAAGTCCCTGGTGTGCCTCAAAGAAGGGAGCTGTAGAGCTGACATTTCTGTTTAAATTAGTAGCACTTATCCCACTTGGTGAATTGCAATTTTCTCTGGATCTATTCCGTTGCATCACATCCCATTCCATGGATAACAAATGTTTACTTAAGCACATACAACATTGACATCAAAATTTATTTTCTGATATATTATTATACCGTAGTCTGAGATAATGGAACAGAATTTTTGACAGAATTCTAGTAAAATTTGTTTCTTTCTCTACCTCTCATAACTGAATTCTGTTTTTAACATGAATCACCTGAAAACATTAGAAAAAATGATTGTTTCTATATTCAACTATACCTAAATGCCTGTAAGGAAGTCTCTCAGAAACTTATGGCATTCAGACGTTCTCCTAATACTCCCAAGTAGGAAATGATCAATGGATTACTATATATGCTTATCCTCAAATAATTTGAGGTTTGTATGAAAGTTATTCCATAAATTTTTGTTATATCTTACCTCTTAAAGAGATTTCATTTTAGTAATATACTGACCATTTGCAATCCTATGCTATGTTTTTGACAACTAACCATAAAATATGAATTTATACATATACAAGAATAAACATTTTCTTAATGTTGATTCAAAACCACACTGTATTTCACAGAAATAATAAATCCATAATAGAATTATTAATATTATCTACATTCTTACTTTTGTGCTTCTCCTTGATACAGCTCAAATAACTTTTCATCTTCCCTTCCTTTTCCACAGAATGTAATTTAGTCTTACCTACAACTCTGTGTGTAAGATTGTGTTTGGGACTTTGAGATACACAACATGATTGGATACGGATTTTAATGTCAAGAAAACTACTTCTTCTCTGTTCTCAGACATGTGGTTTGTTGCAACCAAGAAACCACTCTATAAGAGTTCACAGCTAATAAAACTTAGCCTATTATTTGCTAAGTGCTCATTTTGTTCTAAACATTGTGCTACTTTCCACTGATTATATTAATATAATTTAATTTCCATCCTTGCAGAGTAGGTATTATCTTTCTTTACCAGATGAAACAACTAAGGAATCTTCACTATTTTATTTGATTAACTCCATATTTCTATATACCAGTATACTTGTCTTCATACTCTTGCTTGTTTATTAATTGAAAAATGTTTTTCATTGCCTACTCTACGTAGAAGTTTCTTAGGAGCTGTGTTATGAGCTACAGGGACTACAGAGAGGGGTGTAATTCAAACCCTTTCCCCAGATTAAATATATAGTTGTATATCACTAGGTGACACAACCATTAAAGCAATAACATCCTAAAATCTCAGTGGTGTAACACAATGGCAGTTAAGGATTCCTCACCATAGTGTTTGGTAGGCTGTCTTCCATGTGATGCTTTCAAAACCCAGAGTACTATCACCTGGTGCTTTTGTCATCCTTTTGCTTTAGAGTCAATCACTTCTAACTGTTGGATGGGGAAAAGAGACCAAGATAGGCCAAGTCAGGCCATGGTGCTCTGTTCTATTAACCAGAGCTCAGAACATGGGCCTGTGTGATTTCAAGAGTGGCTAGAATATGTGGTCATACCGAGTGCACAGAAAGAAAAGAACATACACAATAGTTAGCAGTCTTTCAACCAGCCCACTCCTCTGGACATCAAATATTCCTTCACACCTCCATAGACCACTTGCTCCATGGAAGAGAAAAAAAAGACTCATCTATTCAGTTCTGTTCAGGTCAGTTCAGTTCAGTTGTTCAGTCATGTCTGACTCTTTGTGACACCATGGACTGTAGCACGTCAGGCCTCCCTGTCCATCACCAACTCCCAGTTTACCCAAACTCATGTCCATTGAGTCAGCGATGCCATCCAACTATCTCATCCTCTGTCATCCCCTTCCCCTCCTGCGTTCAATCTTTCCCAACATCAGAGCCTTTTCAAATGAGTCAGTTCTTCATATCAGGTGGCCACAATGTCAGGGTTTCACCTTCAACATCAGTCCTTCCAATGAACACTCAGGACTGATCTCCTTTAGGATGGACTGGTTGGATCTTCTTGCAGAGGTCTCAAACAGGTTCAAAAGTCTTCTCCAACACCACAGTTCAAAAGCATCAATTCTTCACACTCAGCTTTCTTTATAGTCCAACTCTCACATCCATACATGACTACTGGAAAAACCATACCCTTGAGTAGATGGACCTTTGTTGGCAAAGTAATGTCTCTGCTTTTCAATAAGCTGTCTAATTTGGTCATAACTTTCCTTTCAATGAATAAGTATCTTTTAATTTCATGGCTGCAGTCACCATCTGCAGTGATTTTGGAGCCCAAAAAATTAAAGTCTGACACTGTTTCTCCATCTATTTGCATGAAGTGATGGAACCAGATGCCATGATCTTAGTTCTCTGAATATTGAGCTTTTAGCCAACTTTTTCACTCTCCTCTTTCACTTTCATCAAAAGGCTCATTAGTTCTTCTTCACTTTCGGCCATAAGGGTGGTGTAATCTGCATATCTGAGGTTATTGATATTTCTCCTGGCAATCTTGATTCCAGCTTGCGCTTCTTCCAGCCCCACGTTTCTCATGATGTACTCTGCATATAAGTTAAAAGAGCAAGATGACAATATACAGCCTTGATGTATTCCTTTTCCTATTTGGAACCAGTCTGTTGTTCCATGCCCAGTTCTAACAGTTGCTTCTTGACCCGAATACAGATTTCTCAAGAGGCAGGTCAGGTGGTTTGATATTCCCATCTCTTTCAGAATTTTCCACAGATTGTTGTGATCCACATAGTCAAAGGCTTTGGCATAGTCAATAAAGCAGAAATAGATGCTTTTTGGAACTCTCTTGCTTTTTTGATGATCCAAACTTTCGATGATCCAACATCCAATGGATGTTGGCAATTTGATCTCTGGTTCCTCTGCCTTTTCTAAATCCAGCTTGAACATCTGGAAGTTCATGGTTCATGTATTGCTGAAGCCTGGCTTGGAGAATTTTGCGCATTACTTTGCTAGCATGAAAGATGAGTGCAATTCTGCAGTAGTTTGAACATTCTTTAGCATTGCCCTTCTTTGGGATTGGAATGAAAACTGACCTTTTCCAGTCCTGTGGCCACTGCTGAGGTTTCCAAATTTGCTGGCACTTGAGTGCAGCACTTTCACAGCATCATCTTTTAGGATTTGAGATAGCTCAACTGGAATTCCATCACCTCCACTAGCTTTGTTCATAGTGATGCTTCCTAAGGCCCACTCGACTTCACTTTCCAGGATTTATAGCTCTAGTTGAGTGATCACACCATTGTAATCATCTGGGTCATGAAGATCTTTTTTGTACAGTTCTTCCGTGTATTCTTGCCACCTCTTTTTAATATCTTCTGCTTCTGTTAGGTCCATACCATTTCTGTCCTTTATGGAGCCCATCTTTGCATGAAATGTTCCCTTGGTATCTCTACTTTTCTTGAAGAGATCTCTAGTCTTTCCCATTCTATTGTTTTCCTCTATTTCTTTGCACTGATCACTGAGAAAGGCTTTCTTATCTCTCCTTGCTATTCTTCGGAACTCTGCATTCAGATGCTTATATCTTTCCTTTTCTCCTTTGTTTTTCGCTTCTCTTCTCTCAGCTATTTTCAAGGCCTCTTCAGACAGGCATTTTGCCTTCTTGCCTTTCTTTTTCTTGGGGATGGTATTGCTCCCTGTCTCCTGTACAATGTCATGAACCTCCATCCACAATTTATCAGGCACTCTATCAGATCTAGTCCCTTAAATCTACTTCCCACTTCCACTGTATAATCATAAGGGATTTGATTTAGGTCTTACCTGAATGATCTAGTGGTTTTCTTCAATTTAAGTCTGAATTTGGTAATAAGGTGTTGATGATATGAGCCACAGTCAGCTCCCAATCTTGATTTTGCTGACTGTATAGAGCTTCTCCATCTTTCGCTACAAAGAATATAATCTATTCAATCAGTTCAGTTCAGTTCAGTCACTCAGTTGTGTCCAACTCTTTGCAACCCCATGAACTGCAGCATGCCACGCCTCCCTGTCCATCATCAACTCCCGGAGTTCACTCAAACCTACGTCCATCAAGTCGGTGATGCCATCCAGCCATCTCATCCTCTGTCATCGCCTTCTCCTTCTGCCCCCCAATCCCTCCCAGCATCAGAGTCTTTTCCAATGAGTCAACTCTTCACATGAGGTGGCCAAAGATGTCCATCATCAACTCCCGGAGTTCACTCAAACCTACGTCCATCAAGTCGGTGATGCCATCCAGCCATCTCATCCTCTGTCATCGCCTTCTCCTTCTGCCCCCCAATCCCTCCCAGCATCAGAGTCTTTTCCAATGAGTCAACTCTTCACATGAGGTGGCCAAAGTACTAGAATTTCAGCTTCAGTATCATTCCTTCCAAAGAAATCCCAGGGCTGATCTCTTTTAGAATGGACTGGTTGGATCTCCTTGCAGTCCAAGGGACTCTCAAGAGTCTTCTCCAACACCACACTTCAAAAGCGTCAATTCTTTGGCACTCAGCCGACTGTGGCACTCACAGTCCAACTCTCACATCCATACATGACTACTGGAAAAACCATAGCCTTGACTAGACGGACCTTTGTTGGCAAAATAATGTCTCTGTTTTTGAATATGCTATCTCTGTTGGTCATGACTTTCCTTCCAAGGAGTAGCGTCTTTTAATTTCATGGCTGCAATCACCATCTGCAGTGATTTTGGAGCCCAAAAATATAAAGTCTGACACTGTTTCCACTGTTTCCCCATCCATTTCCCATGAAGTGATGGGACCAGATGCCATAATATTCGTTTTCTGAATATTGAGCTTTAAGCCAACTTTTTCACTCTCCTCTTTCACTTTCATCAAGAGGATTTTTAGCTCCTCTTCACTTTCTGCCATAAGGGTGGTATCATCTGCATATCTGAGGTTATTGATATTTCTCTCCCGGCAATCTTGATTCCAGCTTGTGCTTCTTCCAACCGGGCATTTCTCATGATGTACTCTGCATATAAGTTAAATAATCAGGGTGACAATATACAGCCTTGATATATTCCTTTTCCTATTTGGAACCAGTCTGTTGTTCCATGTCTAGTTCTAACTGTTGCTTCCTGACTTGAATACAGAGTTCTCAAGAGGCAGGTCAGGTGGCTGGTATTCCCATCTCTTTCAGAGTTTTGCACAGTTTATTGTGATCCACACAGTCAAAGGCTTTGGCATAGTCAATAAAGCAGAAATAGATGTTTTCTAGAATACTCTTGCTTTTTCAATGATCCAGTGGATGTTGGCAATTTGATCCCTGGTTCCTCTGCCTTTTCTAAAACCAGCTTGAACATCTGGAAGTTCACAGTTCATGTACGGCTGAAGCCTGGCTTAGAGAATTTTGAGCATTACTTTACTAGCGTGTGAGATGAGTGCAATTGTGCAGTAGTTTGAGCATTCTTTGGCTTTTCCTTTCTTTGGGATTCAATACATCCAGCTAAATGTACAGGCACTCAGAGTGATGCATGTCCCATCTATGAGGTCCCTATGTGACTCCCTATGGTTTGGTGACCTATGACCTCTAAAGACAAGTTTCTACCTTCCCATCTCCACCCCATAACTCCCCACCCACCTTCCCACCCTCAATGTTCACTGTAAACTAGGGTCAGGATAACAGCTATAAAAGCTCATCTGCAAAGTTCCCTACTAATTATAAAGTCCTGCTGGGTGGCCCTTGTAAAAGTTCTTTATGAGAGAGGATGACAACGTTCTGGATGAGACTTTGATTATATTATATCTCTGGGAGAAATTCCTTTGTGCACTGTTTTCAGTGGCCCATCTTTGAACATTTTCCCTATGACCATGTACATTGGAAGTTGGTGTTGGCAAGTTTGTCCTCCTTGAAGGTTGCCCAGCATTTGTTATCTATTTTCTGCTGGTTCTGTTTTAAGGGCTCAAATGTTTTAACTTCTGCATAATCACAGTTTTCTGTGGTAAATCTTTTACTTCCAGTCATTTCCATGGGTTAGTGGAAGGAATACCAATAGCCAATCTTCAATCTCTTTTCTAATGACAGTTCTCAAAACTGAATTTTTTCTTCCCCTTCCAAATATTTTTCTCTGTAACTTAAAGGGACAGTAAACTTGAGGGAGGGTGGAAGGAAGGACCTAATGTCCTTAATCTGATCTTTACATTTGGAGTTTCTTTGAATTACAAATGAAAAGACTTATTAGACCTGCCTGATCAGCAAGCTCTCCTTTAGAAAACAAAACATCAGAATAGAAGAAAACTCAAACAAATTAACCAAAAAATATTGGCAAAAATGAAAATTTAGTAACCACTTTAGATCAAGGATATATCTATGTTGTTCCATTGCTTCTGACTTGCAGTTGAAAGAGTGAGGTTCACTTTGTCTCATGTAAATAAAAATCCATATGAAACAGATGAATTTATGAAAGCAGGAAGACATTGAGCAAATAGTCTTAGAAATCATTCCTTCTCACTCATCATCATATTGTAACATCTAGCAAGCTGAAGAATAAAGAGTTAACCATTCATACTTGCAGGAAAGAGTAAATGAACAAATTCTTGTTGAAAGCTTCTGGAAAATTCATTCCTTTGGGTTGGTAATTTCAAATAGGAGCCTGTCATTCCTCAGTCTTGCCTCTATGGATATGAATTGTTCCCCTTGCTGCATTCCCTAAACTCCTCCATCAGTTATTTATTTTCCATTTGGGACAGAAACACTTGAAAACACTGTCATTTAAAATGTCTTATTAGGAGAAAGGATCTTACCAGATGAGCTCTAAGGCTCTTACACTTGCTTTGGAAATGAATAGTTTAGAGTCTGCATATTACCAGTTGCTTACTTGGTTGAGGTCCTGGTCAGGAAGCTGAGGAAGACTCTGTGGTAGCACATGGGGTCAAGAAGGTATAGCAGAAGTGATGGAGAATTTGATATTTCTCTGGAAATGAGTCTCCTCTTTTTAGAAGACAATACAATATAGTAGAAAGAATACAAATTTTGATTTTTTTATTGATTGGTAGGTATGTTTTGTTTATAAGCTATAACTGTTTATGAGCTGTATAACTCTGAGAAAGTTACCAAACCTCCTTTTAGTTCATTTTCCTTATCTGAAAAATTTGGGATGATAGTACATTCTCCATAGTATTATTTGAAGGATTAAATGAACTAATAGATGGGAAAGCAGTTCAAATGCATTCACTGTCATAATTGGCTCTCAAAAAATACCTTTGATAAAAATGATCAGTTTCTAATCCATTTGTCCTTCTCACAAGGATTGTAGATATAGGGCATCAATCTCACAGGAATAGAGCTTGCTGTTGGCACCCTTTCCTATCCAACTCAGAAGATTATTGGAGAAGTAGGAGCAGGACTCATCTCACCCTGGTACTCTTTTCTTTAAGGCAGTATTTTACCACATTAGAACTTTGTTCTTTTTTGGAGCGGGTGGGGAGTTTGGAGCAAAGAAATGTTTACTATTGGGCCAAGAAAGGAGACCAGGTGACTCATGCTCAAAAAAATTCCCAACTATCAGAATTCTGTCTTTATGCAGAATATGGTATCAGTGCGACAAGTGCAAAGAGCACTGGGCTGATCTTTCAACACACATTTGTATTTCTTTGTTATTTTGTCAATTTATGCAGTAATTCAGCAAATATTGCTGAGGGCTTATGATTACTAATTTGCTATAACTGTGGAGTTGAGTATTTTAACTGTCCCCCATCCCCATATGAATAGGAACTTGATGATGTCACTTAAACTCTTAATGTGTTGGTTGACTCAGCTGTCCACAGTGATCAGCCCTGCCCTGTCTTTCTCACAGTTTTTATGATAGAACAGGTTAGAGATTGCTTTGCATAAAAAAAGGACTAGACAATTATGAGGTGTCAGTATATTAATAACATTTCTTGAGCAACCTTTGGGATATGGCATGACTACTGCACACTAGTCATTAAACTCTAACAACCTCCTTCTTTCTTTATGATCATAAGAAAGCCACAAAAGAAAGTGGATCATAAAGAAAGAGGGAGATTGTTAGAGTTTAATGACATTTTGCTGAATGCAAATAACTGAACCCAAGATTCTTTCATTGTTGAGTTAGGTGTGAAGTTATTGCTGTGAAAAAAGATGAGAAAGTTAAACGGGTATAGTGACTGTCCTTTTCATCATAGGTGACAGTAATGCGAAAGTAAGTCAAGAGATACCTGGAGAACAAGCAAGTTTGGCCTTGAAGTACAAAATGAAGCAGAGCAAAGGCTAATAGAGTTTTGCCAAGAGGACACACTGGTCATAGCAAGCACCCTCTCCCAACAACACAAGAGAAGACTCTACACATGGACATCACTAGATGGTCAATACCAAAGTCAGATTGATTTTATTCTTTGCAGCTGAAGATGGAGAAGCTCTATACAGTTAGCAAAAACAAGACCAGGAGCTGACTGTGGCTCACATCATGAACTCCATATTGCCAAATTCAGACTTAAATTGAAGAAAGCCGGGAAAACCACTAGACCATTCAGGTATGACCAAAATCAAATCCCTTATGATTATACAGTAGAAGTGACAAATAGATTCAAGGCATTAGATGTGATAGACAGAGTGCCTGAAGAACTATGGACTGAGGTTCATAACATTGTACAGGAGGCGATGATCAAAACCATCCCCAAGAAAAAGAAATGCAAAATGACAAGATAGCTGTCTGAGGAGGACTTAAAAACAGCTGAGAAAAGAAGTGAAAGGCAAAGAAGAAAAGGAAAGATACACCCATTGAAATTCAGACTTCCAATGAAAAGCAAGGAATAAGAAAGACTTCCTAAATGAGCAATGCAAAGAAATAGAGGAAGACAGTAGAATGGGAAAGACTAGAGATCTCATCAAGAAAATTAGAGATACCAAGGGAATATTTCATGCAAAATTGGGCACAATAAAGGACAGAAACAGTATGGACCTAACAGAAGCAGAAGATATTAAGAAGAGGAAGCAAGAATACACAGAAGAACCATACAAAAAAGATCTTAATGACCCAGATAACCATGATGGTGTTATCACTCACCTAGAGCCAGACATCCTGGAGTGCAAAGTCAAGCATTATCTTTTAGGATTTGAATAGCTCAGCTGGAATTCTATCACCTCCACTAGCATTACTACCAACAAAGCTAGTGGAAGTGATGGAATTCCAGCTGAGCTATTTCGACTCTTAAAAGATAATGCTATTAAAGTGGTTCACTCAATAGCCAGCAAATTTGGAAAATTCAGCAATGGCCACAGGACTGGAAAAGGTCAGTTTTTATTTCAGTCCCAAAGAAGGGCAATGCCAAAGAGTGGTCAAACTACTCCACAATTGCACTCATTTCACTTGTTAGCAAGATGATGCTCAAAATCCTTCAAGCTAGGCTTCAACAGTATGTGAACCAAGAATTTCCAGATGTACAAGCTGGATTTTAAAAAGGCAGAGGAACCAGAGATCAAATTGCCAAAATCTGTTGGATCATTGAAAAAGCAAGAGAATTCCAGGAAAACATCTATTTCTGCTTCACTGATTATGCTAAAGCCTTTGACTGTGTAGATCACAACAAACTGTGGAAATTTCTTAGAGTGAATACCAGACGACCTTATTGTCTTCTGAGAAATCTGTATGCAGGTCAAGAAGCAACAGTTGGAATTGGATATGGAACAACAGACTGGTTCAATATTGGGAAAGGAGTGCATCAAGGTTGTATACTGTCACCATGCTTATTTAGCACATATGCAGAGTACATCATGTGAAATGCTGGGCTGGATGAATCACAAGCTGGAATCAAGTTTGCTGGGAGAAATATCAATAACCTCAGATATGCAGATGACATGATCCTTATGGCAGAAAGGGAAGAGGAACTTAAGAGCCTCTTGAAGGTGAAAGAGGAGGCTTAAAACTCAACATTCAAAAAGCTAAGATCATAGAATCTGGTCCCATCACTTCATGACAGATAGATAGGGAAATAATGGAATTGGTGACAAATTTTATTTTCTTGGGCCTCAAAACCACTGTGGACAGTGACCACAACCATGAAATTAAAAGAAGCTTGACCCTTGGAAGAAAAGCTATGACAAAACTAGACAGCATATTAAAAAGTAGAGACATCACTTTGCCAACAAATGTCCGTATATTCAAAGCTATGGTTTTTCCAATAGTCATATATGGATATGAGAGTCAGACAATAAAAAAGGCTGAGTGCCGATGAATTGATGCTTTTGAACTGTGATTGGAGAAGACTCTGAGAATCCCTTGGACAGCAAGGAAATCAAACCAGTTCAGCCTAAAGGAAATCAGTCCTGAATATTCATTGGAAGGAGTGATGCTGAAATTCCAATATATTGGCCTCCTGATGCAAACAGCCGACTCATTGGCAAATATCCTGATGCTGGGAAAGATTGAAGGCAGGAGGTGAAGGAGATGACAGAGGATAAGACGGTTGGATGGCATCACCAACTCGTTGGACATGAGTTTGAGCACACACTGGGAGCTGGTGATGGACAGGGAAGCCTGGCATGCTGCAGTCCATGGGTTGCAAAGAGTCAGACACAACTGAGTCACTGAACTGAACTGATATATAAAATAGATAACTAATAAAAACCTACCGTATAGAGCAGGCAATTCTATTCAGTGCTCTGAAATGACCTATATGGGGAAATAATCTAAAAAAATTTGATATATGTATAACTGATTCACTTTTCTGTACAGCAGGAACTAACACAACATTGTAAATTAATGATACGCCAATAAAAATTTTAAAAAGAGCAGAAACTACACCTTTTATTGCTCTTACATCCTCGAAACTTGACTCTCAGATTTGGCTAAATTATTCAGACTATGAATCAGAAGTATAATTGTTTTTAATGTCTGCTGATGTTTTGCACAGCAAATGGAATATTTCATAGAATATTAGTGCTGCAAGGGACCTTAACAAATCCTAATCAGATGCCTTTCATTTTGTAAACAAAAATATTCAAAGGCAAATCACTCCTCTGAGTGCACAGCATTGCTGCATGCTTGTTTGTAGAGTTCTCTGAGTGTCTTCCCTCTGATGCTCCAGAAATTCCCAGGTTGCACTTTGTGGTATTAGAAGGAGAAGACTAGAACAAATTTATATTTTTCCTAGATGACTAACAATGCTAAAAACAGAGTGGGTATTAGGCTATGTTAGGTTCAATTTAAGTTGAATAGGTACTCAGTCTCTAGAAAGGGGAATAAAATGAAGGAGCTGATGTGTAGGTTAGGTAGTTCTCAACCATGGAAATTTTGCCCTTAACGGGGCATTTGGCAATGTCTGCAGGTATTTTTGTAGCAACACCTGGGAGAGTGCTACCTGCATCTAGTGAGTAGAGGTCAGAGATCTTGCTAGATATTCTACAAAGCAAAGGATAGCCCCTCATTACCAAAAATTATACACTCCCAAATGTCAATAGGTTGTAAAACCCTGCAGTGGGTGTTCTTGTCAGCTCAAGAGAGAGGGCAAGGGGAAGTCCAAGAACAAAGGATAGAGAACTACCATTTACAAATTATATCTTCAAATATAATGGCCAAATAATTTCTCCTCTCAGCAGGTGAATCATTTTAAGAGCATTTATTGATGAGATGAAGTCTTGATGGACAGATTATTAGCCAGTATTCTCACAAGGAGATTATAAATTTATTATTCGATTAACCCATTGTTTTGCTTGTGCCAAAAGAGCCTCTGAAGATAACCTTTGACCCTTTGAGTCTGAGAGCCACACACCTGGTCCAAAGTCACAGCAATAACACTTTCAGAGACTGAGCAGCCCCTAAATTTATTTGTTGAAGCCTTAATCCCCTAATTTGACTGTGTTTGGAGATGTGGGCCTTGATAGAAGTAACTCAGATTAAATGAGGTCGTAAGGTGGGGCTATGATCTGATAGAATTTGTGTCCTTCTATGAAGAAACACTGGAGAAGGCAATGGCACCCCACTCCAGTACTCTTGCCTGGAAAATCCCATGGACAGAGGAGCCTGGTAGGCTGAAGTCCATGGGGTCGCTAAGTGTCAGACACGACTGAGTGACTTCCCTTTCACTTTTCACTTTCATGCATTGGAGAAGGAAATGGCAACCCACTCCAGTGTTCTTGCCTGGAGAATCCCAGGGACGGGGGAGCCTGGTGGGCTGCTGTCTATGGGGTCACACAGAGTCGGACACGACTGAAGCGACTTAGCAGCAGCAGCAAGAAGAAACACCAGAGTTCCATCTCTCTGTGCACCAAGAGGAAAGGCCATGTAAGGATTCTGTGAGAAGGTCGCTGTCTAAAGCCAGGAAAAATGGCTTCATCAAAAAACAATGAACCCTGCCAGACCTTGATCTATGATTTGCAGCCTCCAGACTGTAAGAAAGAAATTTCTGTTGTTTAATCACCCAGCCTGTGGCATTTTGATGGCATTCTAAACAGACTAAGATACTCAAGAAGCTTGAACAACTGAAAAAGAACAGAAAGTAATAAAGATCTCCAAGAATATCTTACAAGGGAAATGGTAAGAAAGTAAAACTCAGATTTTCCTCCAGTGAAGACTGTCAATGAGCATTCCCTTGCCATCCCCACATCAGCATTATCGCCTAACAACTTCTTTTCAATAACAGGCAGTTCTAACTGACTCTGGTTTTTGGAAGCTAGGCCTCCTTTTGGTTGCTGAAGACTTTTCAACAGAAACAAAACATATTGAATAACATAATTAGAAGATATTTTAATAAAAGGAAGATAAATGATACTTTTGTGGAATAAGGATTATATATTGGGGCCACCTATTAACAACAACAACAAAAAAAATGTTTCCTTGAAGACTTTGGTGCAATACTTTTAAATATTAGGTTTGCATAGAAATTATTTAGAATACTTGTTAAATATTCAGATCCATGGGCCCATCACCATAGATTCTGACTTAGTGGGTTTGAAGTAGGGCTTAGAATCTATTTACAAAACCCTTGGCATTTCTGTACAGGTAATTTACTAATCACACCGAGAAACACTGTGTCCATACTTCACAATGAACTTTTCAAGGGCAATTTCATTCACAATAAATTTAAGAAAATGGGGAAGAAATAAATGAAGTGATTTGGAGAAAAGGAAATGCAATGAGGTATAAAAACAATGAAAACTGAAATATAATCCAGATATGAAGAAGTGAGGGCAACCTTGGGGAAGAATTGCATTTTAGAGCAAGTTACAGTGAAATGGGATGGAGCCTGCTAGAAGTTTATAGTAAGAAAATTCAGTTTATTTCCACTTGTCATAACCGGCTTCTGAATTCCAGTCTTGGCATTTATGGTCATTGTTAGTTCAGTTACTCAGTCGTGTCTGACTCTTTGCTACCCCATGAATCGCAGCACCCCAGGCCTCCCTGTCCATCACCAACTCCCGGAGTTCACTCAGACTCATGTCTATCAAGTCAGTGATGCCATCCGGCCATCTCATCCTCTGTCGTCCCCTTCCCCTCCTGCCCCCAATCCCTCCCAGCATCAGAGTCTTTTCCAATGAGTCAACTCTTTGCATGAGGTGGCCAAAGTACTGGAGTTTCAGCTTTAGCATCATTCCTTCCAAAGAAATCCCAGGGCTGATCTCCTTCAGATAGGGACAATAATTAATTCACTCTGTCTCTCACTTTGATTTCAAAACTTGAAATCAGTCTAGAGCCCTCTACAGTACCTCTCTTTTGGTTCACTAAGGAGATTCAGGAGGAAAAAATTCATGATATTTAAGTGCCAGTAGAGGACTTAGACCTCTGGTAATTAGACCAGCTGAAGATATGCTGGGTGACATATTCCATAGGCATTTCTTATAGGATGTTTTATGGGCATATTCCATAGATATCTGAAACGAGACTATCAAGAGAAGAACGTCACAGGTGAAAACTATTTTGTATACCCGCACATTCTGTGACTCTCAATGTTTATTTTACTTAGGTGAAATCAAGTTTGAATGACATCAGTCACAAGAGGAAAAGGGAGTGTTTTGATATGGGTGGGCCAAGGAGATATAGGGGAGATCATGGTGGGACAGCTATAGATTGTACATAAGTATTCTGGATGTCTATTGCCAATTATGTGATATTGGAAATTATATTTCCCAGAATCTTGTGGAAATGCCTGATACTTTTCTGAGCTGGGTTATACAAAAGTGAAGTTGCATGAAATTTGGAAGGCGGATGTGAAATAGAAGTCATATGCTTTGAAGATCCTTGTCAATGAGATGTGGTGAGAGAGAGACATAAAGGTGTAGGTGGGTTCCAATTTGTTATTGATCTGGCAGGCTTGATGACCAACAGAACACACGGCTTGCTATCTGACCATTTTCTGGTAATGCATAGAGCCAAAAAACTTCTACAGACTTTTGTAGCCCTCCACACAGTTGAACTATAGTAGCCAGGTGCTCCTAGCTTCCAGATGTTCCTGCAAGCTCTAATTCATTCAGTCACACCATGAATAGCTAATGGCTTTTCTCTGATCCTTCTATTCTAGACTTTTACTTCTCAAGTGACTCCCTCAATCATATAAGGTCTAATTCCTATAATAAATTTCTTATTCCATGACAGTTGTGATAATACTGCTTCCCAGACTAAACCCTGATCAGTAACAACCCTATTTCACTTCCCTCCACCAAACTTTCCAATGCATACCAGCCTCATAGACCTTCAAAGTATGAAGAACATTGAGAAGAAACAATTCTCCACATATACTTAAGCTAACTCTTCCCATAATAGTTAGTATCTAGATATGAGAGCTTTCTCTCAGTGAGTACTAGAGAAAGGTTGGATGCGTAGAGCTAATGTTTTGCAACAATAAGAAATTGAAGGCATCCTTCAATTTATAAAGAGTTTAGATTGAGACACATGGACTTTAAGGGCAGTTGTAAAATTTTTGGAGTCCAGATGGCTGTCAGTGACCCTTATTTTGTTGTTCAGTCCCTAAGTCATGTCCTACTCTACGCGACCCAATGGACTGTAGCACACCAGAGTTTGCTGACCTTCACTGTCTCCTGGAGTTTGCTCAAACTCATGTCCATTGAGTTGGTGGTGCCATCCATCCATTTCATCCTCTGTCACCCCCTTCTCCTACCTTCTATATTTCCCAGCATCAGGGCCTTTTCCAATGAGTTGGCTCTTCGCATCAGGTGGCCAAATTATTGGAACTTCAGCTTCAGCATCAGTCCTTCTAACAAATACTCAGAATTTATTTCCTTTAGGATTGACTGATTTTATCTCCTCACTGTCCAAGGAACTCCCAAGAATCTTCACCACAATTCAAAAACATCTTTTTTTTTTGGATACTCAGCCTTCTTTATGGTCCAGCTCTCACATCCATACATGACTACTGGAAAAACCTAGCTTTGACTATTGGACCTTTATTAGCAAAGTGATGTCCCTGATTTTTAATATACTGTCTAAACTTGTCATAGCTTTCCTTCCAAGGAGCAAGTGCCTTTTAGTTTCATGGCTGTAGTCATGGATTTCGGAGACCAAGAAAATAAAATCTGTCACTGTTTCCACTTTTTCCCTCATCTATTTGCATTGAAGTCATGGGGCCAGATGCCATGATCTTCATTTTCTTAATATAGCTTTTTAACTCTCCTATTTCTTCCTCATCAAGAGGCTCTTTAGTTCCTCTTTGCTTTCTACCATTAGAGTGGTATCATTTTCATATCTGAGATTGTTGATATTTCTCCTGACAATCTTGATTCCAGTTTGTGATTCATTCAGCCTGGCATTTTGCATGATGTAGTCTGCATATAAGTTAAATAAGCAGGGTGACAACATACAGCCTTGATGTACTCCTTTCCCAATTTTGAATCGGTTCATTTTTTCATGTCTGGTTCTAACCATTGCTTCTTGACCTGCATATAGGGTTCTCAGGAGACAGGTAAGATGGTCTGGTATTCACATCTCTTTAAGAATTCTCCACAGTTTGCTGTGATCCACAAAGTCAAAGCCTTTTGCAGAGTCAGTGAAGCAGATGTTCAGATTTTTTTTGGGAATTTCCTTGCTTTTTCTATGATTCAACAGATGTTGGTAATTTGATCTCTAGTTCCTTTGACTTTTCTAAATTCAGTTTTTATATCTGGAAGTTCTTGGTTCATGTACTGTTAAAACCTAACTTGAAGAATTTTGAGCATTACCTTACTAGCATGTGAAGTAAGTGCAATTGTACAGTAGTTTGAACATTCTTTGGCATCACCTTTCTTTGAGATTGGAATGAAAACTGACCTTTCCCTATGGCCATGGATGAGTTTTACAAATTTGCTGACATATTGAGTGCAGCCCTCAATCTGGATATAAGTTTAGAATACTAGATGAGGAAATCAAGTGATAGGCAAGTGGATGTTCTTCAGACAAGCCACATGGAGAAACTGCTTTAGCAGAGTGACGGGAAATGCAGAAATCAAAGGGATGCCAAGGGTTATGAAAGTGGCAACTTATAGGGCAATTTAAGATGCTTTAAAGCCAAAGAGAAACGCTCTACAGGGCAAATAATGTGTTACTTTCCTTTTCTAGGGAACTAGAGATTTCAAGTGCAGCTTGCTCACAGCCAGAGGAGACCACAGGAAGTTCGCATTCTGGGTCAGTAATACTGGTGGTTGAAGTTCTGCAGGGTTTGGGTCCACCCATACTCAGTGGCTGCTGCTGCTGCTGCTAAGTTGCTTCAGTCATGTCCGACTCTGTGCAGCTCCATAGACGGCAGCCCACCAGGCTCCCCTGTCCCTGGGATTCTCCAGGCAAGAACACTGGAATGGGTTGCCATTTCCTTCTCCAATGCATGAAAGTGAAAAGTGAAAGTGAAATCGTTCAGTCGTGTCTGATTCTTAGCGACCCCATGGACTTCAGCCTACCAAGCTCCTCCGTCCATGGGAGTTTCCAGGTAAGAGTACTGGAGTGGGGTGCCATTGCCTTCTCTGCATATTCAGTGGCAGTGTTGTCCAAACTTTGCTTTGGATTGGTGGACTGCAGAACTTGGGGTGACTCAGCACCCTTCCTAGATAGAAGGTAGATAAGCAAAGAGAGTAGAGACAGTTACATTTACGACTGGACTAAAGGTTAGTTAGTAAAATACATCTTGTTTTGTTAACACAGCTGTTTCAACATTTTTCTTTATCTGTTTTACAGAAAATATTTTATGTGAAGATTTCTAACCTTACAAAGGCTGAAATAATTAGGAAATTTATTTTTCCAACTTCAGACCAATAAGTAGATGAGGATCTGGTTTCTTCCTAAAGTCTCGTGGAAATAGCATCAGCTGCTCCTTCTGAGTGCTGTTTGGTGGCATGACTGCAAGGACATGCACACAGAGGGATAGATATTCAGACTCAGCAATGGACAGTTCCTGCTCCCTCTTACCTGGCATGAACCTCAAATGTTTTCTTTCTCCACTGTCGGCACTCTCCATGGGAAAACAGATGACACCACCCTTATGGCAGAAAGTGAAGAACTTTAGTTCTTTAGAGCCTCTTGATGAAAGTGAAAAAGGAGAGTGAAAAAGTTGGCTTAAAACTCAACATTCAGAAAACTAAGATCATGGCATCCAGTGCCATCACTTCATGGCAAATAGATAGGGAAACAGTGGAAACCAGTGACAGACTTTATTTTCTTGGGCTCCAAAATCACTGCAGATGGTGACTGCAGCCATGAAATTAAAAGACATTTGCTCCTTGGAAGAAAAGTTATGACCAACCTAGACAACATATTAAAAAGCAGAGACATTACTTTGCCAAAAAAGGTCTGTCTAGTCAAGGCTATGGTTTTTCCAGTAGTCATGTATGGATGTGAGAGTTGGACTATGAAGAAGGCTGAGTGCCAAAGAATTGATGCTTTTGAACTGTGGTGTTGGAGAAGACTCTTGAGAGTCCCTTGGACTGCAAGGAGGTCCAACCAGTCCATCCTAAAGGAAATCAGTCCTGAATATTCATTGGAAGGACTGATGCTGAAGCTGAAAGTCCAATACTTTGGCCACCTGATGTGAAGAACTGACTCATTTGAAAACAACCTTGATGCTGGGAAAGATTGAAGATGGGAGGAGAAGTGGATGACAGAGGATGAGATGGTTGGATGGCATCACTGAGTTTGAGTAGGCTCCGGGAGTTGGTGCTGGACAGGAAAGCCTGATGTGCGGCAGTCCATGGGGTTGCAAAGAGTTGGACACGACTGAGTGACTGAACTGATGGGAAAACTCTCTCCCTTTACTCTCAGTTAAAAGGAAAATTTGCTGTCAGTTCAAAGTATCTAAAGGATGAGCCTGAATTTAAAACTGAAATTGTTTTCCACCCTGCTGCCTTACTAAGTTACCCCCAAAGCTGAAAAATTCCTCCACCCTCACTGCAAATAAAACAGTCCCCTAAGTAGGGGGCTAGCTGGTGGCAGCAGCGGGGTGAGCTTCACAACTACTCCTGAAGGAATAGGTCGTCCTGTGATAATCAGACCTTCCTCCCTCAAGGGGCACTGGGGTTTCTAACTGTTACACTTATTTCTGTTTTACCTGTAAGTAAAGGGTAATCATACATTAATTCCCTTAAGCTGTAGTTGCAATCATGTTTTAACTGGGAGATGGAAGCTGCCAGGCCTCCTTAAAATGCTAATAAACTTTGAGATGTGTGACGGCAAGGGCTTCTGAGATGGGTTTGCTGGTGTCGAGGGCTGCTGTGGATGTAATCAAGATCTGTCCCTGCATGTCCTCTTTAGTCCTTGCAAGATACCCTGAAGACTGTGGAACACGTTCTCTTTATCTGACATGTGGTGTGATCACCAGCACACTTCTCTAGCCCACTAGCCTCCCCAGACAACCCCATAGAATTGGTAGAGGCATGAAAACTGTGAGGCAAACAAAGTTGGTCTCTGGTGCATTTCCATCAGAGCTCACAGAGGCAAGAGCTTCACATGGGATGGAACTAGCAAAACCAAAACCAGGCAGTGGCACTCTGGAAAGTAGAACCTGGGCAAGATACAAGAATGGGAAAAACAAAGTCAAGGTCAAATCCCCAATTAGCATAATAAAAGCCCCCAATTCCATTGAGAATTGGCATTTCTGGAGTTGCTGGGGCCAGAAGTAGCCTGGAACTTACAAGGAGAAAGTCCTGAGAATTAGTGCTGGTGATGCACTTCTCTTGACAACTTTCCCCTAGGGCAGGACTTCTTCAAGGGGATGAGTTCTCTCTTATCTCAAGGATGCACCTCTCTTTTATCTCAGTATTGAAGGGCCAGTATTCAGAATTCTTCACAATTTCCTCTTACAGATTTTCTGTTGTCCCCTAATCTGATTGGTGTCTTTCCCAAGGGGTGGAGTACCAAGACTGGAGTGCTAAGCTAATTGCTTTGCTTCACTGAGTTTCTGTTTTTCCTCCAAGACAACTTTTACACTTTCTCTCCCCTTTCTATAGTAATATCAACCTTGGGCATGTCACTTAGCACTGGGTACACTTGGTGGCACAAAATTTAGAGCTGACTAATTCAATGAAAGATGTTAAGGGGAGGTAAGGAGCTGTTATTCATCTTGGCATTTGCCTTTTAGTAGAGAATTCACTTTCTCCAAAACTCCCTCTAATGAAAGAGGGGAGAACCTGCCCATTTTGTCGCCTCTCAAATCCTGTCCTATGGGTGTTATCTATTCCACCTACTAGCCCAAGAACAATACTGAAGTAAAGAACAGAGCAGCTCTCAGTTTAAGGAATGTTTCCCAGGCCAATGGAATCAAGCAGTTGGCAACTCCCAAATCTGTTTGCAGACAGTGCTGAAAGTTGAGATTAGTATAGCTGCAGGATTGGATACAATCTTCGGATTGTCTTGCCAAATATGGGTTAAAATGACTTTGGCTGCTGTACATTCCAGTTTCAATGGAGGCAGAGAAAGCGTCTCTTTCTCTCATCTTTTCTGAGCTCCTGGGGCCTAACAGTCAGTGTTTGGCTTAGACAGGGATTTGGTATCTTTTTATTATAGTTTTGATGTCAACTCCAGTGCCACATGGGAAGCCTTCTTATTTTCAAGGGGCAGCCACAAGCAGAGAACAGCAATCTGTGTTTTTCTAATTTTTTTGTCTCTGAGATAATTTTGAAGGAGGCAATGTTTGTGTTTCCAAATTACCCCTCCACTTTTCAATTTTTGTATCTCCTTACATATCCTCATATATCATTTTCATGGTTTTGTGGTTTTAGGCTGTTCTTCTTTTGAGAGGAAAGCAATCTGATAATAAGACTATATTAGGTATTCAGACCTGAGTATGTTATTCCTTTAAAGGCTACTTAGATTTTTTAAAAGGTTGCAGAAAGAGGACAATACTCAAACCATATTTGCCTTACATGCAAAAACATTTTTGACTCAAAATATAAGTATCACTTTTCATAACCCAAGCAAACTCAGACCTCTGGAAAAGTTCAGTTCTCTCTTGGTAGAAGCATTGGTTAATTGCAGCTTCCAATTCATATCACTGGTATTACTGATAAAGCAATGGTTTTGTGGATTATATTATTTATTTATTTGTATAATCCAGAATATTTTAGAATTTAGGTGGAACATGGAGGTGGGGAGAGGGTGCGGAGCAATAAAGCAGAATAATGGGAGCCCCCAAAGACGAGCATGCATTGTTTATATGGTCACTGGTCACTAATGTTGATTGGTATCAAGGTAAGATCAGGTCTGATCACTAACATCTTGAAGTCTTTAATCCTTTTTAGGCATCTATGCTATTTTAAAAATAAACTCACAAATTAACTACCATAATACTTTATAAAGTATAATAATTTTTGAAAGATTAATATTAGTATGAATATTTGTCAGAGTATCATTAAGTAGAGGAGCTTCCCTGGTGGCTCAGATGGTAAAGCATCTGCCTGAAACACGAGAGACCTGGGTTCGATCCCTGGGTCGGGAAGATCCTCTGGAGAAGGAAATGGCAACCCACTCCAGTACTCTTGCTTGGAAAATTCCATGGATGGAGGAGCCTGGTAGGCTACAGTCCATGGGGTCACAAAGAGGCAGACACAACTGAGCAACTTCACTTTCACTTTCATTAAGTAGCATAGTTTTAGCTGTTTGTGACATAAACACTGATGGGATGCATAGACTCCAGATGAAATGTATACAATGTTCAGTGTTAAAAAGAAACAATATTTCCACTGCTAACATATATTTCTGGCATAGAGAAGTCTGTTAAGAACAGTCTTTTCTATCAATAACTCATAATGGTGGCTGATGTCTTGAGCTGGAAGACAGAACCCTAGGGATGAATGTAGTATGGGAAATAAAGGAACAAAACCTAATAAGGCTGCTTTTTTGCTCAGCTTGCATTGGAGAACTTGATTTTTACATCTGCAAATATGGATCTTTTTATGTGATCATGTGCTAAAGCAGCAAAGTTCTAATAATGTCTTGTATTAGAATCATTTAAAAATGAGAATTTATTTATTTAATGAGTGTTCTTTTCCTGAACTGGATGTACATATTTAACTCTAGCAGATAGAGTGGCTGTTAATAATTATATTCCCATCACTAGGGTATGAAAATTCCAGGCATCATCATTCATTTTAGCCATTCTATGCTGTTGCATATTATTTTGGTTTTAATTTGCATTATCTTAAGTTATGACCAACCTAGATAATATATTCAAAAGCAGAGACATTACTTTGCCAACAAAGGTCCATCTAGTCAAGGCTATGGTTTTTCTAGTGGTCATGTATGGATGTGAGAGTTGGACTGTGAAGAAGACTGAGCACCAAAGAATTGATGCTTTTGAACTGTGGTGTTGGAGAAGACTCTTGAGAGTCCCTTGGACTGCAAGGAGATCGAACCAGTCCATTCTGAAGGAGATCAACCCTGGGATTTCTTTGGAAGGAATGATGCTAAAGCTGAAACTCCAGTACTTTGGCCACCTCATGTGAAGAGTTAACTCATTGGAAAAGACTTTGATCCTGGGAGGCATTGGGGGCAGGAGGAGAAGGGGATGACAGAGGATGAGATGGCTGGATGGCATCACTGACTTGATGTACCTGAATCTGAGTGAACTCCGGGAGCTGGTGATGGACAGGGAGGCCTGGCATGCTGCGATTCATGGGGTCGCAAAGAGTCAGACACAACTGAGCGACTGAACTGAACTGAATACCTAATGAACATGATCACTTTTTCATATGTTAATTTGTCATTTGGATTTCAAGAAGTTCCTCTTCATATCTTTTGCTCACAAAAGACCCTGAATAGTCAAAGCAATCTTGAGAAAGAAGAATGGAACTGGAGAAACCAAGTTCCAAGTTCCTAGTCTGAAGTCAGGGTCTTCCTGCCTTAGACTTCAGACTACACTATAGACTATAGACTTCAGACTCTACTACAAATCTACAATCATCAAGACAGTATTGTACTGGCACAAAAACAAAAGTACAGACCAATGGAATAAAATAGATACCCCAGAGATAGACCAACACACCTACGGACAACTTATCTTTGATAAAGGAGGCAAAAATATACAATGGAAAAATGACAGTTTCTTCAATAAGTGGTGCTGGGGAACTGGTCAACTACATGTAAAAGAATGAAATTTGAACATTTGATAACACCATACATAAAAATAAAATCAAAATGAATTAAAGACCTAAATGTAAGACCACAAAGTATAAATCTCTTAGAGGAAAACATAGGCAGAACACTCTCTGACATAAATCACAGCAAGACCCTCTATGATCCATCTCCTAAAGTAATGGAAATAAAACAAAAATAAACAAATGGGATCTAATTAAACTCAAAAGGTTTTACACAATGTAGGAAACTTTAAGCAAGGTGAAAAGACAACCCTAAAAATGGGAGAAAATAATAGCAAATGAAATAATTGACAAAGAATTAATCTCCAGAATATACAAGCAGCTGATGCAGCTCAATACCAGAAAAACAAACAACCCAATCAAAAAGTGGGCAGACCTAAATAGACATTTCTCCAAAGAAGACACATGGATGGCTAACAAACACATGAAAAGATGTTCAACATCACTCATTATTAGAGAAATGCAAATCAAAACCATAATGAGATATCATGTCACACCAGTCTGAATGGCCATCATCAGAAAGTCTACAAACAATAAATGATGGAGAAATTGTGGAGAAAAGGGAACCCTTTTATACTGTTGATGGGAATGCAAACTGATACAACCACTATGCGGCTAAGTCACTTCAGTCGTGTCCGACCCTGTGCGATCCCATAGATGGAAGCCAACCAGGCTCCCCCGTCCCTGAGATTCTCCAGGCAAGAGTACTGGAGTGGGTTGCCATTTCCTTCTCCACTATAGAGAACAGTATAAAGATTCCTTAAAAAACTAGGATATCATACATGAAACGAATCACCAGTCCAGGCTCGATGCATGATACTGGATGCTTGGGGCTAGTGCACTGAGATGACCCAGAGGGATGGTATGGGGAGGGAGGAGGGAGGGGGGTTCAGGATGGGGAACACGTGTATAGCTGTGGCAGATTCATGTTGATGTATGGCAAAACCAACACAATATTGTAAAGTAATTAACCTCCAATTAAAATAAATAAATTTATATTAAAAAAAAACTAGGAATAAAACATGATCTAGCTATTCCACTACTGGGTATATACACTGAGGAAATGAGAATTGAAAAAGACACTGTACTTCAATGTTCATTACAGCATTTTTTTGCAACAACTGGGACATGGAAGCAACCTAGATGCCCATCAGCAGATGAATGGATAAGGAAATTGTGGAACATATATACAATGGAATATTACTCAGGTATAAAAAGGAATGCATTTGAGTCAGTTCTAATAAGGTGGATGACCCTAGAGCCTATTATACAGATTGAAGTAAGTGAGAAAGAGAAAGACAAATACTGTATAATAATGAATATATATGGAATCTGGAAAGATGGTACTAACAATCTTGTGTGCAGGGCAGAAAAAGAGACACAGACATAAAGAACAGACTTTTGGACACAGTGGGAGAAGGAGAGGATGGGATGATTTACGATAATAACTTTGAAACATATATATTACCATATATAAAATAGATAGCCAGTGGGAGTTTGATGTATGATGCAGGGAACAGAAAGCTGGTGCTCTGTGACAATCTGAAGGGATGGGGTGGGGAGGGAGTGGGAAGGGAGTTTAGGAGTGAGGGAACACATGTATGCCTATGGCCAATTCATGTTGATGTATGGCAAAAATCATCACAATATTGTAAAGTAATTATCCTTCAATTAAAATAATTAAATAATTAAAAAAAGAAATTTTAGATTTTCATTATAAATTTATGAATTTTTTCCTTCATGAATTGTAATTTTTGTGTCATATTTAAGAAGTATTTTCTTATTCCATCAACATAAAAGACTTTCTCCAAATTTTCTTTAAAATTTAAAACATTTTGCTTCACTTTTTAAGAACATCTGGATTTTGTTTTTACATGTGATATGAAATATAGGTCAATTTTTTTCTATGTCAAATATAATTTGTTAATTTATACACAACTGATTTACAATACAGAGTGCATCATATAACCTAATTTCCATAGATGCTTGTATCTATTTCTGGCCTGTCTATATGCTCTATTAATCCATTTGTGTACACTGGTGTTGTTTTAATTATGAATGCTTTATATCAATCTTGATTATTTTGTAAGGTCAAGTTAATTTTCATTCTCTGCAGTTACCCACACCCACACGATTTTTCTTGTTCTTTCTGAATTGTGTTGATTAGTTTTGGCCCTTTATTCCCTTTAACTTAATTTTTAAAATAAGATTGTCAAATTCCAATAAAATCATGCTGATTTTTCTTGAAATTTTATTGATATGTAGAATGAATTCGAGCAGAATTGGCATATTTTTGATAAAGAGATTTACTACTTATGAATAGTATATCTTGATATTATTTAAATTCTGTTTTATAATCTTTGATAGAGATTTATAGTTTTATTAATAATACTCTTATGTATAAGATATATTCCTAGGCATCTTCAATTTTTTACTCAAACTTATTAAGACATACTTCTCATGAAATAAAATGTATCCTTGAGAGTACACATTTCAAAATTTTGACAGATGTATATGATCATATAACCATGACCATCACTGCAATAAAGATACAGAAAATGTCCCTCCCCTCAAAAAGATCACTTGTGCCTGTTTGCAGTCAGTTATCTGGGAAAGAATTTATCTGTCTTTATAGTTTTGCTTCTTCTATAATATATAAATGGAGTCATATAGTATATAGCCTTTTGTATCTGGCTTCTTTCACTTAGCACATATTTTTATGATTCATCTATGTAATTGTATGTATCAGCAGTTTGTTCTTTACTATTGTTTTATTAAAATGTTTATTTATTTATTTGGCTGTGCCAGGTCTTAGTTGTGGCGTGTGGGATCTAGTTCCCTGACCAAGGATCTAACCTGGGCCCCCTGCATTGGGAGCACAGAGTCTTAGCCACTGGACTACCAGGGAAGCCCCTATTTATTATTACTGAGTAGTGTATTTCATTAGTTGATGGATGTTTAGGTGTTTTCCACTTTTTTGCTATTATAAGTAATTCTGTTATAAATGTTCTTATACAGATTTTTGTTTGCACATATATTTGCACTGAAATTCTCTATGAGGAGAATTTCTGGGTTATATAGCAATTGAATGTCTGCTGTTATAAGAAGCTGTCAAACTGTTCTCCAAAGTAGCTATACCATTTTGTATTCCTACTAGCAGCGTATGAGAGTCCTAGTTGCTCAACATCCCCACCTACACTTGGCATTTTCAGTGTTTTTTAATTATTAAACTTAAGTGTTAGAGAAGTTTTAGATATACAAAAAACTGAAGAGAAAGTATGAGAGTTACTTTATCTCTTCCCCCTCAGTTTCCTCTACTAATAACATTTTGCATTAATGTAGCACATTTGTTAAAACTGATGAACTAATATTGATATAATCATATCAAACTAAAGTCAATAGTTCTGAATTTGGGTTCATTCTTTGTGTCCTACAGTTATATGAGTTTTAACAAGTGTATGCCATGTGCTCATCATTACAGTATGCAGAATATTTTACCACCCTACATATACTTTGTGTTCTACCTATCCCTCCCTCTCTCCTGAATCCCTAGCAACCACTGATCTTTTTAGTGTCTCTTTACTGTTCCTTTTTCCAGAATGTCATACAGTTGGAATCTTACAGTATGTAGCCTTTTCAGACTGGCTTCTTTCACTTAGTAATGTGTATTTAAGGATCTTTCATGTATTTTCAAGGTTTTATAGCTCATTTCTTTTTATTGACAAATAATAGTCCATTGACCAGATGTACCACAGTCTTTTATTCCCATTTACTATAGAAGGACATTGTGGTTGCTTCCAAGTTTTGGCAATTATGAATGAAGCTGCTATAAACATTCATGTGTAGGTTTTTGTGCAGATAATGTTTTCAACTCATTTGGGTAAATACTAAGGCACACAATTGCTGGATCACATGGTTAGACTATGTTTAGCTTTGTAGGAAACTGCCAAACTGTCTTCCAAGGTGGCTGCACCATTTTGCATTCCCACCAGCAATGAGTGAGTGTTCTTGTTGCTCCGTATTACCATCAGCAATTGTTGTCAGTGTTTTGGAATTTAGTTGCTCTAATAGATTTGTAGTGGCATCTCATTGTTATTTTACTTTGCAATTCCCTAATGACATATGAGTTGAATATCTTTTCATATGCTTATTTGCTATTCATATATTATATAGTCTTTGCCCAGGTGTCTCTTCAGATCTTTTGCCTGTTTTTAACTGAGTTACTTATTTTCTTATTTTAGAATTTTAAGAGTTCTTAGAATATTTGGGGCATAAATTCTTTATCATATATATGTCTTTGCAACATTTTCTCCCAGTCTACCTTGTGTTTCCATTCTCTTAACAGTGCCTTTCTCAAAGCAAGCATTTTTTATTTTAATGAAATCCAATTTATCATTTTTTTTCTTTCATGGATTGTGCTTTTGGTATGAAATCTAAAAGCTCATCATCAAGAACAAGGTCACCTAGATTTACTCCTATTTTATCTTCTAGAAGTTTTATAGTTTTGCATTTTACATTTAGGTGTGTGATCCATATTGGTATAAAGTCTGGGTCTAGATTCATTTTTATATTTGTGGATATCCAATTGCCCAGCACCATTTATTGAAAAGAGTTTTCTTTTTCCAATGAATTGCCTTTGCTCCTTTGTCGAAGATCATTTGACGATATTTGTGGATCTATTTCTGGGCTTTCTATTCTTTTCCATTGATCTGTTTGTGTATTCTTTCACCAATACCAAACTCTCTCAATTACAATAACTTTATAGTAATTCTTGCCATTGTGTAGTGTCAGTCCTTTAGTTGTATTCCTCTTCTTCAGTATTGCTTGATTATTCTGGGTCTTTTGCCTTTCCATATAAACTTTACAATTACTTTGTTGAGATCCACAGAAATCTTGGTGGGATTTTGATTGTGCTGTGTGTGCTTAGTCTCTCAGTGTGTCCAACTCTTTGCAACCCATGGACTGTAGCTTGCCAGGCTCCTCCATCCATGGGGATTCTCCAGGCAAGAATACTGGAATGGGTTGCCATGCCCTCCTCCAGGAAATCTTCCCAACCCAGAGACTGAACCCAGGTCTCCCACATTGCAGGTGGATTCTTTACTGTCTGAAGGGAAGTCCAGTAGCTTTGATTGGAATTGTGCCAAATCTGTAGATCAAGTTGGCAAGAACAGAATCTAATAGTATTATATCTTCATATCCATGAATATGAAACATCTCTCCATTTACTTAGATCTTGATTTCTTTCATCAAAGTTTTGTAGTTTCCTCATATAGATCTCATATTTTTTTTTAAAGTTATATGTATTTCATCTTTTGATACTAATTAAATAGTGCTGTTTTTAATTTCAAATTTCAGTTGTTCATTGCTGGTATATAAGAAAGTAACTGAGTTCTGTTTATTAACTTTTTATTTTGGCTCATTTTATTTTAGCCTAGAGTGAATGTGTAGTGGTGGCTCACTGTGGTTTAATTTACAGAACTCTGTGACTCATGATGGGCTTCCCAGGTGGTGCTACTGGTAAAGAACCTGTCTCCCAATGCAGGAGATGTAAGAGACTTAGGTTCAATTCCTATGTTGGGGAGATCCCCTGAAAGAGAGCGTGGCAACCCACTCTAGTATTGTGGCCTGGAGAATCCCATGGACAGAGGAGACTGGAGGGCTACAGTCCTTAGGGTTGCAAAGAGTTGGACATGACTGAGCAACAGCACAGCACATGACTATAATACTGAACATGTTCATATGCTTATTGGCCATCTCTGTATGTTCTTTGGAGAAATGTCCATGAAAATCGGGATGTTTGTACTCCTATTATTGAGTTGTATATATATATATATACACACACACAAAATTGTATATATATAAAATTCTTTAAAAATATGTTTTGAAAATATTTTCCTCCATTATGTGACCTTTTAAATTTTTCTATGTAGGCTTTCTATATGACTTTGATTTTTTGTATTCTGAGAAGTTTTTGCCTTAACTAGATTCAAAATGAAACTTTCATTTGTTTTTTTCCAGAATTTTATCACTTCAGATCTTTGATTTATGTCTTTGATACATGTTTAGATGACTTTTGTCTTTGGAGCAAGGGTAAAGTTTGTATTTGTAGTTTTCAGTATATAGGTTTGAATATATTTTATTAACTTTGTTCTAAGTATTATATTTTTATTGTATATAAATGATATAGCATTTTAAACTTTTTAAGTATTTATTTAATTGTAGTTGACTTACAATATTGTATTGGTTTCAGATACACAGCTTCAAATTCTTTTCTATTATAGGCTTTATTACAAGATACTGAATATAATTCCATGTGATAAATCTTTGGTGTTTATCCATTTTATACTTGTGGTGTGTATCTGTTAATCCCATATGCCTAATTTATCCCCCTCTCCCCTTTCCCCTTTGGTAGCCATAAGTTTGTTTTCTATGCCTGTGCATCTGTTTATGTTTTGTAAATAACTTCTTTAGTATCATAGTTTAGATTCTACATGTAAGTGATATAATATGATATTTGTCTTTCTCTATCTGACTTATTTCACTTGGCATGATAATCTCTAGATTCATCCATGTTGCTGCAAATGGCATTATTTCATTCTTTTTTATGGCTGAGTAGCATTCCAATGTGTATATATACTATATATTCTTTACCCATTCATTTATTGATGGAAATTTAGGTTGCTTCCATGTCTTGGCTATTGTAAATGTTGCTGCTGTGAACACTGGGGTGAATGCATTATTTTGAATTAGAGTTTTCTCTAGATATATGCTAAGGAGTGGGATTGTGGAATCTAATGGTAACTCTGTTTTCAGTTTTTAGGGACCCTCCATACTGTTTTCCATAGTGGCTGTACCACTTTACATTCCCACCAACAGTGTAGGAAGGTCCCTTTTCTCTACACCCACTGCAGCTTTTATTCTTTGCAGACTTTTGATGATGGCCCCACATTCTCACCCATGTCAGGTGATACCTCATTGTAGTTTTGATTTGCATTTCTCTAATGAGAAGCAATGTGGAACATCTTTTCATATGACTGTTAGCCATCTGTATATCTTATTTGGAGAAAGGTCTATTTAGGTTTCCTGTCCAGTTTTTGATTGGGTTGTTTGTTTTGTTTGTTTGTTTGATATTGAGTTGTATGTGCTGTTGTATATTTTGGAACTTAAGCCCTTGTTGGTCTCATCATTTGCAAATATTTTCTCCCAGTCCATAGATTGTCTTTGGTTTTCTCTATGGTTTATTTTGCTCTGCAAAAGCTTATAAATTTGGTTAGCTCCCATTTGTTTAGTTTTGCTTTTATTTCTTTTGCCTTGGGAAACTGACTTAAGAAATTATTGCTATGATTTATGTCTAAGAATGTTTTGCCTTGTCTTCTTCAAGAAGTTTTATGGTGTTATATCTTATATTTAAATTTTTAAGCCATTTTGAGTTTATTTCTGTGTGTAGTCTAACAGCATTCTAACTTCATTGATTTACATGTGGCTGTCCAACTTTCCCAGTATCACTTACTGAAGAGACTGTCTTTTCTCCATTTTATATTCTTGCCTCCTTTGTTGAAGATTGACCATAGGTATTTGGGTTTATTTCTGGGATTTCTACTCTGCTCCATTAATCTGTATGTCTATTTTTGCACCAGTACCATGCTACAGTATTGTCTAAAGTCTGGGAGGTTTATGCCTCCCACTTTGTTCTTTTTCCTCAGAATTATTTTGACAATTCTGGGTCTTTTGTGTTTCCATATAAATTTTATAATTATTTGTTCTAACTCTGTGAAAAATGTCATGGGTAATTTGATAAGGATAATATTAAATCTGTAGATTGCTTTGGGTAGTATGGCCATTTTAACAGCATAAGTTCTCCCAAACCAAGATCATCGGATATCTTTTCATGTTTTTTTGTATCATCTTCAGTTTCCTGTGTTTTGTAGTTCTCAGCATATAGGTCTTTCACATCCTTGGTTAGATTCCTCCCTACGTATTTTTTTTTTGACATGATTTTAAATAGGATCATTAGCTTTAACTTTCTCTTTCTGATTTCATTGTTAGTGTAAATAAATCCAACAAATTTATGTATATCAATCTTGTATCCTGCTAACTTACTGAATTAATTTATTAGTTCTAATAGCTTTTGTGTGGAGTCTTTCAGGTTTTCTGGACTTCCCTGGTGGCTCAGACAGTAAAGAATCTGCCTGCAATGCAGGAGACCCAGGTTCAGTCCCTGGGTCGGGAAGATCCCCTGGAGAAGGAAATGGTTACCCACTCCAGTATACTTGCCTAGAGAATTCCATGGACAGAGGAGCATAGCAGGCTACAATCCATGGGGTCACAAAGAGTCAGTGTATAGGATATCATGTCATTTGCGTACAAAGACAATTTTACCTCTTTTTCAATTTCTTACTATTTATTTCTTTTTCTTATTTGATTGCTGTGGCTGACTTCCAATACTATGCTGAAAAGAAGTGATAAGAGTGGGGATCCTTATCTTATTCCAGACTTTAGCAGGTAGGCTTTCAGCTTTTCACTATTATACTGACTGTGGGTTTGTCATAAATGACTTTTATTATGTTGAGATATGTTTCCTATATACTCATTTTGGTGAGATTTTTAATTATGAATGAATGTTGAATTTTGCCAAATGCTTTTTCTGCATCTATTGAGACAATCATGTGGTTTTTGTCTTTTCTTTTGTTAATGTGTATATCACATAGATTGATTTGGCTATGTTGAGCCATTCTTATGACCCAGAAATGAATCCAACTTGATCATGATATGTGATACTTTTTATGCATTGTTTGAGTCAATTTGCTAGTATTTTGCTGATAATTTTTGTATCTATGTTCATCAAAGGTACTGGCCTGTAAAATTTTTTTTGGTAGTGTCTGGTTTTGGTGTCAGGGTGATGATGGCTTCATAGAATGTCTTTGGGAGTGTCCTTTCCTCTTCGATCTTTCGGAAGAGTTTGAGAAGGTTTGGAATGAGTTGTTCTTTGTATGTTTGGTAGAATTCCCCATGAGGCCATCTGATCCTTTTGTTTGCAGGGAGTTGTTATTTATTTATTATTTTTGTTTTAACAAATTCTATTTCACCTCCAGTGATATATCTGTTTAAATTATCTGTTTCTTCTTGATTCAGTTTTGGCAGGCTGTATGTTTGTAGAAACTTGTCCATTTATTCTAGGCTGCCTATTTTGTTGTCATGTAACTATTCCTAGTAATTTCTTAAGATTTTTTTTTAATTTTTGTGGTATTGGTTTTATTTTCTCCACTTGAATTTCTTAATTTGTTTATTTGTGTCCTCTCTCTTTTCTTCTTGGTGAGCTTGGACAGATTTTTGCTGATCTTATTTAACCTTGCAAGGAACCAGCTCTTGACTCAACTGATTTTTTCCCTATTGTTTTAATTTTTAAAAATTTTATTGGAGCATACTTGCTTTAAAATATTGTGTTAGTTTCTGCTGTACAGCAAAATGAATCAGTTATATGTATCCATATATCCCCTCTTTTGTAGATTTCCTTCCCATTTAGGTCAACACAGAGCATTGAATACAGTTCCCTGTGCTATACAATAGGTTCTCATTAGTTATCTATTTTATACACTGTTCTTCAGTCACTAAGTCATGTCTGACCCCATGAATTGCAGCACACCAGGTTTCTATGTTCTTCACTGTCTCACAAGTTTGTTTAAAGTCACATCCATTGAGACAGTGATACCATCCAACCATCTCATCCTCTGTCATCCCCTTCTCCTTTTGCCCTTAATCTTTCCCAGCATCAGAGTCTTTTCCAATGAGTTAGCTCTTTGGATCAGGTGGCCAAAGTATTGGAGCTTCAGCTTCAGCATCAGTCCTTCTAATGAATGATCAAGATTGATTTACCTTAGGATTGACTGGTTTATACATAGTAATGTATACATGTCAATCCTGGTCTACTAATTCATCCCCCCTCCTTGGTATCCATACATCTCTGCATCTCTGCCTCTGTTTCTCCTTTGAAAGTAAGTTCATCTAGATTCCATATACAAGTGATATTATATTAGATTTTCTATTTCTGACTTACTTTACTCTGTATGATACTCTCCAGGTCTATCTGTGCCTCAGCAGATAGCACGATTTTGTTCATTTTTAATGGCTGAGTAATATTCCATTGTATGTATGTACCACATCTTC
This sequence comes from Aepyceros melampus, assembly GCA_006408695.1. Classification (NCBI taxonomy): domain Eukaryota; kingdom Metazoa; phylum Chordata; class Mammalia; order Artiodactyla; family Bovidae; genus Aepyceros; species Aepyceros melampus. The sequence goes on along the minus strand of SJXQ01003312.1, from coordinate 48,315 downwards.
TTTATCCATTCTTCTGTTGATGGGCATTTAGGTTGCTTTTATGTCCTAGATATTGTAAATATGTTGCAATGAATATTGGGGTATATGAATCTTTTTGAATTATGGTTTTCTCTGCCCAAGATGGGTATTGCTGGGTCATATAGTATTCTTGTTTTTAGTTTTTTGAGGAACCTCCATACTGTTCTTCACAGTGGCTCTACCAATTTACATTCCCACCAACATTGTAGGAGGGTTCATTTTTCTCCACGTCCTCTCCAACATTTATTGTTGTAGATTTTTTTTGATGATGACCGTTCTGATTGGTGTAAGATGATACATCATTGCAGTTTTGATTTCTCTAATAATTTGTGATGCTGAGCATCTTTTCGTGTGTTTCTTCTTTGGAGAAATGTCTATTTAGGTCTTTCACTCATTTTTTCATGCGTGGCTTTTTTTTGGTATTGAGTTTCATAAGCTGTTTGTATGTTTTGGATATTAATAATTTTTTAATTTCTATTTTATTTATTTCCTCTCTGATCTTTATTATTCCCTTCCTTCTGCTGACCTGAGGTTTTATTTGTTCTTTTTCTAATTCTTTTAAGTGGTAGATTAGGTTGTTATTTGAAGTTTTTCTCATTTTTTGAGGAAGGCCTGTATCACTATGAACTTCCCTCTAAAGACCTCTTTTGCTGCATCCCATAAATTTCATATGCTTATGTTTTTAATGTTGTTTGTCTCAAGGTATTTTTTAAAAATTTCCTCCTTGATTTCATCATTGACCTGTTGGGTTTTTAGTAGCATGTTGTTTGGTCTCCATGTAATTGTATATTTTTTTCTCATTTTTCTTTCTGTGGTTGATTTCTAGTTTCAGGCCACTGTAGTCAGAGAAGTTGTTTGAAATAATTTCCATTCTCTTAAATTTGTTATGGCTTGTTTTGTTCCCTAGTATATATCAGTAGGGTGTTAAAATCTACTATTATTGTGTTCCCATCAATTTCTCCTCTTATGTCTGTTAGTATTTGTTTTATGTATTTGGGTGCTCCTATATTGGGAGAGTATATGTTAATGATTATAATATCCTCTTCTTGTATTGATCCTTTCATCATCATATAGTGCATTTTTTTGTCTTTATGGGCTTTGTTTTAAAGTCTATTTTGTCTGATATGAGTATTGCTATCTCCGCTTTCATGTCATTTCCATTTACTTGAAATAATCTTTTTTCCATTCCCTGACTTTAAATCTATAACTGTATTTTTCCCTAAAGTGTCTCTTTGAGGCAACATACTGTAGGTTCTTTTTTTTTTTTAATTATTTCCAGTCTGCCACTGTTTGTCTTTTGATTGCATCATTTAGTCCATTGACATTTAAAGTAATTACTGATATGTATGTTTTTATGACTATTTTAAACCTTGTTCTCCAGTTGAATTTGTATTTCTTCTTTGTTCCTTTCTTCTTTTTATTTTTCCTTTTATGGTTTGATGACTTTCTTTTGTATTATACTTGAGTTTTTTTCTTACTGATTTTTGTGAGTCTATCATATGTGTTTGATTTGTGGTTACCCTGGTTGTCAAGTATGTTAATCCATAACTATATCTACTTGCTTTAGACTGATAGTCATGTAAGCTTAAACACATTCTCAAAAATATACATTTTCTTATTCTCCTCCTTCACATTTTGTGATTTTGATGTCCTGTTTTAAATCGTTATGTTTATCCTTTTGCTGATAATTGTAATTATAATTGCTTTCACAATTTTTTGATTTTTTAAGCCTATGTGCTGAAACTCTAATACTTTGGCCACCTCATGCAAAGAGTTGACTCATTGGAAAAGACTCTGATGCTCAGAGGGATTGGGGACAGGAGGAGCAGGGGATGACAGAGGATGAGATGGCTAGATGGCATCGCTGACTCAATGGACATGAGTTTGAGTAAACTCTGGGAGTTGGTGATGGACAGGGAGGCCTGGAATGCTGTGATTCATGGGATTGCAAAGAGTTGGACACAACTGGGCAACTGAACTGAACTGGCTTATTTAAGTAATCTTCAATCCTTTTATATATTTGCCTTTCCTGTTGTGATAGTCCTTTTGCTATAGAGTCATACTTTTCTATTTTGAAAAGACCTTTCAATATTTCTTTTAGGATAGGTTTAGTATTGCTATATTGTTTTAGTTTTTTGCTTGTCTGAGAAATTCTTTCTCCTTCTTTTCTAAATGATAATCATGCTGGGCAGTGTATCCTAGGTTGCAGGTTTTTCCATTTCAGGACTTTGAATATATTTTGCTACTCCCTTCTGGCCTGCAAAGTTTCTGCAGAGGAATCAGCTGGTAACCCTATTTGTTGTTATTGTTTAGTCACTAAATCATGTCTGACTCTTTCAACCCCATGAACTGTGGCCCACCAGGCTCCTCTGTCCATGGGATTTTCCAGGCAAGAATACTGATGTGGGTTGCCATTTCCTTCTCTAGGGGATCTTCCTGACCCAGGAGTCGAACCTATGTCTCTGGTGTTGGCAGGTGAATTCTTACCACTGAGCCACCAGGAAAGTACTAACAACCTTATGGTGATTCCCTTTTAACTGATTGTCTTTCTTTCACTGCCTTTAGAATCCTCTCTTTATCTTGAACTTTGCCACTTTAATTTTGATATATCTCAGGGTGAGTGTTTGGGTTCATCTTGCTGGGGACCCTTTGTACTTTCTATTCCTGGATATCTATTTCCTTTTTTAGGTTTGGGAAGTTTGCAGCCATAATTTCTTCAAATACATTTTTGATTCCCTTTTCTCTTTCTTTACCTTCTGGTATCAGTACTAGTCCCTCATCCTGCTTGGCAGCAAGTCAGCCCATGTACATTCTTCTAGGCAAATTCCAGGCCCCTGCACCTCCCTATACCTGGCTAATCTACTAAACAGTGAAGGAGGTTCCCAAGGTGAGCTAATCTTTCTTTCCTCATTCTTGGCTTTTTCTTAAGGGTACAAGTCTCATCTTCATTTTCTTCATTTCCTTTTGTTTTTTTCTCCTTTAGTCCTGCCCAGTTATGTGAGGTTCTTTCTTGCAGTTTTAGTTGCATGAGCTCTTCTACCCACTTTCAGTTGGTATTCTGTGAGAACTGTTCCACATTTAGATGTATTTTTGATGTATTTGTTGGGGGGAGGTGAACTCTATGTTCTACTCTGCCATCTTGAACTCCTCCCTGACAATTTTTCAACATTTATTGTTAGTATACATAAATACAGTTAATTTTTATATATTGAGCTTGTATCATATGACCTTAAAAGACTCAATTATTCTAGTAGCTTTTTTTTTTTTAAGTTTTGGGATTTTCTATGTAGATAATTATGTTATCTAGGAATAATGAGTTTATTTCCTCTTTTCTAATTTGTATATTTTCTTATTTTGTTTTGTTTTTGCTGTATTTGAACTGGATAGGACCTCTAGTAGAATGTTGCATTGAAATGGTCAGAGCAGAGCTCCTTGCCTTTCTCCTGATTTTATTGGGGGAAATATTCAGCCATTTACCATTCACTGAGATTCAGTTTTAGATTTTTCTTACATGCCATTTATAAATTTGAGAGAATTCTTTTCTATCAATAGTTTGCTGATGAATTTTATGATGAATATATGCTAGATTTTTTTCAAATACCTCTTCTGTATTGATTGAAGTAATCATTTAAAGTTTGTTGATATGGTGAAAAGTGAAAGTGATAGTCACTTCAGTTGTATCCAACTCTATGCAGCCCCATGGACTGTAGCCTGCCAGTCTCCAGGCAAGAATACTGGAGGGGGTTGCCATTCCCTTCTCCAGGGGATTTTCCCAACCCAGGGATCAAATCCAGATCTCCTGTATTGCAGGTGGATTCTTTATATTCTGAGCCACCAGGAAAGCTCTTAAAGCTATACCTGCTGCTGCTGCTGCTGCTAAGTCGCTTCAGTCGTGTCCGACTCTGTGCGACCCCAGAGATGGCAGCCCACCAGGCTCCCCCGTCCCTGGGATTCTCCAGGCAAGAACACTGGAGTGGGTTGCCATTGCTTTCTCCAATGCATGAAAGTGAAAAGTGAAAGTGAGGTTGCTCAGTCGTCTCTGACTCTTCGCGACCCCATGGACTGCAGCCTACCAGGCTCCTCCATCCATGGGATTTTCCAGGCAAGAGTACTGGAGTGGGGTGCCATTGCCTTCTCCGAAGCTATACCTACTCTTCCATTATTTTTAATCTATTGGCATAATGTTTTCCCCCTACTGCTCTAGTAATATTTTTATTTTCTTTTATCTATACTTTTGCCTCCTTGTTCATTCTTAATATTGTTTACTGGTGCCAGTTCTCTTATTGCTGCTGTTGCTGTTTAGTCTCTAAATGATGACCAACTCTTTGCGACTCCATGGACATAGCCCCCCAAGCTCCTCTGTCCATGGGATTTCCCAGGTAAGAATACTAGCGTGTGTTACCATTTCCTTCTCCAGGGGATATTCCCAACTGAGGAATCGAACTCAAGTCTCCAGCATAGCAAGTAGATTCTTTACTATCTGGGCCACCAGGGAAGCCCCAAGCATTAGTTTTCTATTGCTGAATTATAAATTACCAAATACTTAATGGGTCAAAACAATACAAATTTATCTTCTTACAATTCTGGAGATTTTCCTGGGCTAAAATCAAGGTGTTTGCAAGGCTGTGTTCCTTTCTGGAGAGTCTGGGGGAGTATTCATTTCCTTGCATTTTCCAGCTTCTGGAGGTCACTACATTCCTTGGTTCATGGCCCCTTCTTTCTTCTTAAAGTCAGCAATGTTTTTTTTTTTTACATTGTATTACTCTGACCCTGACTCTTCTGCCTCCTGCTTCTACTTTTAAGAACCTTTGTGATTATATTGGGCCCACCCAGATAGTCCAAATAATCTACCTATTTTAAGGACCGCTAATTAGCAACCTTAATTCCATCTGCTACCTTAATCCCACTTTGCCATGTAACCTAACACAGTCACAGGACACACACATTTTTATTTTGTTTTCCTTGGAATTATTATATTTAAAAAATATACTTATTTTCCATGTTATCACTACCAATCTAAGTTCACACTGTCAGTTGTCTACATTTCTTCTCAGTAATTCAGACATATATGATGTGGGTATGCCAAGTCACTCCAGCTGTGTCCAACTCTTAGTGACCCTCCCTATGGATGGTAGCCCACCAGACTCTTCTGTCCATGGGATTCTCAAGGCAAGAATACTGGAGTGGGTTGTCATGCCCTTCTCTAGGGGATCTTCCCCACCCAGGGATCAAACCCACATCTCTTATGTCTCCTGCATTGGCAGGTGGGTTCTTTACCACTAGCACCATTACTTTATTTTTATTATCATCTTTAAGTTGCTCCTTGACTTTTCTGTCCTACTACAGTCTAACTGTTTTCTCATTGGCTTTGTTCACAACTGTCATCTTGGAATAATTTATTTCCCTCAGAAGGTTGTTCTACTCCCTTGTAGCTTCCAAAATCGCTGTTAAGAGGTATGAATCCATCATGATTGTGAACATTTATACTTTGTATCTCTTTCTCATGTTCTTTCCTCTCTAGTGTTCTGATGATGCTGTGTTTTCCTGTGGATCTATTTTCATCCACTGTGCTGAGAACTCCATTTGCTCTTCCATTCAGAGATTTTTTTTAAATTATTGTATTGGTGAAGTACTTCCTGCCACCCTCCCCCCATCTCTATCTCTGTCTCTCCTTCCCTCCTACAATTTAAATGTTGGCTTTCCAAAGCTGGTTTTTATAATTTCTTAACATTTTTTTGTCTTCTATCTTCTTGTCTAATGTCTATATTTCAGAGGATATCTTCAACATTATCAACCAGTCCCTCTATTGAGTGTTTTATTTCCTCTATCATGATTTTAATTTCTAATGTTTTTAGAAACTATTCTTTGAATTTTCTTTTCTTATGGAAACTTCTTTTTCCTGAATGCAAAATCTTATCTGCTATCTCCAGTGATATTAATGACATAATTTTTGTGCCTTTTATCTTTAGAGTCTTTTCTCTTGACATTTATTTTCATTTTTAAAAAGCTTTCTATTTTGTATTGAGATATAGTTGATTAACAGTATTGTGACAGTTTCAGGTGGGCAGCAAAGGGTTTCAGCCATACATATATATGTATTCATTCTCTCCCAAATTCCTCTCCCATCAAGCCCACCACATAACATTTAGCAGAGTTTCTTGTGCTATACAATAGGCCCTTCTTGGTTGAAATTAGTATTTAAAAATATTTTTTTGGTGTTTATATTTTATATCAGAGGCTTTCTTCATGGATCTTCTGTTCCTTGATTGTTTCCTTCTATTTGAAAACTGATTGGGAATGCTAAGTGAGGATGTTTAGTATCTGCTGAGGTTGTTTTGTTGAGAATTATGATATCAAAGTTTTTTGGTCTTTTCTCTTGTACTAGATTCAACAGAAATTTATATTCTAAATATATTCCTTCAGTTCAATTCAGTTGCTCAGTCGTGTCTGACTCTTTGCAACCCCATGGACTGCAGTATGTCAGGCCTCCCTGTCCATCACCAACTCACAGAACCTACTCAAACTCATGTCCATCACGTCAGTGATGCCATCCAACCATCTCATCCTTTGTCATTCCCTTCTCCTCCTGCCTTCAATCTTTCTCAGCATCAGTTTTTCGAATGAGTCAGTTCTTCGCATCAGGTGGCCAAAGTATTGGAGTTTCAGCTTCAACATCAGTCCTTCCAATGAATATTCAGGACCGATCAATCTCCTTTAGGATTGACTAGTTGGATCTCCTTGCAGTTCAAGGGATTTTGAAGAGTCTTCTCCAACACCACAGTTCAAAAGCATCAATTCTTCGGCACTCAGCTTTCTTTGTAGTCCAACTGTCACATCCACACATGACTATTGGAAAACCCATAGCTTTGACTAGACAGACCTTTTTTGGTAAAGTAATGTCTCTGCTTTTTAATATGCTGCCTAGGTTGGTCATAGCTTTTCTTCCAAGGAGCAAGCGTCTTTTAATTTCATGGCTGCAGTCACCATCTTCCTTGGAAGATGCAAATCTAATTTTTTATATTGTGGATAGCAAATAAGGTTGAAGGTATCTTGTGAAATTTTTTTTTAATCATATCTCCCTGTATCTTTGTCCTTGTTGGTTTGTGAATTAAAATTAATCCTTTTACTCCCACTGTTAAGGCCTCAGAACAAAGCAAGAGCAAGTACTTATGTTTGGCTATTTTAATTGGAAGAACTCAGTATTAAAAATAATTATAGTTTATAAGTTCTTGTGTATTTCTGTATAGTTATTTCTTAATAGTTATTTATTTCCTTTCAAAGTCAGTAGGTAGTAAACTCTTTTAGTTTAGTATGAATGCAAGTAGTTTTCTTGTGCCACCACTATTATACAGTGGTTTAAATTTGTATAAGATTTTATTTATTTACTTATTTATTTGCAACCATCATGTTCTATACTCAACATTTTCTACCTCTGGAATCATGCCATTAGTCTTGGCTGGAGTTTCTAAGTCTGTTCTCGAGGTCTTTTAACTTCCCTTTTATTGTATCAATTTCTTTTGTCTCTTGGTGTTTCATTCTGAGTCTGTTCCTTAAATTTTTTCTTTGGCCATACCCAATCGAGAGCTTATGCTGTCTTTTGAGCTTTTATTTCAGAGTTTACAGCCTTGATTTACAAGATTTCTATTTTTTTTTTAATGTCTACCATTTTTGATTCAGAACTTTTTAATAAACTCTTGTTCTTGCTTTTTATAACCTTAATCCTTCAGTTCTTTGTGGATGCTAGGCATTTATTTTCAAGTCTTTTTTCAAATTACATTATTTCTCTGAGACTGTAACCTCATATTTGTTGAATTTGTTTACTTTATTTTCAAGATTGCTTTTGTAGTCTTAGAATTTTAACTTGTTATGAGTTTACCATAAATAGGGAAAATCATAGTCATTCTGTCTGCTTTTCTTATCCCTTTTAATTCTTGCTAGATTATGTTTTATTTGTTCAATCCCCAGTTCAGGACCAGTTCTTATGTTGGCAGCTATTTATTGTTCCATGAGAATATCAAAGGTCTAATTTTCGAGCCAGTGGGTGGTGTGATACAAATCTTGGTTTGATAGCTATTTCTACTACTTCCTACCACTTTGATAATACCCTAGTTGCCAGGCTGAGCTGCTACAGTCATCATAGCATATTAAAAGTCACTATGCATAGACAGGAAATCCTTGCCTCGCCTCATGATTTCCTGTCATGACCTAACTTCACTATACTGCCACACATTCAATACTATTGGTTTATGTTACCCCCATAGGAGTTGAACTCCTAGATGCCTCTGTGTGTTTCCTAGTAGGTAAGTGACTTTAGTCTCCTCTGTTGCTAAGTTTCTTTTTTTGTTGTTTCAGCTCTGTAAACATGTTCCTCTTTTCTCTTATTTACTATTTTAAGTGATTATGGCTATATTTTTATTTTAAAAGTATGTTTGTGATTTAGCTGTCATTACTATATTTTATGTTTGGAGCTTAGACAGGATGTTTTTTCCATGTGAACCTACAGTGCTAACTTGACATGATGATCCCTTGGAATTTTTAGATGGCAAAGTTTTTGTGACCTCATGGACTGCAGCATTCCAGGTGTCACTATCTTCCCTTCACTATCTCCTGGAGTTTGCTCAAATTTATTTCCATTTAGATGTCTACTAATGTTTTTTTCCCCCAAAAAAGTGACTACTTACTGTTTGAGACCATAGTTATAAAGAGTTTTTACTGATTAGTTTTCCATCCTTAATCTGTAATCATAGGTTCTAACATTAATATATCAGTATATAGGTATCACTTTCACTTGTGAAGCAATGGAGCCGTGGACCCACTCAGGTTGAGTGAGACAAGCAGATATTTTGACTGTGAAGGCAGGAACATTGGACTTGCCTAAAACTGGGGCCCCAGACTGATAGTAAAGAAATTTCTATAGGACAGATGGGCAGCAATGGTTACCTCAGCAGGAGAGAATTTTTGTGAAGCTAGGTGGAAGAGAGACTAGGAATGTGAGAAAAGTCAGTCACCAGGTTCATGTTGGGAGAATGGCAATCCTTGTCTTATTCCTGATCTTAGAGGAACTACCTTCAGTTTTTGACCATTGTATATGATATTTGCTGGATGGTCATATATGGCCTTTATTATGTTGAGGTATGTTGCTTCTTTGCTGGCTTTATGGAGAGTTCTTATCATAAATGGATGTTGAATTTTATCAAAAGCTTTCTCTGTGTCTACTGAGGGCAGTTGGTAAAAAATCTGCCTGAAATGCAGGAGGTCCCGGTTCGATTCCTGGGTTGGGAAGATCCTCTGGAGAAGGGATAGGCTACCCACTCCAGTATTCTTGGGCTTCCCTTGTGGCTCAGCTGACAAAGAATCCACCTGCAATGCAGGAGACCTGGGTTGGGAAGATCCCCTGAAGAAGGGCAAGGCTACTTACTCCAGTATTCTAGCCTGGAGAGTTCTGTGGATGTATAGTCCATGGGGTTGTGAAGAGCCAGATATGACTGAGCAACTTTCACATTGAGGGCAGACTTGCTGCCCCACCCCACACCCACAACTGACTAGGCACATATCTAGCAGCCACGGGAGGAGACTGCACTGTAAAAACCCAAAGAGCATCAGAAGTGACATATCAATGTTCACAGACTCATAGGCTCCAGCTGACGCCAATTCCCTGCCCGCCCTGACTGATGTCTAGGTGACATCATTTAGCTGAACCAGACCTGGTGAGGCTGCTGTGGCAGGGGCCATACCCTGGATGCTTCCAGAGCAGCCAAATGAGCAGCACTGGCAGCAGGGCTAGAGTGGCCATCTCTAGAGTGAAACAAGGCGTGGACCCATTGGAATCCACCGAGCATCATATCCATGTCTGGAGTGAACAAAGGCGGACCCAGCAGAATCTGCCCAGTATCACTGGTTGTGCACTGGTGCATCTGGAGTGACCCTAGGGGGATCCATTGGCATCTCCTGGGCATTAGCCCTGGTGTGGTGGAGTGTAAGCTACTCTAAAAGTGAAACCAGGTGGTGGATCCATCCACAATCCAGCTGGTCATCACCTGCCCCCAGCAGGTAGTGGCAATAGGAACCAGCCAGTGACCTATGGCAGGCCAAAACAATTTCCTGACAAATGGCATTGTGACCTTTTGGATAGAGATTTGAAGGGTGGTGCTGGTGTGGATACTGGTGAATTGCTGGCGTCAAATCGGAACATTTAACACCAGCAAATGTGGACATTTGACACCACCGGATTTTGGAGCGTCCCACTGCTAATCCTCAAAAACCCTTAGTGGAATTTGGAATTCTAAAGAAGGCAGCTGCTCCATACCACCCATCGGTTACAGTTTCTGAATAGCTGAAGTGCTCTCTGAGTGGAATGCAGATCCACTAAAAGCTATGAAACTGTACAGTGGTGTCCCTTTGGATGGCTGCCCCAGGAACATTCAGCTTATTGCCTCACAGATTGACATGAAGCACAGATCTGTGCAGGGTGTAATTAGATGGATAACTAGAAACCATGCTTTGAGAGGTTTCAGTGGCAGTAGTGGCACTAGTGTTGCTGAATCCAAGCTCTTACTGTTCACCATTGCACAAGACAATAAATCGAGAGAAGAGCTGTTAGGGGAAGGAAGAGCTGCCTTATTTCAAAAGCCAGCAAACCAGGAAGATGGTTGACTAGTATCCCAAAGAACTATCCTGTGGGGGTTTGGTGCTTTTTTATTTTTATTTTTTAATAGATCAAAGAGGGAGAAGTGAGGCGGTAAAGTAGGAAAGATGATGAGTTGTAAATATTTCCTAGTTCCACCTAGACTCCAGAGAGGATATGTTCATTTCTTCTTTTCTGTAGTCATTCACTGGTGTGCCTTGTCGGGATATTTCCTGTGAGCGTAAACAAAGGTATTTTAACCTAACACTCAGGCACGGGAGGTGGAGATGTTGGAGATGAGCCATTATGTATACTTTAAGCTATAGGCAATATCCTTTTAGTGATTAACTTGTAGTGAAAGCAGTAAAGCACAAAGGTTAAAGTAGAAGAAATGGATCCACTATGGAGTCAAACCTGGGGTAGAGGCAGATGCATTGTTGGGAATTCAAAGCACCAATTTTTTATAGAGGAGTTGGATGCCCAGCTGGACATGTAAAATACAAGAATGGACACCAGTTAATCAAACCAGCAAATTTGGGTGTGGTCCAGGACCCAGATATCTCAATGGTGCTCCCTGGTGGGAGGGGGTGACAGACTGGGGCTATGTGGCCAATGATGGATTTATTTCCTTTATATTTTAAAATAGGGTTTAAAATTCATGTAAAGTCTTCTTTTTCTGTACTTTTGTTAAATTCTGAAAGACTTGTTTTGTACTGATTTATTTTTGGAGTAAATTTTTCTGGTTCCTGTGGTGGCAAAGGTGGTGTTTTCACCTTTGCCATAATAGAATATGTGCTCAGTTGCTGCAGTCATGTCCAACTCTTTTGTGACCCTATGGACTGTAGCCTGCCAGCCTCCTCTGTCTGTGGGTTTCCCAGTCAAGAATGCTGGAGTGGGGTGCCATTTCCGCCTCCAGAGGATCTTCCTGACCCAGGGGTTGAAGCGTCTCCTGCTTTGGCAGGCAGATTCTTTACCACCGCACAAACCTGGGAGGCCGATAATACAATATAAATGTATGTAATTAAATTAACAATACATTAAAGGATCATACACCATGATCAAGTGGGATTTATCCCAGAGTTGCAAAGAGTTCAGAATAGCTGAAAACGCCCAACATGGAGTCAGAAACAAACACTTGAATGGCACCCAGCAGAGGGCAATATGGAGAACAAGAAAATAAAAGGGAGAAGAGAGTACTGGCTTCAGACTTAAACTGACGGAGACATGGGAGTGATGCCTGAGCTGGGAGCAGGGCCAGCCCAAATGTTGCTGAGGGCGCAGAGGTGATCGCCCTGGGCATAGATGAAGATCAGGTGGGCAATGTGCCCATGAACATGTGAACCACACACAGTGCCATTAAGTCCAAGAGGAGAACCCCTTTGCTTTATGTGATCGTGGTGCCTGGACTAGTAGCCTGTGAGGCTGAGGGTGAAGAGGCTGATGCAGAATGCCTTGAAACAGACCATGAGGCCTTCATGAAAAGCAGTCCTGTAGAACGAAAATAGATGATTAAGTGATTAAAACTAGAGTTAAGATTAGAAGAAGCAAAACTAATTTTATTGAAAAAGTTATAACAGTAAAATATAAAAGGAAACCAAGAACCAAACAGATATTTCTGCAAAGAACACATGCAGATGGCTAATAAACACATGAAAAGATGCTCAACATCAGTCATTATCAGAGAAATGCAAATTAAAACCACAATGAGGTACCATCTCATGCCGGCCAGTCAGAATGCCTGCCATCAAAAACTCTACAGACAATAAAGGCTGGAGAGGGTTTGGAGAAAAGGGAACCCTCTTACACTGTTGGTGAGACTGCAGACTGGTATAGCCACTATGAAAAACAGTGTGGAGATTCCTTAAAATACTAGAAATAGAACTGCCATACTACCAGCGATTCCACTGCTGGGCATACACACTGAGGAAACCAGAATTGAGAGACACATGTACCTCAATGTTCATCACAGCACTGTTTATAATAGTTAGGTAGATGTCCATTGGCAGACAAATGGATAAGAAAGTTGTGGTGCATATACACAATGGAATATTACTCAGCTATAAAAAAGAACACATTTGAGTCAGTTCTAATGAGCTGGATGAACCTGGAGCCTATTACACAGAGTGAAGTAAGTCAGGAAGAGAAACACCAATACAGTATATTAATGCATATATATGGAATTTAGAAAGATAGTAACAATTACCCTATGTGTAAGACAGCAAAAGAGACACAGACATAAAGAAAAGACTTTTGGACTCTATGGGAGAAGGCGAGGGTGGCATGATTTGAGAGAATAGCATTGAAGCATGTATATTATCATATGTGAGATAGATTGCCAGTCCAAGTTTGATGCATGAGACAGGGTGCTCAGGGCCATTGCACTGGGACGACCCTGAGGGATGGGATGGGGAGGGAGGTGGGAAGGGGTTTCAGGATGGGAGGACACAAGTACACCCATGGCTAATTCATGTTGATGTATGGCAAAACCACCACAATATTGTAAAGTAATTAGCCTCCAATGAAAATAAATTAATTAATTAAAATAAAATGTTTACAAATATGGGGGGAAAAAAGGAGGTTCTCCTGAGAGTTCCCTGACTACCCCTCCCCTACTTGTACAGGGCACCCAGATCATTCTTTCTGGCAAGCCATTGCTTCAGACCTCTTTGATTCAGATGCTATGGTCTGGACAACCCAAGAGCCCTGGGCCCACTGTGGGCACAGATGTCCTTGTAGTTAGGACCACAGGGCACCTGCTCGTCAGAAAGGTGACAGCAAATCCACAAGAAACAACATTCCAGGGTGGGCCACAGCGAGTCTTTGCTGGCTCCCCAGGCATCCGTGCCCATTCAGGGACGGAGGATCCAGCAGGGCCTCTCTGTGTCTCCAACGTCACCAACGCTAGTCCACTTGTAATATGCCACAGCCCTTCTCACCGTCCCTATACAACAGCCACCTCTGCTCAGGCCAGCTGCATCCTCAGCGTACCTCCGTGGTCACTTCTGCTGATTTTGCAGTCAGCCGGCAGGTGGCAGCCAAGCTTACATGGGAGTTACTACTGCTTTAAGTCCCTCCTCCCCCCACCCCCGAAACGAACGTCCTGCCTAGCGTGGCCAACAACGAATCCATCTAGGTGGTTGGCCTTGAGGCGGTGGTGCCGAACCTACTGGAGATGCAAGCGGGCAGGTTGTGGTGCTGTCCTGGGTGCCCTACTTATGTGAACACTCTAAGACGGACTTCTCGTGTCGCTGGTGGGAGGAGAAGGGCGGCGCCATCATGAATGAGGACTGCATGGCGTCCAACCAGAAGGCACTCAATTTGGAGCAGCACCCGAAGACCTCCTTCTGTAAAGCCGTCTGTATTGTTTCACCCTGATTCCTTTCTTCAGGGGTCCCCAGCCTCCAGGCTACGGACAGGCACCAATTCCTGGCAAGGTAGGAACCCACGCTGCACAGCAGGAGGTAAGCAGCCATGGGAAATCTAAGCTTCTCCACCTCCATTTACAGCCACACCCTTCTCTCTCCCCTATCTCTCTAATTATAGCCTGAGCTCCGCCTTCTATCAGATCAGTGGGGACATAATAAATATAATATGTAATGTGCTTTCTGCTTGAATAATCCCACCTCCCTCCATGAAAAAATTGTCTTGCATGAAACCAAGCCCTGGTGCCAAAAACGTCGGTGACCACTGCTTTTCAATCCATTTTTCTCAGTTTTGAGAAATTGTCTTGCTCTTCTGGAGTGGGTGTATTTATGCCATGTGTTTGCAAAAAGTATCTCATTGTCATAAGTGGCATTTTAGCTGCATTAATATCCCAACAGAAAAAAAGTAAATAGTCTTAGAACTCAGTCTCCTTTCTACTGTGGGAGCGACTTCTCTCTCCTTTCTGAATGCCTCTTCAGATATATCAATAAGTGATATAGTCTCAGAAGTATTGGGGATCCAGGGCCATAACCATGCTATAATGCTCCTAGTTATTTGCTGAGTGGCAGCTGGAAGCTGAAATTGATGAATATAAAGATAACCTTCCTGTTTTTGTGTCCAGTCTCCAAAGATTCCATTTTTAAATACAGGGAGGTTGGCCAAACAGTGTGCATTGCATATTCCTGTTTGCAAATCCTGCATCTTAGGGACAGACTACAAATCTTCCAATCCTTCATCTGTCTGCTTGCAGCCCCAAGGACCTCTACTTGAGAATAGCTCTTTGGATGAGAGGCAGGACACCACAGTTGGCAAGGTGCATGTTTTTTAGTTTGAGTTCTGAGTTGGAAGGGGATATGAATTAGTGAACTCTTAGAATACTTGTTCTTCAGTTGCTATGTTGTGCTGACTCTTTGTGACCTTATGGACTGCAGCACACTGGGTTTCCCTTTCCTTCACTATCTCCCAGAGTTTGCTCAAGCTCATGTCCATTGAGTCATTGATGCCATCCAACCATGTTATCCTCTGTCTCCCCCTTCTCCTCCTGCCTTCTATCTTTCCCAGCATCAGGATCTTTTCCAATGAGTCAGTTCTTCACATCACATGGCCAAAGTTTTGCAGCTTCAGCATCAGTCCTTCCAAAGACCATTCAGAGTTGATTTCATTTAGGATTGTCTGGCTTGATCTCCTTGCTGTCTAAGTGACTCTCAAGAGTCTCCTCCAAGCACCACAATTTGAAGGTATCAGTTCTCCAGTGTTCAGCCTTCTTTATGGTCCAACTCTTACATCCATACATGACTACTGGAAAAACCATAGCTTTGACTAGAAGGAGATTTGCTAGCAAAGTGATGTCTTTGCTGTCTAGGTTTGTCATAGCTTTCCTTCCAAGGAGCAAGAATCTTTTAATTTCATGGCTGCAGTCACCATCTGCAGTGATTTTGGCGCCCAAGAAAATAAAGTCTGTCACTGCTTCCACTTTTCCCCCTTCTATTTACCATGAAATGATGGGACCAGATGCTGTGATCTTAGTTTTTTGATGTTGAGCTTCAGGTCAGGTTTTTCACTCTCTTCTTTCACCCTCCTCAAGAGACTCTTTAGTTCCTCTTCAATTTCTGCCATTAGAATGGTATCATCTGCATATCTGAAGTTGTTGATATTTCTCCTGGCAATCTTGATTCTAGCTCATAATTCATCTAGCCTGGCATTTTGCATGATGTATTTTGCATATAAGTTAAATAAGCAGGGTGACAATATATAGCATAGTACACCTTTCCCAATTTTGAATGAGTCTGTTATTCCATGTCCAGTTTTAACTGTTGCTTCTTGACTCACATACAGGTTTGGCAGGAAACAGGTAAAGTGATCTGGTACTCCCATCTCCTTAAGAATTTTCCACAGTTTGTTGTGATCTACACCATCAAAGGCTTTAGCATAGTCAGTGAATCAGAAGTAGATGTTTTTCTGGAACTCCCTGGCTTTCACTGTGATGCCATGAATCTTGACAATTTGATCTCTGGTTCCTCTGCCTCTTCTAAACCCAGCTTGTACATCTGGAAGTTCTCAGTTCACGTATTGTTGAAGCCTAGCTTGAAGGATTTTGAGCATAACCTTGCTAGCATGTGAAATGAGTTCAAATGTATGGTAGTTTGAACATTTTTTGGCATTGCTCTTCTTTGGGATTGAAATGAAAACTGACAGCTTCCAAGGTTTAAACAAGGAAAGACATGATAAAATTTGCCTTTTCTAAGGTAATTCTGACAGCAGAGTATGAATTAGCTTTCAAGGAAGTCAAAAGTAGATATGGAGGGAGAATTAGGTGATAGAGAAATAGCATTGGGTCTCACTCCATGGCGGTTTCAGAGGTGATGGAGAAAAGTGAGTAGTGAAAGTGAAGTCGTTCAGTCGTGTCCGACCCTTAGTGACCCCATGGACTGCAGCCTACCAGGTTCCTCCGTCCATGGGATTTTTCAGGCAAGAGTACTGGAGTAGGTTGCCATTTCCTTCTCTGGCCTGAAAAAATATGGAACGCTTCACGAATTTGCGTGTCAACCTTGCACAGGGCCATGCTAATCTTCTCTGTATCGTTCCAATTTTAGTATATGTGCTGCCGAAGCGAGTAGAGTAGAGAGATATTTAGAAGATAAAGGAGATCAGTCCTGGGTGTTCACTGGAAGGACTGATGTTGAAGCTAAAATTCCAATACTTTGGCCACCTGATGTGAAGAGCTGACATTTGAAAAGACCCTGATGATGGGAAAGATTGAGGGCAGGAGGAGAAGGGGACAACAGAGGATGAGATGGTTGGATGGCATCACCGACTCAATGGACATGAGTTTGGGTAAACTCTGGGAGTTGGTGATGGACAGAGAGGCCTGGTGTGCTGCAGTCCATGGGGTCACAAAGAGTTAGACACGAATGAGCAACTGAACTGAAGATCAAAGAGAACTGATCAAGAGGTAGGAAAGTATACCTCCCTCAGAGGGTTGTTATGCAGCTTAAATAATTTAATAAAAATACATTGCTCACAACAGTGCTTGATATAGACCACGTTTCTTTAGTTTTAAGAAGCACATTTTCTCCCCATATTTTACTACTTCTGAAATCAGGACAAATCTTACCTATCAGTGATGTACTGTTATTTACATGGTGACACTTCTGTTTTCTTTGTGGTATGTAAAATATTGGTCTGTCAAAATCAATGGCATCTTAGATTGAATGAAATATAGTAGTGTTTGCTGCTAACAATATTGTTTATTATTGTTACTAATATTCTGAAAAAATCTAAGAGGAGCTAAGCTCAGGCACATAGATATATAACAAATACAAAACTGCCTAAAATAAGGGTTATAATGGAGTGACAGAGTGTACAGAGAAAGTACAATCAATGAACATACACTCACCAGTTGGGAAAAACTGACTTTCATTATGGAAATGCTTCTTAGAAGTGAGGTAGAATCCTGTCCATTCTTTTCTATTCCTTTCCTGTCCATTAGCTTTCCACAGGGCTTGGTACAGAGTAAAACTGAGTGTAAAACCATTGTTTAAAAATTATAAAAAAGAGCTGAGTGTGAAAGTGGGAAGATTGACTATGAAAGACTTGACTTCCTTTGGGAGTTAATCAGTTCACCTGTACTTGTGGACACACAGCAACCTAAGCAGTCTGATGTTAGAGTACTTCTTATAAAGATTGAATATCTCTTAATCCCAGAAGATTAACCCTGTCTTTCCTGCAGCTTCCTTTACACACTAAGCATAACTATAGTTTCTTAACAAGAATTTAATCCTCACAATCAGTTAAGTAACTGACTGTATGACCAATTTCACTTTGATGAAAATATAAGGTCACACACAATTATTCTTATCAAATATGAACCTGCATCTGCATGACTGCAGAATGTTTCTCCTATACCATGCTATATCTTAAAGTGCCAGTTCTTTAGTTAAAGGGTAAAATTTGATCTGTTTTTGAACATCCTTAAAGCTTTTCAATTACTCAACCACTATTTTTTGGTTGCTTATATGCCAGGCATTATGTAGGGAGCAGGAGATGAAGGAATGAACTAAATAGAACAAGGATCTTGTTCTTATGGAATTTATAATCCAGTAGGAGAAGATAATGGCATCCCACTCCAGTACTCTTACCTGGAAAATTGCCTGGGTGGAGGACCCTGGTGAGCTACAGTCCATGAGGTCGCTAAGAGTTGGACACGGCTGAGTGACTTCACTTTCACTTCTCACTTTCATGCATTGGAGAAGGAAATGGCAACCCACTCCAGTGTTCTTGCCTGGAGAATCCCAGGGATGGGGGAGCCTGGTGGGCTGCCATCTATGGGGTCGCACAGAGTTGGACACGACTGAAGGGACTTAGCAGCAGCAGGAGAAGATAGAGGAGACATAAGAGAGGTGAGTTCGATCTCTGGGTCAGGAAGAGCCCCTGGAAGAGGGCATAGCAACCCACTCCAGTATTCTTGCCTGGAGAATCCCATGGACAGAAAAGCATAGTGGGCTACAGTCCATAGGGTCACAAAGAGTTGGACATGACTGAAGTGACTTAGCACACATGCACAGGAGAAGATAGACTATGTGATATTAATTGCACAAATAAATAATTGAAAATTATGAGAAGTAATAGGAAGGAAACACAAAATTCTTTGATGGAGGGAAACAGAGGGCACATAATTAGATGGGACAACTCAAGATAGCCTTTCTAAGAAGACGGCAAGATAGGGGCATAGGGTAGGAATACAGAGATTTTAATGCGGGCAGCTCTCCAACTGGGAAAGTAAAATCAGAAACCAGGAGAGCAATTTAAAGGGCATTGCACTACACTAGAGAACCTGGCAATCACCACTTTAGCCAATTGATCAAACTTAACATCACAACATAAAAAATCATGTGTTCCCTGTTGTGATACATTAGAAAGGATACAAAATTGATTATGTGCTGTTCTTGCCAAAACCCCATAAACCCAGTATATTCATGAGAAAACATTAGACAAACTCAAACTGAGAAACATTCTACAAAATAAACTGGTCTTTTTTTCTTCAAAAATGTCAATGTCATGAAAAATAAAGACAGTTTAGGAAATATTCCAGATTAAAGGAGAGTAAGGAGATATGACAACTAAATGTGAATATGATACTAGATTGGATCCTTTACTGGGAAAATAACTGTAAAGGACATTATTGGGACAATTGGTGGAATTTGAATATGGACTCTATATTAGATAATAGTATTTTATCAATGATAAATTTCTTCATTTTGATAATTCTGTGTAAGTTGTAACGTGTGTGTGTATGCACGTGCTTAGTCATGTCCAACTCTTTCGACCCCGTGGACTCTAGCCCACCAGGCTCCTCTGTCCATGGGATTTTCCAGGCAAGAATACTGGAGTGGGTTGCCATTTCCTACTCTATGGGATCTTCCTGACCCAGGGATCAAACCCGCATCTCTCCTATATTAGCAGACAGTTACCATTAGTGCCACCTGGGAAGCCCAATAAGTAGTAATAGAAGAGTATGATATTGCTCTTTATGAAGCATGCAATGAAATATTTATAGATATAGAGGTCAGTTCAGTTCAGTTGCTCAGTCGTGTCCAACTCTTTGCGACCCCATGGACTGCAGATGTCAGGCCTCCCTGTCCATCACCAACTCCCAGAGTTTACCCAAACTCATGTCCATTGAGTCTGTGATGCCATGCAACCATCTCGTCTTCTGTCATCCCCTTCTCCTGCCTTCAATCTTGCCCAGCATCAGGATCTTTTCACATGAGTCAGTTCTTTGCATCAGGTGGCCAAAGTACTGGAGTTTCAGCTTCAACTTCAGTCCTTCCAATTAACACTCAGGACTGATCTCCTTTAAGATGGACTGGTTGGATTTTGCAGTCCAAGGGACTCTCAAGAGTCTTCTCCAACACCACAGTTCAAAAGCATCAGTTCTTCAGCACTCAGCTTTCTTTTTAGTCCAGCTCTCACATCCATACATGACTACTGGAAAAACCATAGCCTTGACTAGATGGACCTTTGTTGGCAAAGTAATGTCTCTGCTTTTTAATATGCTGTTGAAGTTGATCATAACTTTCCTGCTAAGGAGTAAGTTTCTTTTAATTTTATGGCTGTAGTCACCCTCTACAGTGATTTTGGAGCCCTCCCCCCCGAAAAAGTCTGCCACTGTTTCCACTGTTTTCCCATCTATTTGCATGAAGTGATGGGACCAGATGCCATGATCTTTGTTTTCTGAATGCTGAGCTTTAAGCCAACTTTTTCACTCTTCTCTTTCACTTTCATCAAGAGGCTCTTTAATTCTTCTTCACTATCTGCCATATGGTTGGTGTCACCTGCATATCTGAGAGTATTGATATTTCTCCTGGCAATCTTGATTCCAGCATGTGCTTCATCCAGCCCTGTGTTTCTCATGATGTACTCTGCATATAAGTTAAATAAGCAGGGTGACAATATACAGCCTTTACCTGGAGCCAAACTATGGTGGAGGTAAGGAAGATAATGGAGACCTCCTTCTAAAGGTCCCATGCATATACTGCTACACTTAGTGCCCCCAACCCTGCAGCAGGCCACCACCATCCCACATCTCTGCTGGAGAGAGGTACAGTGTGGCAAATGTTTATAATTGATGACTCTGGATAACCATATATTCTCTTCTTGGAAGTTATTGAAAATTTTAAGTTCTTTCAAAGTGAAAAAGTAAAAACAAAGAAAACAGTTAAATAAAAGTGGAGTAGGGAGGTTGTGCTTGAGTAGTTTGTGATAGTGTTGTGGCAACAGCATGGGAGTAGGGCAATGGGAAGGTAGAATTTGACCCATTTGGGACACCATTTAAAAGTAAAATGGGCAGAAATGGTTGATGGTGTAGATATCATAGATAATATAAAAGGAACTGAGTAATTGGTATTGAAAGAGGCAGTAATGGCATAAAGTTCACATTTATAAAGTCATTTATGTGTTTTTCGACCATGGCCAAGTAACTGAACCTCTAAGACTCAGTTTCTAATGTATAAATTGGGGATAATGCTGTGTATTCATGGAGATGTGACAAGATTAAAATTACATTGGCAAAACATTTGTATGTTAGTATTCATTGAGTCTGGGGATGCTGCAAGGAAAAGCCTTCAACATTTTGCCATTAAGTGTGACATTTGCTGTAAATTTTTTGTTGATTTATCAGATTAAAGAAGTTTCTTTCCATTTCTAGTTTGCTAATGGTTTTAATTAGAAATGGCTATTGCATGAAAAGCATTTGATAAAATTCACCAATTGAAATGATAATATGAATTTTCTCTTTAATGCTCTTATTTTGAATTATATTGATTTTTCAAATATTAAAGCTTGCATTCTTGAAAGGAATCCAACATAGTTACAACATATTATTCTTTTCATATACTATTGGATTTGGTCAAGTAATATTTTGTTTAAATATTTTACATGTATGTATGTTAGAGGTATTCGCCTGTAAAGCCTTTTTATGTTCTGGTCTAATTTTGGTGTGAATGAAATTCTGATCTCAGAATACAGTTTTATTCTATGGATTCGGTTGTATAAGGATGATGTTATATCTTTGTTCAGTGTTTGGTAGAAAGTGATAGTGAAGTCATCAATGCCTTACTTTTTAAAAAAATTTATATTTTGAAGTATAGTTGATTTATAATGTGTTATTTTCAGTGTACAGCGAAGTGATTCAGTTACATATCTATGTATCTCTATCTCAGATTCTTTTCCCACATAGATTATTATAAAATATTGAGTATAGTTCCCTGTGCTATACAGTAGGTCTTTATTAGTTACCAATTTTATATATAATAGTGTATATATGTCAGTCCCAATCTCCCAATTTATCCCTCCCCCAACCTTTCCCCTTTGGTAACTGTAGGTTTGTTTTCTGTTTGTGAGTCTATTTTGCAAATAACTTCATTTGAACTTAATTATTTTTTAGATTCCACATATAAGTGAAATCATATGATATTTATCTTTGTCTCTAACTGATTTCATTTACTATAAGAATCTCTAGGTCTATCCATGTGGCTGCAAATGGTATTATTTTATTCTCTTTTATGGCTGAGTAATATCTTCTCACTCTCTTTATCCATTCATCTGTTGATGGACACATAGGGTTGCTTCCATATCTTGGCTATTGTAAATAGTGCTGCAGTGAACATTGGGGTGCATGTATCTTTTCAAATTATGATTTTCTTCAGATATATGCCTAGGAGTGAGATTGAAGGATTGTATGGTAGCTCTATTTTTAGTTTTTTGTGGAACCTCCATACTGTTCTCCATAGTAGGCAGCACCAATTTACATCCCACCAACAGGGTAGGAGGGGTCCCTTATCCACATTCTCTCCATCATTTATAGTTTGAAGACTTTTTGATGATGGCCATTCTGACTGGTGTGAGTTGTTACCTCATAGTAGTTTTGATTTGCATTTCTTTATTAATTAGGATATTGAGCATCTTTTCATGTACCTTTTGGTTATCTGTATGTCTTTGCAGAAGTATCTATTTAGGTCTTCTGCCCATTTTTTATTGTGTTTTTTGTTTTTGAGTTTTATGAGCTGCTAGTATATTTTGGAGATTAATCCCCTGTTGGTTGCATCATTTGCAAATATTTTCTCCCATTCAGTAGATTGTTTTCCTTTGCTGTGCAAAAGTTTTTAAGTTTAATTAGGTCCCATTTGTTATTTTTGTTTTTATTTCCATTACTCTAGGATGTGGATCCAAAAGTATATTGCAGTGATTTATGTCAAAATGTTCTACCTATGTTTTCCTGTAAGAGTTTTATAGTATCTGGTCTTACATTTAGGTCTTTAATCCATTTTGAGTTTGTTTTTTTGCATAACATTTTGCATTACAGAATGTTCTAATTTCATTCTTTTACATCCTGTCCAATTTTCCCAGCACCATTTATTGAAGAGGCTGTCTTTTCTTTATGGTATATGTTTGCGTCCATTGTATAACTTTTTAAATACTTTTTTTTAATTGAGATATAATTAACACATACTTTAAAGAGCATGATGCAGTGGTTTTATAAATGAATATATTGTGAGATGGTTCCCAATGTAATATTCGTTACATAGTCTTCACCTCACAAAATTACCATTTTGTTGTTTTGTTATTATGGTGAGAACATTAAAGCTTCCTTTCAAAGCAACTTTCAAGTGTACAATACAGTATTGTTAACTGTAGACATTATGCTGTACCTTAGATCTCAAAACTTTCTATAACTGAATCTTTACCCTTTGACAAACATCTCCTCAGTTCCCCTTCCTTAAGTTCCAGCCAAACACGATTCTACTATCTGTTTTTCTTAGTGCAGTGATTTAGATTACACATATAAATCGTGTGTGTGTGTGTGTGTGTGCGCGCGTGCTCAGTCATGTCCGACTCTTTTGCAACCCCATAGACTGTAGCCCGTCAGGCTCTTCTGTTCATGGAATTATCTAGGCAAGAATACTGAAGTGGGTTGCCATTTCCTACTTCGGGGATCTTCCTGACCCAGGTATCAAACTCTTGTCTCCTGCATTTGCAGGTGGATTCTTTACCACTGAGTCAAAAAAAGTCATCCATAAATCACATCATATAGCATTTGTCTTTCTCTGACTTATTTTACTTAGCTGATGTCTTTAAGGTCCATTCATGTTGTCACAAATGGCAGAATTTCCTTCATTTTTAGGCTGAATAATATCCCATTTTACATATATACATATATTCTTTATCCATTCATCTGTCAATGGAAACTTAGGTAGTTTCCATGTCTTGACTGTTGTGACCAATGCTGCAAATGAATATGGGAGTTCAGGTGTCTCTTCAAGAGTAATTTCATTTTCATTGGATATATGCAGAAATGAGATTGCTGGATCATATGGTAGTTCTATTTTTAAGTTTTTGAGGAACCTCCATACTATCTTCCATAGTGGCAAAACAATTTACATTCCCACCAACAGTGCACAAAGCTTCACTTTTCTCCACATCCATGCCAACATTTGTCTCTCTTGTCTTTTTTGATATACTAACAGATGGAGGTGATATCTCCTTGTGGTTTTGATTTGCACTCTTCATGTACCTTTTGGCCATTTGTGTATTTTCTTTGGAGAAATGTCTATTGAAGTCCTCTGTCTATTTTTTAATTTGATTTTTTTTGCTATTGAGTTGTATGGGTTCCTTATATATTTTGGACATTAATTCCATGTCAGATACACAATTTGTAAATATTTTCTGCCATTGCTCAATTTGCCTTTTTATTTTGTTGAATATTTCTTTTCATGTGTATAAGCTTTTTAATTGGTGGAACCCCACTTTTTCATTTTTGCTTTTGTTGCTTTGTGGTTTTGGTGACATTTCAAAAAAAAAAAAGTCATTGCCAAGACTAATGTCAATAAGGTTTTAACCTTTATTTTTTTTCTAGGAGTTTATCAGTTTCAAGCCTTATGTAAATCCTTAATCCATTTTGAGTTCATTTTTGTAAGTGGTATAACATAGTGACTCAGTTTTTCTGCATGTGGTTGAACTTTGTGGAGAGACTGAGCCTGGTCTTTCCTACTTTGCCATATTGATGACATCCTTGAAAGGGTTTTAAGATACAGGATCAATTTCTTTAATATTGTGTACTGTTGTGATTTTTTATTTTGATTTGAATCATTTTGATAGCTTGAACCTTGCTAGAAATTTGTACCATTTAATTATATTTTCAAATTAACAGCATGAAATTTTTGTAGTATCTTAATATATTTTCAACATCTGTAGGACCTGTAGCTTACATCCTTTTTAAATTTCACATGTTATTTGTGCTCTCTGTTTTTTCTTCATTCGTCCTTCCAGAGGTTTATCAACTTCCTTATTTTTTTCAAAGAAACAATGTTTGGTTTTGTTGATCCCCTTCATTGTATATTGTTTTCTGTTTCACTTATTTCTGGCCTTTCTAATTTAATTTTTTCTGCTTTCTTTGGGTTTAATTGGCTTTTCTTGTTTTAGCTTAGTAAGATGATGCTTAGCACAGTGATTTCCAACTTTCCTTCTTTGTTAATGTATGTTTTTAGGGTCACAAATGTTCTTCTAAGCATAACTTTAGCTGTAGTCCACAAGTTTTTGTATGTATTATTTTCAGTATTATTCAGTTTGAAATATTGTCTAATTTTTAATGTGATTTTCCCATAGAACCAGGGTTATTTGAAAGTGTATTTCTTCCCCCCCCCCATTTTTAACAGCTTTATTGAAGCTAAATTTGTATATAATAAATTATATATGTACAATTTGGTATATTTCAGAATACTTATATACCCATGATTAAGATAATAAACAATAATAAATATAATGAACATGTTGTATCTCCTGAAGTTTCCTCCTATCATCTCCTTCCTCCAAAACCTAAAATTAAGTGTATTTCTTATTTTTCAAATGATGGAGGTTTCCTAATTGTCATTTAATTATTTATTTCTTGCTTAATTACACTGTGGTTAGAGAGCATACTCTATAGAATTTTCAGTTCCTTGAAACTTGTTGAGAGTTGCTTCTCGGTCTATAAAAGAGGTCGGGAAATTATGGTCCACATGCCAGTAATTACTTATTAGACTATTTTTGTATGATCCTAAATCTAAAAATGTTTTTTACATATTCACAAGGTGCTTTAAAAGAAAAATATGTGATGATGATCTCATGAGGCTCAGCAAGCCTAAAGTATTTATTATCAAACCCTTTACAGAACGTTTGCTGACCTCTGGCCTAAAATACATTCAGTGTATGCAAATATCCATGTGTTTATGAAAAGAATATATATTCTGCAGTTGTTGCATATAGTGTTCCACATATGTCAGTTAGGTTCAATTTGTTAATGTTATTCAGATGTGGTGTATCCTTACTGATGTTTTTTTTTTTTTCTTCCATTCCATCAGTTACTGAGAAAGATGTATTAAAATATCCCAGTAAGATCTTGTATTTGTCTCTCATTGTGGTTTTGTGTAGCTTTTCTTCATCTGGTATCTTACTTCATATCTTTTGATGCAATACTGTTGCATACAGATTTAGAATTGTTATCTTTCTGGTGAATAGAATCTTTTATCATTCTTAAGTGTCTCTTTATTGCTGGTTATGACTTTTGCCTTAATGTCTATTTTGTCTGATCCTGATTTAGCCACACCAGCTTTCCTTTGATTAATTTTGTTTGTTATATCTTTTTTTTTATTGTATTCTTTTTGTTGTTGCACTCTTTTTTTAATCTCAGATTTTTTTAATTTATTTATTTTTTTATATTACAATATTGTATTGGTTTTGCCGTACATTGACATAAATCCACCATGGGTGTACATGTGTTCCCCATCCTGAACCCCTCCTCCCACCTCCTTCCCCATCCCATCCCTCTATGTCATCCCAGTGCACCAGCTCCGAGCACCCTGTATCATGCATCAAACCTGGATTGGCGATTCATTTCACATGTGATAATTTACATGTTTCAATGCCATTCTCACATATCATCCCGCCCTTGCCCTCTCCCACAGAGTCAAAATACTGTTCTATACATCTGTGTCTCTTTTTCTGTCTCGGTGTATCTTTTTTCATTCTTTTATTTTCAACCTTTATGCATCCTTATATTTTAGATGTATATCTTCTATGTAACAGTTTTTGTATATTCAATATGATAATATTTGCCCTTAATCAGAACATTTAATCAGTTTATATTTAAAATAATTAGTATATTTGATTATAAATACACATTATTATAGAATGTCTTCCATTTGTTCTGATTTTTTTTAACAGTTTGCTAGGAAAATGGGTTTGAGTTTATGGGAATATGATGTCTCTGCCAGATACACAACATGATGCATTGGTGCATCTCATGTGATTTGAGATTGGTAGATGTGAGCCTTGTGTCAATATAGGGCTGAAGAAGTAGTTTGGACCTGACCATGCAGTTATTCTGTGCCTTGGTTAATAATTTTAAATTTCCTTAAGATTACTCTGAAGTTGTTGAGGTATTTAAAGTGAGAGAGCTACTGACAAAATGAGATTTTGAAATGCTAAACTTGGCTACAGTGTGTAGAATGGATGAGGAGATAAAAGTAGATTGCAGTAAACCAGTTATTATGATCAGATTCAAGGTAGATGCTTAGCAAATATTTCTTGTGTGAAATGAGGCTGCAGCCGTGGTCAAGAATGAGTTTATGACAGCTTGCACTAGGGTTGTGGTGGAACATGTGAAGAGAAGCAAATGTTTCTGAAAGAGGTTTCTGTTGTTCAGTTGCTCCATTGAGGCTGACTCTTTGTGACCCCATGGACTGCAGCATGCTGGGCTTCCCTGTCCTTTAACTGTCTCCTGCTGTTTGTGCAGACTTATGCCCATTGAGTCGGTGATGTGTTGAAGAGGGAGATGTGAAAGATGACTTCTAGGTTTCTGATTCTGCAGTTGGATGGGTGATGGTACCATTCACTGAGATAAGGAATAATGGAAGAGTATTTGGTCCTGGAAAAATGCTGGGACCCAGAGAAAATGAATTCAGTTACATGGTTCAAAAATAAAATAATGATATACAAAATAAAATTTGCTCCTACCACAGTCTTTAGCAATCCTGTTTTCTTCCCCGAATCTTACAAGAGCTAACAGGCCATGGGGTCGCAAGGAGTTGGACACAACTGAGTGACTGAACTGAACTTTTAAATTAATGTATTATTCTTCTATAGTTTTAAAAATGCAAACATCTTATTTTAGAGTGTATTTATCTGATTACTCTTGAGATTGAATATATGTTTATATGTTTGCTATCCATTTGTAATATTCTGTTGTTCATTTTTTGTCCATACATTTGCACAATTTTGTATTTTGTGACATCTTTTACTTACTGACTCAAATAGCTCCTTATGTGTTAGAAATGTTAATATTTTGTTTCCAAATCCGAGTCTATTATTTATTTCTAACTTTATAGATGAGGTCTTTTTGTTATAGTGAACTTTAGTGTGTACTTAAAACTCTTTTCTTTTCATGGCTTATGAGTTTTAGGCATTACTTAGCAAACTCTTCCCCACCTCAAGAGTACATTCATTAATTGTTAATTACATGTAGTAGCATTATATTCCATTGTGCACAATGAATTTTTTTCTAAATGGGTAGCAATTAGTTCAGTGTAATTTATTGATATTCAGTTTATAATTTCCTCATTGGTCATAAATTGTTCCTTCATCTTACTCTAAATTCCTATATATACATATGGATCTGTTTGGGGGACCCTCTGTTTAATTCCAGTGATTCTTTTTTCTATTTTTACCTTAGTAATAAATTTTATTTTTTTAAGTTTGCTTTTTGAATAAATAACTCTTATGCAAAGATCATAATTGAAAGAGTAAAAAGTGGTATACAGTGAAAAATAAGTCTCCTTCTCATTTTACCCAAACAGCCACCCAGTTTTCCTCCTAGGAGGTAATTCCTTTTACCAATGTTTTTGTGCATCGACCTATCAACATGAAAATATTCTAATACTACAATGTTTTATTTTGTTAGATTTATTGTATATTCTCTTCTTTGTTAGATCAAATGACTTCTTATAGTTTTTTAGGTAGTTGCAAGCAATTTCTTATAAACCTTAAAATAAACTTGACAAGTTTTATTTTAAGGAAATGATGCTGAGACTTACTGGGATTTCATCGAATTATGAATAAACTTGAGAACATTGGTATCTTTTAGTTAATTAGCTCTCCTCAGCCAGAAACATTCTATGTTGCCATTTATTCAGATCTCTTCAGTAATTTTGTTTGGTTTGAAGTACATATAAGATAAAATAAAATCATAAGTGTATTGCTCAATGAATATTTTTCAAAGGTACAAACCGTGTAACCATCTGGATCAGGAAATTTAAAAAATAATAACATCTTGAATCATGCCTTTATGCCTTTTCTAAGTCACTGTCCACACTCCCCTCCCCAAAGACAACTAATATCTTGTATTTTTAAGCTGTAGATTAGTTGCACCTGTTTGTGAACTATATTCAAAGTTCAAAGTGGGATGATACAGTATAATATATATACTCCCTTGTATATGGCTTGTAGCACTCAATATAATGTTTTTAGACCCATTTATGTTGTTAAACTAGCTATAGTTCATTAATTTTCAGTGCTGTTTAGTAATCCATTCTATAAACCACAATTTATATATCCATTCTACTGTTGATGATGGAATTTTTATTGTGTCTAATTTTATAGTATGAGAAATATTTAGTAAGATATTTATAATTTGTTGTTGAATATATGTCTTCATTTCTATTGTTTGTATAACTAGGAATGGGATTGCTGGGTCATAGAGTATGCCTACATTCAACTTATTAGAAACTGCCAAGGAATTTTACAAAATTTTTGCAACAATTTACATGTCTACCAGCAGTGTATAGGGGTTCCTGTGACTCTTCATTCTTGCCATCACTTAGTACTGTTAAGCTTTTAAAATTTAGCCATCATAATATGCACATTTTAGATACTTTTAGTAGTTTTAATTTGCATTTCTTAATACCTTATGAGCTTGATCATGGTTTCATATGCTGTTTATACCTTTATGTCTTAAATTTTTTTGGAAAACCTTTTTCAAATAATTTGTACATTTGTCTAATTTTAATCAATTTTATGTTATATTTTAATGAATTGTCCTTTCTTCTAAATTTTCACATTTATTGATATAAAGTCTTTAAAAAATAGCAACTTCTCATATTTTTGGTTTCTTTTGTATCTTTATTGATATACACCTTTTCATTCCTAACATTGGGTATTTGTTTTTTCTTCTTCATTATTCATCAGTCTTGCTAGCAGTCTTTGTTTTCATTTTATCTTTTTTTAAATTGAGGTGTAATTGACACACAACATATATTAGTTTAAGGTATACAATATAATGATTCAACATTTGTGTATATTGCAAAACGATTACTACAATAAGTCTAGTTAACATTCATCAACACATAGTTACAGGTTTTTTATTATTGTGATTAGATCTTTTAAGATTTACTCTCTTACCAACATTCAAACATACAATACAGCATTACTAACTATAGTCACCACGCTGTACATTACACCCTTATGACTTATTTTATAACCAGAAGTTTGTAACTTTTGACTACCTTCAACCATTTTGCCTACCCCCAACCTCTGCTACTAGAAGTCCCCAATCTGTTCTCTGTATCTATGAGCTTGTTTGCTTGTTTTTTTTAGATTCTATGTATAAGTGAAATCATATGGTATTTTTCTTTCCATGATTATTTCACTTAGCATAATGCCCTTAAGTTCTATCCTTGTGGTTGCATATGACAACAGTTCCCTCTTTTTATGGCTGAATAATATTCCACCAAAGAAAAGCTATAACCAACCTAAACAGCATATTAAAAAGCAGACATTACTTTGCCAACAAAGGTCTGTCTAGTCTAAGCTATGGTTTTTCCAGTAGTCATGTATGGATGTGAGGGTTGGACTATAAAGAAAACTGATTGACGAGGAACTGATGATTTTGAACTGTGGTGTTGGAGAAGACTCCTGAGAGTCCTTTAGACTGCAAAGAGATCAAACCAGTCCATCCTAAAGGAAATAAGTCCTGAATATTCACTGGAAGGACTGATGCTAAAGCTGAAGCTCCAATAATTTGGCTACCTGATGGAAAGAACTGACTCATTGGAAAAGATCCTGATGCTGGGAATGATTGAAGGCAGGAGGAGAAGGGGATGACAGAGGATGAGATGGTTGAATGGTATCACTGACTCGATGGACATGAGTTTGAGTAAGCTCTGGGAGTTGTTGATGGAGAGGGAATCCTGGCATGCTGTAGTCCAAAGAGTGCTTTGAGACTCTTTGGGGTCTCAAAGAGTCGGGCACACAATTGAGCGATTGAGCTGAATATTCATTGTATCTATATATATTACATTTCTTTGTATTAAAGATTTTTTTCAAATTTATTTATTTCAATTGGAGGCTAATTACTTTATTGTATTGGTTTTGCCATACATTGACATGAATCTGCCATGGATGTACATGTGTTCCCCATCCTGAGCCCCCTTCCACCTCCCTCCCCATCCCAATCCCTCTGGGTCATCCCAGTGCACCAGCCCTGAGCACCCTGTCTCATGCATCGAACCTGGACTGGCAGTCTGTTTCACATATGATAATATATATGTTTCAGTGCTATTCTCTCAAATCATCCCACCCTTGCCTTCTCCCACAGAGTCCAAAAAACTGTTCTATACATCTGTGTCTCTTTTGCTGTCTCGTATATAGCGTTAAACATTTTATTATCTTTTTTTTTCAGACCATGCAGCAATATCTTTTATTATATACAGGTTTTTAAAATTATTTTTGAATATCTCCCTACACAGGCAAAAAAAATATTGTGTAGAATATTTGAACTTGTAAACCTTACGACTGCATGCTACTGCTAAGTCACTTCAGTCGTGTCCAACTCTGTGTGACCCCATAGATGGCAGCCCACCAGGCTCCCCCGTCCCTGGGATTCTCCAGGCAAGAACACTGGAGTGGGTTGCCATTTCCTTCTCCAGTGCAGGAAAGTGAAAAGTGAAAGTGAAGTCGCTCAGTCGTGTCCGACTCTTAGCGACCCCATGGACTGCAGCCTACCAGGCTCCCCCGTCCATGGGACTCTCCAGGCAAGAGTACTGGAGTGAGGTGCCATTGTCTTCTCTGTATCACTGCATAGAGAAGGCAAAATTATCCCTACAGCACGCTTAACCAGGAGGCCAGTTCATCTGCTGACCTCCAAGAACATGGAGGTGAACATGATAGACAGACTGTCCCCCATCTGAACCTTCATTCACCACCATTTGAGAGCCCTTCTTCAGGCCCAGATCAGCAGCGCATTTCTTGCCAACAATCATCAAATGCCCAAGAAGACTTTTATCATCATAATTTACTGTAGAAATCTGGGATATATCTTTCTTGGGTATCACCACATCTGAACCTTCATTCACCACCATTTGAGAGCCCTTCTTCAGGCCCAGATCAGCAGCGCATTTCTTGCCAACAATCATCAAATGCCCAAGAAGACTTTTATCATCATAATTTACTGTAGAAATCTGGGATATATCTTTCTTGGGTATCACCAGAAACTGTTGGTACTTGAGGGGATATGTAATAGAAAGCAAGACAGTGTGGCCGGCCAGGAAAAAGGTCAGGGGGCTTACTATTATCTTTTAATTGAAGTATAGTTGATAGTTCAGTTCAGCTGCTCAGTTGTCTCCAAGTCTTTGCAACCCCATGGACTGCAGCACGCCAGGCCTCCCTGTCAATCACCAATTCCTGGAGCTTGCTCAAACTCATGTCCATCGAGTTGCTGATGTCATCTAACCATCTCATTCTCTGTCGTCCCCTTCTCCTCCTGCCTTCAATCTTTCCCAGCATCAGGGACTTTTCCAATGAGTCAGTTTTTTGTGTGAGGTGGCCCAAGTATTGGAGTTTCAGTATCAGTCCTTCCAGTGAATATTCAGGACTGATTTCCTTTAAGATGGACTGGTTGGATCTCCTTGCAGTCCAAGGGACTCTCAAGAGTCTTCTTCAGCACCACAGTTCAAAAGCATCAATTCTTCAGCACTCAGATTTCTTTATGGTACAACTTACATCCATACATGATGACTGGAAAAGCCATAGCTTTGACTAGACAGACCTTTGTTGGCAAAGTAATGTCTCCGCTTTTTAATATGCTGTCTAGGTTGGTCATAGCTTTTCTTCCAAGGAGCAAGCATCTTTTAATTTCATGGCTGCAGTCACCATCTGCAGTGATTTTGGAGCCCAAGAAAATAAAGTCTCTCACTGTTTCTATTGTTTCCCCATCTCTTTGCCATGAAGTGATGGGACTGGATGCCATGATCTTCATTTTCTGAATGTTGAGCTTTAAGCCAACTTTTTCACTTTCCTCTTTCACTTTCATCAAGAGGCTCTTTAGTTCTTCTTCACTTTCTGCCATAAGGGTAGTGTCATCTGTATATTTGAGATTATTGATACTTCTCCTGGCAATCTTGATTCCAGCTTGAGCTTCATCTAGCCCAGCATTTCTCATGATGTACTCTGCATACAAGTTAAATAAACAGGGTGACAATATACAGCCTTGACATACTCCTTTCCCGATTTGGAACCAGTCTGTTGTTCCATGTGCAGTTCTAACTGTTGCTTCTTGACCTGCACAGATTTCTCATATAATGCTATATAAGTTAGAGTTGTCCAATACAGGGATTCATAATTTTAAAGGTTATACTCCATTTATGGAACTTCCCTGGTGGCTCAGATGGTAAAACGTCTGCCTACAATGGGAGAGACCAGGGTTTGATCCCTGGGTCAGGAAAATCCCCTGGAGAAGGAAATGGTAACCCACTCTAACACTCTTGCCTGGAAAATCCCATGGATGGAGGAGTCTTGTAGGCTACAGTCCATGGGGTCGTAGAGAATCGGACACGACTGAGCGACTTCACTTTCACTATACTCTGTTTATAGTTATTATAAATATTGGTTGTATTCCCTTTGTTGTACAATATTTAAAGGTTGTTGCTGAACCACAGAAGATGCTGGGATTTTTGGCCTCCGGAGGAGAAGAATTCAATCTGAGACCAGAGATGAGGGTTGATTGCTCAGAGCTTTTGTGTAATGGAGTTTTATAAAAGTATAAAAGGGATGGAAAAAGCTTCTGACATAGACATCAGGAGGGGGCAGTAAGAGTACCCCCTCACTAGTGTTAGCAATGGAATTGCATACTTTTTAATTACTTATTACAGTGAATCAAAAGAATGTCTGAAGGTTGTAAAGACTTTACTAGACTCACTCCCATAATTTACATTTTAAGATAATAGGATTAGCCAGAAGGTTTTTTTGTTCCAGAAACTGTCCTCGAGGAGGATACATTATTGTTATGTAATCCTAACGAATGTAGAGGAAAAAAAGTTTGTCCTTTCCTCCTCCTTGAGAATTCCAGACCCCTATCTCCTCCTCGAGAACCCCAGACTCCTGTCTCCTTGGGGACCCCCAGACTTCTTATCAGCCTGCCTAGGAATTGACTCTCTCAATATATCTTTGTATCTTAGGTTAAATAATTTAAGTTTGTTAATCATTTCTTTAGACTCTTACATATATCTTTATTGATTCCCGATGGCCTAAAATATCAGTTATAGTTATTACTTCCTAAAATCCAATTATTACTTTTTAAAGTTTTAAAATATCTGTTCTATTGTGTGATATTTTCCATTGTATCTGTTTTCTTAGGTTAATCATATTATTTTATAGTCTGTGCTGGCATGTCCAGTATGTGGATTGCATCTGCGACTCTTTTTTAGTTTGTGTTTTGCTTGTGAATTTTAGTTCATCTCATTCATGATAATTATTTGTTTGCATGCTGGGCATATTAAGTGAAAATGGAAAGGGCTTTGGTTGATGCTCTCTTTTAAAAAACTTTTAAAATAACAATCAACTCATGGGAAGATGCAAAAATAGTATATAGAGCCCTGTGAACCCTTTATATAGCTTCCACAAGTAGGAGTTCTGGTATGATTACAGTACAATATTAACTAGACCACAGACTTCATGAACATTATTGTACTACAATCGTATAAGCATATTTTTGTGTGTGTGCATGCATGTATGTATTTGTGTGCTATTGCTATTGCTAAGTCACTTCAGTAGTGTCTGACTCTGTGTGACCCCATAGACGGCAGCCCACCAGGCTCCCCCGTCCCTGGGATTCTCCAGGCAAGAACACTGGAGTGGGTTGCCATTTCCTTCTCCAATGCATGAAAGCGAAAGGTGAAAGTGAAGTTGCTCAGTCAGGTCCGACTTAGCGACCCCATGGACTGAAGCCTACCAGGCTCCTCCATCCATGGGATTTTCCAGGCAAGAGTACTGGAGTGGGGTGCCATTGCCTTCTCCGATGTATTTGTGTAGTTTTATGCAATTTAATCCTATTGTAAATGTGTTTAACCACCACCACTGCATTCAAGATACAGATTTGTTCAATCACCACAAACTCCTTCATGTTGGCTCTTTCTTATAGCACCCACTATTTCTGACCCCTTTCTCATTTCCTAGAAACCACTCATCTCTCTATAGTTTTGTCAGTTTGAAAATATAAAAATGTGTTTGTATACCATGTAACCTTTTGGGGATTGGCTTCTTGAAAATTAATGGACTTTAATTTTTGGTGAAGTTTTACATTTATAGGAAAATTGAGCAGAAAGTGCAAGGAGTTTCTTTGTATCCTTTCCCCATCCCCTACTGATTTCCCCTATCATTGACAGATTAGTGTGGTACATTTCTTGCAATTGATAAATAAATATTGATACATTATTTTTTTAAATTTTGTTATTTATATTTTGGACTGTGCTTGGGTCTTTGTTGCTGTGTGGGCTTTTCTCTAATTATTGCAAGTGGGGGTTACTCTCTCGTGATACATAGACTTCTCATTGTGGTAGCTCTTGTTGTGGAGCACAGACTCTAGGGCAGTGGGCTTCAGTAGTTGCAGCACGTGGGCTCAGTAGTTGCGGTTCCTGGGCTCTAGACCACAGGCTTACTATCTGTGGCACACGGGCTTAGTTGCTCCGCAGCATGTGAGATCTTCCCAGATCAGGGGTCGAACAACCCCTGTTTCCTGCATTGGCAGGCACATTCTTTATCACTTAGCTACCAGGGAACTCTATACATTATTATTAACTAAAGCCCATAGTTTGCATTTGGGAGTTCTATGAGTGTTGACAAATGTATAATGTCATGTGCTCACCATTAAAGTATCATGCAGAGTAGCTTCACTTCACTAAAACTCTCTGCATTTCACTTATTCATCTCTCCCTTTCTCCTCCCTAAATCATTGGCAACCACTGATCTTTTTAGTCTTTGTATTTTTACCTTTTCAAGAATATCATGTAATTGGAATCATACAGTATGTAGCTTTTTCAGACTGGCTTATTTTACTTTGCACTGCTGCTGCTGCTTGTCACTTCAGTCATGTCCAACTCTGTGCGACCCCATAGACGGCAGCCCACCAGGCTCCCCCATCCCTGGGATTCTCCAGGCAAGAACACTGGAGTGGGTTGCCATTTCCCTCTCCAGTGCATGAAAGTGAAAATTGAAAGTGAAGTTGCTCAGTCTTGTCCGACTCTTAGCAATCCCATGGACTGCAGCCTACCAGGCTCCTCCATCCATGGGATTTCCAGGCAAGAGTACCGGAGTGGGGTGCCATTGCCTTTTCCACTATGCATTTACAATTCCTCCATGGCTTGATAACTCATTTCTTTTCACTGAATAATGTTACATTGTATGGATGTACCATTATTTGTTTATCCACTCATTTGATAGAAATCTTGGTTGCTTTCAATTTTTAGCAATTATGAGTAAAGTTGCTGTCAATATTCATGTGTGTGTTTTTGTGTCTACATACATTTTCAACTCATATGGTTGAATACTGTGGAACACAAGTGTTGGATCATATGGTACGACTATGGTTAGCTCTGTATGTGCCTATCAGACCATCTTCCAAGTGGCTGTACCATTTTGCATTCCCATCAGAATGAGAGTTCCCTTTGCTCAACATCATTTTTAGTATTTGGTGTTGTCAACAGTTTGAATTTTAGCCATGCTAACAGATGGTAGTGGTATTTTATTATCTTAGTCTTCAACTTTCTAATGATAATATGATATTGAGAATCTTTTCCTGTACTTATTTATCATCTATATATTTTCTTTGGTGAAAGACTGGCATTTTTACTACATATGATACATGTGGGATCCACCCAAATCATTACATGATCTGCCTTTTTATTGCTGAGTAGTATTCTGTAGTATGGATGTACCAGAATTTGTTTAGCAGTTCACCAATTGAAAGACTTGTGTGTTGTCTCTAGTTTGGGGCTATTATGTAAAAAGATGCTGTGAACTACAAAATGCAGGTTTTTGTGTGTACATAAAAATTTAGGAGATGTGATTGATATTTTTATGGCATGTACATGTTTACTTTTAAAGAAACTCCGCAACAGTTTTCTGAAACTACCTGACAGTTTTCCATAGTGCTTAAACTATTTTATGTTTCGACTAGAATTGTTTTTTAATTTTGTTTTCTGTACTTTTTGGTAGTGTGTAAAGTTTCTAGCGTTGCAACTATTTTAAAAATCATGAATGGATGTTGGATTTTGTAAAATTCTTTTTCTGTGTCAATTGATATGATCATATGCTTTTGCTTCTTTAGCATGTCATTATGGTGGATTAAATTGACTGATATTCAAATGAACCAACTTTGTATAACTGGAATAAATCTTATTCTGTATTCATGAATGGTATCAACCTGTAGTTTTCTTCCTTCCTTCCTCCCTCCCTTCCTCATTTGTTAGTTCATTTGTACTACCTTTTTCCTTTGTTTGATTTTATAATTAGGACAATTCTGCTCTCATGAAATGAGTTTGTTACTTTTCGTCCTCTTCTAATTCTAGAAGTGGATTTGTCAAATTTGTGCCATATCTTCTTTAAATATTTGGTAAATTCTCTAGTGAAGCCATCTGGCTAGATTTCGTTTTTCAAGGTTTTTTTGATGAAAAATCAACTGATGATCTTATTGAGGATCCCTTACATGAGATGAATCACTTCTCTTTTGATGCTTTCAAGTTCCTCTTTTTGTCTTTCAGCAATTTGATTACAATGTGTTTTGGGGTGGATTACTTTGAATTTAACCAACTTGGCTTTTGTTGAGGTTCCTGGGTGTATAGATTAATGTCTTTCTTTGTATTGGGGAAGATTTGGGCCATTATTTCTTTAAATGTTCTTTCTGCTCCTTGCTGTCTCTCCTTTTTCTCTAGGACATCTATTACGCAAATGTCCCAGAGGTCTCTTAGACTCATTTATCTATTTATTGCCATCTTCAAGTGTACACTTAAGTGGCATTTAGTACATTCACATTGTTGTGCAACCGTCACACTATCTAGGTCCAAGATATTATGTCATCTCAGTAGGAAAGCCCATACCTAGTGCTTCTAATCTCCCTTTTCCAGGCTCGTAACATCTGCTAATCTACTTTCTGTGCCTATGAATTTACCTATTCCTGATATTTCATATCAATGAAATCATACAGAATGTGGCATTTGTGTCAGTTTCCTTTCATTTAGCATGATGTTGTTAAGATTCACCCATACTGTAGCATGTATCACTATTTTATTTTTATATATGGCAATTTCCTTATATGACAAAGCTTCATTTTATTTACCCATTCATCTATTTATAGGTATTTGGTTTGTTTTCCTCTTTTGTCTATTGTGAATACTGCTACTGTGACAATTCATGTACAATTTTTTATTTAAACCCTGGTTTTGAATTCTTCCAGTTTCCCAGGACTGTAATTGCTGAGTCTATACTAATTTTTTGCTTATTGTTTTCTACAGCAGCTGAATCTTTTTGCATTCCTACCAACAGTATATGAGAGTCCCAATTTCCTCACATCCATACAAGCAATTGTTATTTTCTATTTTTTTAAAATTTATAGACATCTTAGTAGGTGGGTGAGAGATGTTATCTTATGGTTTTAATTTGCATTTCCCTAATGACTATTTTTGTGTGTTGTTTGGCCATTTGTATATCTTCTTTGGAGAAATGGCTATTCAATTCCTTTGCTCATTTAAAAAAATGATAGAAAGCGGGAAAATTTATGTGATTGTTTTATAGCATAAAGCTATTCAATGAAATATAGTTTGCATTCCATAAAATACACCCCTTGACCATCTTTTAATTGGATAGCTTTTCTTTGTATTGAGTTGTAAGGCAGCTTTTTATATTTTGAGGATACTAGATCATTATCAGATGTATTATTAGCAGATATTTTCTCTCATTTGTAGACTGTCTTTTCATTCTCTTGACTGTGTCATTTGATGAATAAATCATTTTAAATTTGATGGAGTCCATTTTATCTATTTTCCCTTTGTTTCCTATGCTTTTTGTGTTTCAGAGAAACAATCACCTAATCTATGTTTGTGAAGAGTCACCACTATGTTTTCTTCTAAGGTTTTTATAATTTTCAGCAGTTCAGTCACTCAGTCGTGTCTGACTGTTTGGAACCACATGGACTGAAGCATGTCAGGCCTCCCTGTCCATCACCAACTCCCAGAGTATACTCAAACTCATATCCATTGAGTAGGTGATGCCATCTAACATCTCATCCTCTGTCATCCCCTTCTCTTCCTGCCTTCAATCTTTCCCAGCATCAGGGTTTTTCAAATGAGTCAGTTGTTCATATGAGGCAGCCAAACTATTGGAGTTTCAACTTCAACATCAGTACTTCCAATGAATATTCAGCACTGATTTCCTTTAGGATGGACTAGTTGGATCTCCTTGCAGTCCAAGGGACTCTCAAGAGTCTTCTCCAGCACCACAGTTCAAAAGCATCAATTCTTTTGCGCTCAGCTATGCTCCAGGTCTCACATCCATACATGACTACTGGAAAAACCATAGCCTTAACTAGACAAACCTTTGTTGACAAAGTAATATCTCTGCTTTTTAATATGCTGTCGAGGTTGGTCATAACTTTTCTTCCAAGGAGTAAGTGTCATTGAATTTCATGTCTGCAGTCACCATCTGCAGTGATTTTGGAGCCCCAAAAAATAAAGTCTGCCACTGTTTCTACTATTTCCCCATCTATTTGCCGTGAAGTGATGGGATCAGATGCCATGATCTTAGTTTTCTAAATGTTGAACTTTAAGCCATCTTTTTCACTCTCCTCTTGCACTTTCATCAAGAGGCTCTTTAGTTGTTCTTCAGTTTCTGCCATAAGAGTGGTGTCATCTGCATATCTGAGGTTATTGATATTTTGCCTGGCAATCTTGATTCCATGTCCAGTTCTAACTGTTGCTTCCTGACCAGCATACAGATTTCTCAAGAAGCAGGTCAGGTGGTCTGGTATGCACATCTTTTCAGAATTTTCCACAGTTTGTGGTGATCCACATAGTCAAGGGCTTTGGCATAGTCAATGAAGTAGAAATAGATGTTTTCCTGGAACTTTCTTGCTTTTTTGATAATCCAACAGATGTTGGCAATTCCTCTGTCTTCGAAAACCAGCTTGAACATCTGGAAGTTCACGGTTCATGTACTGTTGAAGTCTGGCTTGCAGAATTTTGATCATTACTTTACTAGCATCTGAGATAAGTGCAATTGTGCAGTGAGAACTGGGCATGGAACAATAGACTGGTTTCAGATAGGAAAAGGAGTACGTCAGGGCTGTATATTTTCACCCTGCTTATTTAACTTATATGCAGAGTACATCATGAGAAATGCTGGTCTGGAAGAAACACAAACTGGAATCGAGATTGCCACGAGAAGTATCAATAACCTCAGATATGCAGATGACACAACCCTTATGGCAGAAAGTGAAGAGGAACTAAAAAGCCTCTTAATGAAAGTGAAAGAGGAGAGTGAAAAAGTTGGCTTAAAGCTCAACATTCAGAAGATGAAGATCATGGCATCCGGTCCCATCACTTCATGGGAAATAGATGGGGAAACAGTGGAAACAGTGTCAGACTTTATTTTGGGGGGATCCAAAATCACTGCAGATGGTGACTGCAGCCATGAATTTAAAAGACGCTTACTCCTTGGAAGAAAAGTTATGACCAACCTAGACAGCATATTGAAAAGCAGAGACATTACTTTGCCGACTAAGGTCCGTCTAGTCAAACCTATGGTTTTTCCTGGGGTCATGTATGGATGTGAGAGTTGGACTGTCAAGAAGGCTGAGCACCAAAGAATTGATGCTTTTGAACTGTGGTGTTGGAAAAGACTCTTGAGAGTCCCTTGGACTGCAAGGAGATCCAACCAGTCCATTCTGAAGGAGATCGGCCCTGGATGTTCATTGGAAGGAATGATGCTAAAGCTGAAACTCCAGTACTTGGGCCACCATTTGAAGAGTTGACTCATTGGAAAAGACTCTGATGCTGGGAAGGATTGGGGACAGGAGGAGAAGGGGACAACAGAGGATGAGATGGCTGGATGGCATCACTGACTCGATGGACACGAGTCTGGGTGAACTCCTGGAGTTGGTGATGGACAGGGAGGCCTGGCATGCTGTAATTCATGGGTCGCAAAGAGTTGGACACGACTAAGCGACTGAACTGAACTCAGTTGATCACTGAGGAAGGCTTTATTATCTCGCCTTGTTATTCTTTGTTACTCTGCATTCAGATGGGTATACTTTCCTTTTCTCCTTTACCTCTCACTTCTCTTCTTTTGACAGCAATTTGTAAGGCATCCTCAGACAGCCATTTTGCTTTTTTGCATCTTTTTCTTGGGGATGATCTTGATCCCTGTCTCCTGTATAATGTCATGAACCTCTGTTCATAGTTCATCAGGCAC
This sequence comes from Aepyceros melampus, assembly GCA_006408695.1. Classification (NCBI taxonomy): domain Eukaryota; kingdom Metazoa; phylum Chordata; class Mammalia; order Artiodactyla; family Bovidae; genus Aepyceros; species Aepyceros melampus. Next base: position 6,926 of record SJXQ01003312.1, on the reverse strand, counting down.
TCTGTCTATCAGATCTAATCCATTCAATCTATGTGTCACTTCCACTGTATAATCATAAGGGATTTGATTTAGATCATACCTGAATGGTCTAGTGGTTTTCCCTACTTTCTTCAATTTAAGTCTGAGTTTGGCAATAAGGAGTTCATGATCTGAGCCACAGTCAGCCCCCAGTCTTGTTTTTGCTGACTCTATAGAGATTCTCCACCTTTGGCTGCAAAGAATATAATCAGTCTGATTTCAGTATTGACCATTTAGTGATATCCATGTGTATGTATGGTTTTCTCTTGTGTTTTTGGAAGAGGGTGTTTTCTATGAACAGTGCGGTCTCTTGGCAAAACTCTGTTAGCCTTTGCCCCGCTTCATTCTGTATTCCAAGGCCAAATTTGCCTGTTACTCCAGGTGTTTCTTGACTTTCTACTTTTGCATTCCAGTCCCCTATAATGAAAAGGACATCTTTTGGGGTGTTAGTTTAGAAGGTCTTTTAGGTCTTCATAGAACTGTTCAGCTTCTTCAGTATTACTGATTGGTACATAGACTTGGATACCTATGATAGCAATAGGTATCACCATTCCATGATATTGAATGGTTTGCTTTGGAAACAAATAGAGATCATTCTGTAATTTTTGAGATTGCATCCAAGTACTGCATTTCGGACTCTTATTGACTATGATGACTACTCGATTTCTTCTAAGGGATTCTTGCCCACAGTAGTAGATATAATGGTCATCTGAGTTAAATTCACCCATCCAGTCCATTTTAGTTTGCTGTTTCCTAAAATAGTTTATGGTTCTAGTTCTTTTTTTTAGGTCCTTAATCCACTTTGGATTAATTTTTGTATATGATGAGTGGAAAAGATGCAACTTCCTTCTTTTCTATGTGGATATCCAGTTATTCCAGCATGACTGTGTTCAGTTTTCTTCAATTTTCTCTCTTTTCTCTTTATCTAGAAAAATTTATTTGAACTATCTTCAAATTTGATGATTCACTTTTTTTGGTGTTCAAATCTTGTGTTGAACCTCTCTAGTGAATTTTTCAATACAGTTGTTATATTTTTCAACTTAACATTCATATTTTCAATTTCTTTATTGATATTTCTCTATTTGGTGACACATTGTTTTCCTGATTTTCTTTGGGTTTTGAGCAGTTGATTTGAAATCTCTGTCTAGTAAATCCAATGTATAGGCCTTGTCAAGGAGAGTTTCTATTATTTTCTGTTTTCCTGTGACCGAGTCATACTTTCTTGTATCTTTATATTCCTTGTAGGTTTTTTTTTTTTTTTTGGTAAGGTGAACATTTTGAATATTATAATTTGTTAACTCTGAAGATCACATTCTTCCCCCTCCCCAGGATTTGTTTTTCTTACTTTTTGCAGGGCTATGGTGTTTTGTTTCATGGCTCTTGTAAACAGTTTTCAAAAGACTGTATTCTTTTTCCTTATGGTCACTGAAGCTTCTGTTTTCTTAGCTGCTGCTGCTGCTAAGTCGCTTCAGTCTTGTCCAACTCTGTGCGACCCCAGAGATGGCAGCCCACCAGGCTCCCCCGTCCCTGGGATTCTCCAGGCAAGAACACTGGAGTGGGTTGCCATTTCCTTCTCCAATGCATGAAAGTGAAAAGTGTCAGCTAGTAATTTCACAGAAATTTACTTAAAGAGTAACTGAAAACTGAGTAACTGAGAACTGAAAAATTAATGTTCTGGCTCTCCTGATTTCCCTGGATTTCGAGTCCAGACTCCTCACTTAGCTACTACTGATGCCCTGACCCTAGCAAACAGATCATCATATCAGACTGGATGGGAGTTCCAACTTTTTATTTGGTTTCCCCTGGCCAGCCAGTACTGCTGGTGGTGGAGTGTTTGTAGAGCTTGGGCTAGGGTGGGGCAGGTATTGTCAGTAAGTTTTCTGTATTATTAAGCTGTCCCTTTTCTAGTTCTATGTCTAGAGAGAGCAGGCTTATGGGATCGGGCATTTTTTGTCTACTGTTTGTTGTTGTTGGTTGCAGGCTTTCCTGGTGCCTATTTGGAATAATTGGGAGGTAAAAAGAAAATGCAGGAACTCACTGCCATGTTGGTCCATAAGTCCCAAAGTCCTTAGGCAGTCTGCCTTTTTCTTTACAACTTTCAGGGCCCACTAGGGATTTTCTGTTGTATTAATGTTTAGTGTTTTAATTGTAATGACTTGGGAGAAACTAATCTATTTTTGTCTGGTCACAGAAATTCTCTGTTATATTTTTTAGAGAGTATATACTGTAGTGTGTACTTTCTGGTAGAGGATTAAAGTGGAAGCAGATCACTTTGATCAGAGATTGAGGTACTTCAAGAATGAGGTTTTTTATTTGTTATGCTAGTTGTTTGTTTGCTTGTTCATTTTGCTAAGGCTTTTTGTTTGTGACTCACCCTTATTCTTTGTGAAGTTCTTCAGAATTCTAGCTGAAATTTGGGGGTTTTATCGGGAACTCTTCACCTTCTTAGACCTCAAACTCCCAAGAAACTACTTAAAACTCTGCTTTGCTTGTCATCATTTTCAGTCAGTTCAGTTCAGTCGCTCAGTTGTGTCCGACTCTTTGCGACCCCATGAATCATAGCACGCCAGGCCTCCCTGTCCATCACCAACTCCCTGAGTACTCAGACTCACGTCCATTGAGTCAGTGATGCCATCCAGCCATCTCATCCTTTGTTGTTCCCTTCTCTTCCTGCCCTCAATCCCTCCCAGCATCAGAGTCTTTTCCAAAGAATCAGCTCTTCACATGAGATGGCCAAAGTACTGGAGTTTCAGCTTTAGCACCATTCCTTCCAAGAAATCTCAGGGCTGATCTCCTTCAGAATGGACTGGTTGGATCTCCTTGCAGTCCAAGGGACTCTCAGGAGTCTTCTCCAACAAAAGCATCAATTCTTCAGCACTCAGCTTTCTTCACAGTCCAACTCTCACATCCATACATGACTACTGGAAAAACAATAGCCTTGACTAGACGGACCTTAGTCGGTAAAGTAATGTCTCTGCTTTTCAATATGCTGTTGGTCATAACTTTTCTTCCAAGGAGTAAGGGTCTTTTAATTTAAAGGCTGCAATCACCATCTGCAGTGATTTTGGAGCTCCCCCAAAATAAAGTCTGACACTGTTTCCACTGTTTCCCCATCTATTTCCCATGAAGTGATGGGACCGGATGCTATGATCTTCATTTTCTGAATGTTGAGCTTTAAGCCAACTTTTTCACTCTTCTCTTTCACTTTCTTCAAGAGGGTTTTTAGTTCCTCTTCACTTTCTGCCATAAGGGTGGTGTCATCTGCATATTTGAGGTTATTGATATTTCTCGTGGCAATCTTGATTCCAGCTTGTGTTTCTTCCAATCCAGCGTTTCTCATGATGTACTCTGCATAGAAGTTAAATAAGCAGGGTGACAATATACAGCCTTGACGTATTCCTTTTCCTATTTGGAACCAATCTGTTATTCCATGTCCAGTTCTAACTGTTTCTTCCTAACCTGCATATAGGTTTCTCAAGAGGCAGGTCAGGTGGTCTGGTATTCCCATTTCTTTAAGAATTTTCCAGTTTATTGTGATCCACACTTTCAAAGGCATTGGCATAGACCATAAAGCAGAAATAGACGTTTTTCTGGAACTCTCTTGCTTTTTTGATGATCCAGCGGATGTTGACAATTTGATTTCTGGTTCCTCTGCCTTTTCTAAAATCAGCTTGTACATCTGGAAGTTCATGGTTCATGTATTGCTGAAGTCTGGCTTGGAGAATTTTGAGCATTACTTTACTAGCATGTGAGATGAGTGCAATTGTGCGGTAGTTTGAGCATTCTTTGGCATTGCCTTTCTTTGGGATTGGAATGATTTCTAAATGGCTGAACTGGAGAATACATCCCTTTTCTGCTTGTATTCTCCAGTTCAGCCATTGAGAAATCAGTAATTACCTCCTCTAGGGGATCTTTCCAACCCAGGGATCAAACCCAGGTCTCCCACACTGCAGATGGAATCTTTACAGACTGAATTACCTCCATAGAAAAATTTGGCTCCAAATATCAGATCCAATTTGTCTGTTCTTCTCCCTTTTCCTAAATTGTATTTTTTAAATCTGAGTTACTTAAATCCCTTAACTTTGATTTTTGTCTCACCATCTCCATGAGACTGTGGAAAAGTTTTGTTCAGCTTCTTTATCTATCTCTTAGTAGCTACTTTCTGCCTAATTTTTAAATATCTCTTAATTTTTTAGTTTCTCTCTTAACTATCAGTTAGCTAATTCCTACAGGGGCTAAGAAGTGTACTATATCAGGTTCACCTCAGTGAGTTTTCCTTCATTCCAAGATCTTTGCCCCTCAAATTCTGTTTGCCTTATAGCGCTCAGATGGAATAATATACACATATTTTACCCCAGTTTTCTAGATTTTGTTGGTGGGTGAGTTGATCTATTATATAAAGCTGTTCCTCACAGTCAAGAAATTCTTAATAAATTTTTATAGTTTTCCTAAAATAGATTTAAAAATATATTTTGTTATATGTGTTTCTCAATTTTTATACTTTGCTGCCAGTATGAATGGTCCTTTTATCCAATTACATTTTCTAACTGGTTATTGCTGGTATTTATAAAAGATGTTGACTAAGTGTATTTGGATCTACTATTGGTCCATCTTATAGTAAACTTTTTATTTTTTCCATTGCAAACTGATAGATTTTTCTCTCCTTTTCCATTATTTATTCATCTTTTCTTAGCTTAATTCATTGCTATGATTTTATAATAACATACTAAATAGTAATAGGCTTCCCTGGTGGTTCAGAGGTTAAAGCGTCTGCCTCCAATGCGGGAGACCCGGGTTCGATCCCTGGGTTGGGAAGATCCTCTGGAGAAGGAAATGGCAATCTACTCCAGTATTCTTGCCTGGAGAATCCCATGGACTGAGAAGCCTAGTAGGTTACAGTCCACGGGGTCGCAAAGAGTCAGACACGACTGAGCGACTTCACCCACCCACCCACCAAATAGTAATAATGTGAACAATCAATATATCTCTTTCTTCACTTTTCTGAGAATTCATTTAATGTTTCATTACCAAGTATGAAGGTTTCTGTGGACATCATGTGAATATCTTTTGCTGAATTGGGAGTTTTCTAAAAATATTCCTGCTTAAGACAAGTTGTTTCTTTTAACAGGTGTAAGTATTAAGTCTTATAAATGTTATCCCGTTTCTTCTTGAAATCTTTTTAAAATTTTCACTAAAATGCAACCTTCTTCTCCAATTTTATAGTTTGTTCTTTCTAAATAATAATTAATTTCTCATTCTTCAGTTTGACAACAGCATAGTAGTTATAATGCTGTTTCAGTTATTTAGTTCTTCCTTAAAGTAAATGTTAGCTATTTTTTTTCTATCCCTTTGAGAACTTTTTGTCTTTCAAAAATATCTGTATTCCCATTCTTGGTACAGTATCTGTCCCATGCTACATAGTCAATTATTTTCATAGCATTAATAATCTCAATACTTTTGCCATATTTAACTGTCCATGTTCTTATATTCCTTTGCTATTACCCAAGAATTGGTCAGTTTGGGAGTCTCTGGTCCTAAGCAATGTTTAGACCTAGGGAAAGAAAAATAAACATGGTCCCAGTGCTGCTTATGCTCCTACTTTGTTCTCAGTTGATATTTCTCTGAATTGAGTATTAGATCTAGAACTTTAGTCATCATCTAGCTCAGCCCATTCATATTACAAATGGGGGAACTGAGGTCCAGTATAAGAAGTCAGTTGCCCCAAAGTCAGAGCTAATATGAAATTTATTCTATGAATTTATCTGTGTAGAAAAAAGAGATGACATCATACAGACATTATTTTGTCTTTGCTCTGTGGTAATTGCTATGAATTCCCTACTGTCAGTCCTCCTCTTGACATGTAGAAAATGTGCGATGGGTCGGTAAAGATCAGCATGGACTTAGGGCATCAGGACATTCTGCAGGAGAGAAAAAAGAGGTTTACTTTCACCAGCTTCTGGAATAGCAGATTCTGCCTAGGTTCACTATTTATATGGATATAGACAGTATTCCTTAGGGGGATCCTGTACTATTTGTTTCTGGATTTGAACATATGAGAGTACCTTGGTCAGATTTTGTTTTTGTTTTTACCTGTAGTTGCTTTCTAGCTTTATGTATCATATTGGATTTATATCTGAGTTTCTTGCACTTTGAAATAAGACTGAATTGTAGAACTTTGGGGGAGGGGCTTGCAAGTGAGCTGAAGAAGCAGGAAGCAGAGAGGATTAATGGATTTGACTGAAACCAGAACACTCTGGATTTAAGAACTACATGGTATTTGCACTTTAGACAGCTGTATCAGATTTCTAAATCCCTAAGTGCTGGTTTATACATCCGTTCCGTTCAGTCGCTCAGTCGTGTCTACTCTTTGCGACCCCATGAATCGCAGCACGCCAGGCCTCCCTGTCCATCACCAACTCCCAGAGTTCACTCAGACTCACGTCCATTGAGTCTGTGATGCCATCCAGCCATCTCATCCTCAGTTGTCCCCTTCTCCTCCTGCCCCCAATCCCTCCCAGCATCAGGGTCTTTTCCAATGAGTCAACTCTTCGCATGAGGTGGCCAAAGTACTGGAGCTTCAGCTTTAGCATCATTCCTTCCAAAGAAATCCTAGGGTTGATCTCCTTCAGGATGGACTGGTTGGATCTCCTTGCAGTCCAAGAGACTCTCAAGAGTCTTCTCCAACACCACAGTTCAAAAGCATCAATTCTTGGGCACTCAGCCTTCTTCACAGTCCAACTCTCACATCCATACGTGACCACAGGAAAAACCAGAGCCTTGACTAGACGGACCTTAGTCGGCAAAGTAATGTCTCTGCTTTTGAATATACTATCTAGGTTGGTCATAACTTTTCTTCCAAGGAGTAAGCGTCTTTTAATTTCATGGCTGCAGTCACCATCTGCAGTGAT
>SJXQ01003311.1:67751-78683 GCA_006408695.1 Aepyceros melampus | reverse complement strand
GAGAGCTGACTCATTGGAAAAGACTCTGATGCTGGGAGGGGTTGGGGGCAAGGAGGAGAAGGGACGACGGAGAATGAGATGGCTGGATGGCATCACAGACTTGATGGACGTGAGTCTGAGTGAACTCCAGGACATGGTGATGGACAGGGAAGCCTGGCGTTCTGTGATTCATGGGGTCACAGAGTCGGACACGACTGAGCCACTGAACTCAACTGAACTTTCACCTTTTCGCGGGGTAGCTATCCCACAGTCTGCTTTGCTATCTCAAGTTAGTTCCCTCAGATTGCCTTTGGGGCATCCAGGCCCGGTCCTTACACTAAGCAATCCCGCCCTCGCCTCCCTGCCCAGCCCCCACTTGCTACTACGGGATGCGGGCATCTGTGCTGCTTCTCCGCTAGGAGTTACAGTTGGGCATATAATTTGTGGGGTTTAGTTATTTATTTATTTTTCCTCCTGGTTATCTTGCCCTCTGAGGTTCCAAGGCTCACCACAAACTCACCAGTAAGAGTGTTTCTTGGTGTTCTGAAACTTTCTTTTTTAAAACTCCCTTCTAGACCATTCAGGTATGACCTAAATCAAATCCCTTATGATTATACAGTGGAAGTGAGGAATAGATTTAAAGGTCTAGATCTGATAGATAGAGTGCCTGATGAACTATGGAATGAGGTTCGTGACATTGTACAGGAGATAGGGATCAAGACCATCCCCATGGAAAAGAAATGCAAAAAGGCAAAATGGCTGTCTGGGGAGGCCTTACAAATAGCTATGAAAAGAAGAGAAGCAAAAAGCAAAGGAGAAAAGGAAAGATATAAGCATCTGAATGCAGAGTTCCAAAGAATAGCAAGAAGAGATAAGAAAGCCTTCTTCAGCAATCAATGTAAAGAAATAGAGGAAAAGAACAGAATGGGAAAGACTAGAGATCTCTTCAAGAAAATTAGAGATACCAAGAGAACATTTCATGCAAGGATGGGCTCGATAAAGGACAGAAATGGTCTGGACCTAACAGAAGCAGAAGATATTAAGAAGAGGTGGCAAGAATACACGGAAGAACTGTACAAAAAAGATCTTCATGACCCAGATAATCATGATGATGTGTTGACTAATCTAGAGCCAGACATCTTGGAATGTGAAGTCAAGTGGGCCTTAGAAAGCATCACTACGAACAAAGCTAGTGGAGGTGATGGAATTCCCGTTGAGCTGTTTCAAATCCTGAAAGATGATGCTGTGAAAGTGCTGCACTCAATTTGCCAGCAAATCTGGAAAACTCAGCAGTGGCCACAGGACTGGAAAAGGTCAGTTTTCATCCCAATTCCAAAGAAAGGCAATGCCAAAGAATGCTCCAACTACCGCACAATTGCACTCATCTCACATGCTAGTAAAGTAATGCTCAAAATTCTCCAAGCCAGACTTCAGCAATATGTGAACCGTGAACTCCCTGATGTTCAAGCTGGTTTTAGAAAAGGCAGAGGAACCAGAGATCAAATTGCCAACATCCGCTGGATCATGGAAAAAGCAAGAGAGTTCCAGAAAAACATCTATTTCTGCTTTATTGACTATGCCAAAGCCTTTGACTGTGTGGATCACAGTAAACTGTGGAAAATTCTGAAAGAGATGGGAATACCAGACCACCTGACCTGCCTCTTGAGAAATCTGTATGCAGGTCAGGAAGCAACAGTTAGAACTGGACATGGAACAACAGACTGGTTCCAAATAGGAAAAGGAGTACGTCAAGGCTGTATATTGTCACCCTGCTTATTTAACTTATATGCAGAGTACATCATGAGAAATGCTGGACTGGAAGAAACACAAGCTGGAATCAAGATTGCTGGGAGAAATATCAATAATCTCAGATATGCAGATGACACCACCCTTATGGCAGAAAGTGAGGAGGAGCTAAAAAGCCTCTTGTTGAAAGTGAAAGAGGAGAGTGGAAAAGTTGGCTTAAAGCTCAACATTCAGAAAACGAAGATCATGGCATCTGGCCCCATCACTTCATGGGAAATAGATGGGGAAACAGTAGAAACAGTGTCAGACTTTGTTTTTTTGGGCTCCAAAATCACTGCAGATGGTGACTGCAGCCATGAAATTAAAAGGCGCTTACTCCTTGGAAGAAAAGTTATGACCAACCTAGATAGTATATTCAAAAGCAGAGACATTACTTTGCCGACTAAGGTCCGTCTAGTCAAGGCTATGGTTTTTCCTGTGGTCATGTGTGGATGTGAAAGTTGGACTGTGAAGAAGGCTGAGCGCTGAAGAATTGATGCTTTTGAACTGTGGTGTTGGAGAAGAATCTTGAGAGTCCCTTGGACTGCAAGGAGATCCAACCAGTCCATTCTGAAGGAGATCAACCCTGGGATTTCTTTGGAAGGAATGATGCTAAAACTGAAGCTCCAGTACTTTGGGCACCTTATGCGAAGAGTTGACTCATTGGAAAAGACCCTGATGCTGGGAGGGATTGGGGGCAGGAGGAGAAAGGGACGACTGAGGATGAGATGGCTGGATGGCATCACAGACTCAATGGACGTGAGTCTGAGTGAACTCCGGGAGTTGGTGATGGACAGGGAGGCCTGGCGTGCTGCGATTCATGGGGTCGCAAAGAGTCGGACACGACTGCGCAACTGAACTGACTCCAGGAATGGAGCTCAGCCCCTACCTCTTTTACCTCTCTTTTTATCTTTTATATTTTTTCCTACCTCCTTTCAAAGACAGTGGACTGCATTTCTGCGTGCCTGATGTCCTCTTCTGACATTCAGAAGTTGTTTTGCGCAATTTACTTAGCATTTAAAGGTTCTTTTGATGAATTTGTGAGGGAGAAAGTGGTCTCCCCGTCCTATTCCTCTGCCATCTTAGGACCACCCCTGTTTGAGAAATTCTTAACCCTGTTACTATTGAATTAAAATATTCTTTTTAATTTTTTTGGAGAAAAAGTGTAAATCTATCTACTAAGAACTCTTTACTCACCAAAAATTTTAGATTTGGTCTCATCATGTGGGCAGGAAAATCAACCCCATCATGTCAGGAGTTATCTGCACCCCAGGTGGGTCAGTAGTTGTAGCTTTCAGAGTTTTTCAGAGTTTCCCATGGTCCAGCCAACTCAGAACATCTCTGAATAGAAGAAGCATTGGATCCAAGATGCTTGACTATCAGGATTCTTGATGCTCCTCCCTGATTAGATTAGTGCAGTTCCCTTGAGTAAATCCAGTTAACACTAACTGGATTAAAACTCTTTCCAATCTCTCTATATATATTCCCCACTAGGGAAGCCCAAGCTCAACATGGTCAAAAGCAAACCTAGCTTGAAATGATTACTTATTAGACCAAAGAATGTTTGCCAAAATCAGACTTCATAACTTTTTTGAAATTAGTTTTCTCAACTTTTTTCCCAGCATCAGGGTCTTTTCCAGTGAGTTGGCTCTTCACATCGGGTGGCCAAAGTATTGGAGCTTCCACTTCAGCATCAGTACTTCCAATGAATACTCAGAGTTGATTTCCTTTAGGATTGACTGGTTTGATCTCCTTGTGTCCAAGGGACTCTCAAGGGTCTTTTCCAGGATCATAGTTCAAAAGCATCAATTCTTCCACAGCTTTTTTTTTTCCTTAATTAATTTTTATTTTTTAGTTTGTTTTGCTTTACAATACTGTATTTGTTTTGCTACACATCGACATGAATCAGCCACGAGTGTACATGAACTCCCAATCCCGACCCCCATCTCCCCCCTCCCGCCCCACACCCTCTCTCTGGATTATCCCCGTGCATCAGTCCCAAGCATCCTGCATCCTGCATCAAATCTGGACTGGCGATTCGTTTCACTTATGATATCACACATATTACACTGCCACTCTGCCAACCCATTCCACCCTCTCCCTCTCCCACAGAGTCCAAAAGGCTGTTCTATACATCTGTGTCTCTTTGCCCCTCCCCCCTCCCGCCCCACACCCTCTCTCTGGATTATCCCCGTGCATCAGTCCCAAGCATCCTGCATCCTGCATCAAATCTGGACTGGCGATTCGTTTCACTTATGATATCACACATATTACACTGCCACTCTGCCAACCCATTCCACCCTCTCCCTCTCCCACAGAGTCCAAAAGGCTGTTCTATACATCTGTGTCTCTTTTGCTGTCTTGCGTACAGGTTTATCATAATTGAAGGATAATTGCTTTACAGTATTTTGTTGGTTTCTACCAAATATCAACATGAATCAGCTATAGGTTTACCCATGTCCCCACGCACTTAAACACCTCTCCCACCTTCCTCCCATCCTGCCCCTCTAGGATGTGGGTGGGATGTATGGAAAGATTAACATGGAAATACACATGACCATATGTAAAATATATAGCCAATGGGAATTTGCTGTATGACACAGGGAATCAAACCAGGGCTCAATAACAAGCTCAATCTTCTTTATGGTCCAACTCTCACATCCACATACATGACTATTGCGAAAAGCATAGCTTTGACTATTTGGACCTTTGTCAGCAAGGTGATGTCTCTGCTTTTCAATACACTATCTAGGTTTGTCACACCTTTTCTTCCAAGAAACAAGCTTTTTCGCTTGGTTTTTTATTTTAAATTTCGTGGCTGCAGTCACCTTCCAAGGTGAATTTGGAGCCCAAGAAAATAAAATCAATCACTGCTTCCACTTTCTCCTCTGTTATTTGCCATGAAGTGATGGGACCAGATGCCATAATCTTAGTGTTTTTATTGCTGAATTTCAAGCCAGCTTTTCCACTCTCCTTTTTCATTGTCATCAAAAGACAAATTACTTTTCACTTTCTGCAGTTAAAGTGGTATCATCCACATATCTGAGGATGAGATGTATTGACATTTCTCCTGGCAAACTTGATCCTGGCTTGTGATTCATCCAGCCTGACATTTTGCATGACATAATCTGCATATAAATTAAATAACCGTGGATGACAATACACATCTTTGCCATACTCCTTTCCCAAACTGGAACTAGTCTATTTTTCCATGTCCAGTTCTAACTGTTCCTTCTTGACCCATATCCAGGTTTCTCAAGAGACAGGTAAGGTAGTCTGGTACTCCAATCTCCTAAGAATTTTCCATAATTCATTGTGATCCACACATTCAAAGCTTTAGTGTAGTCAATGAAACAAAATTAGATATTCTTCTGTAACTCCTTGGATTCCTCCATGATCAAAGGATTGTTGATCACAGAGGAATCAAAGGATTGTTGGTAATTGTATCTCTGGTTCCTCTGCCTTTGTGAAACCCAGCTGCACATCTGGAGGTGTTGTGGGTCATAGAATGGGTCAACTTCAGTTTTTTTGGCCTCAGTGGTTGAGACGTAGACTTGGATTTATGGCATGGTGAATGGTTTGCCTTGGAAATGAATGATATCATTCTGCCCTTTTTAAGATTGCACCCATTACTGCATTTCAGACTATTTTATGGATGAAGAGGTCTACTCCATTTCTTCTAAGGGATTCTTGCCCAAAGTAATAGATATAATTGTCATCTGGAATTAGAACTATAATATAGTTCATTAAATGGAGATATTAAGTTCATGTTTGGGAGTTTATTACTGTCCAAACAACAACTTCATGGATTACAACTATAAACTCAAGATATGACTTTTTAGCAGAGATTGCAGTGTAGCAACTGAATTAAGTAGATTTCAAAGGTTTGACTTCAATCATTAGCAAATAAAAATGCTTTCAACTCTGCAAAAATCTAATCCTGTTCACCTATACCTTTTCTTAGGGCTGATAACCATATCACTTGGAGGAAATGGGTGTGGTCTTCAGAGAATATATAAAGCATTCCCTGAAGATGCAGTAGCATTCTTTTCCAGCATCCAGAGCTGTCCAGATTCGAGTTTTTTGCACTGAGGAGAATTTTTTAAATTCCTGCCAGAAGGAGATTAGCACCTAAGTGCTGACCTGAATTTAATAGCTACTTACCAAACAGGAATAGAATTTCATCAACTACATTTCATCAAGTGTACCCAAAGGTGAGTTCTTATCAAGGTACAATGAAATTCTGCTATGCTCACTTAAAAATGAAACTTTAACAGTAATTGCTGACAGAAATGTAATTGTTTTCTATCAGTACTATCTATATGTGAACACTGCATCAAGCATTTATTCCCTGTTGAATTTGTAGATAAGTAACTTCTTTTACCCACACTATGTCAAGTAGCTTCCTTATAACATGTGGGTAAAAATAGAAAATTAGTAAATGTTGTTGAGAAAATTGAAATAGTTAATTCAGGTAAAAAGAGTTAATCTAATACCTAGAAATATTTATAAATAAACAAAACAACAGGCTTCTCCTGTTGTTGAGTCGCTAAGTCATGTCCGACTCCTTGGGACACCTTGGACTAGCCGACCAGGCTCCCCTGTCCATGGCAAGAGTACTGCAGTGGATTGCCACCTCCTTCTCCAGTCGACTTTGTGATGAGGGATGGAACCTCCATCTTCTGCATAGGCAAGCTGGTATTTTATCACAGAGCCACTTGGGAAGCCCATTAGGTTCTCCTATTATTTTCATAGTATCATGATCATTGATGTCATTAGTATAAAAGTTATTTTCTTAAAGAATTATTGGCCCATTTCTAACCCATTCTACACATGGTTTCTTTATACTTTCTCCCTGTTCATCAGCTATCTCCTCAATTGATGCACGTTTCAGTCAAAGGCTTTAGGTTCTATACTGTTGAAAATTGTGGTTATTAGAATTCCATAAATCTCTTCTTAACAATTTTTACAAGAAATAGATCTGTACACTATGGCTTTACTGTCAAGTGTTTTTGGAAAGGCATCTGAAAGTTGATGTTATACTAATTCAATTAGCAAAAGTTTTTCTTTCTGTCTCATGACCAGACCCGAATTCTCAACCTTGGAAAGATGTAGCCTCTTCTATTCAATTTCTCATAGACAGGTAAGAAAACATGAATCATATATTTAAAGCAAATATTTAATCACAATATATGATAAATGAAAGTATATATCAATGCTCACTTTGTCTTATCCAAATACTTTCCATTTACCTACTTACCTGCATAGGTATTGTCCCAGAAAACAAGTAATTTTAGGTTTTAAAATTGACATCAAAATTTTAAATAACTTAAAGCAATTTTAATATATTGATATCTCTAATGTTAAGCTATTTAATCATCATTATTTCATGACCTTATGTTACTAGAGGTTCTTAAGTCTTAAAAGAGTTTTCTAGAGACCCAAGTGCTTATAAAACACATAGTACTCCTAAAATGTTCAACATAATGTATATATTTCATATCCTTCACACAGGTGAACATGAGTTAAATGGGTGTATTAATCAGAAAACCTCCTTGAAGTGGTCACATTTGCTATCATTTTAGAACCCTCACTTTGCATCGCATAAGTGAAAAGTGTTCAGGGTAGATCTAATCAGCCAGTAAGGACTCCAAAGGCGTGAAGTGGAAAGAGAGGAAGTCTCAGAAGACAAAGAACCTGATGCTGTTTCCATTAACCAAATGTCTGGAATTTCCAGGGTAGAGAGGAAATCCTTGTGTATATTCAAACTAATTTCTTTGCTTTTAGTAAACAACTGATTCTTTTTACTAATTATTGTTATAGTGGGAACATTTACCAGTTCAAAATATGACATGCTCTGGTGATCTGAACTAACTCCAGATAAAACTGCTTTCCTGAACTAGCAATGACAAGGTTTTTTTGTTTGTTTTTTTTTGTTTGGTTGGTTTTTTGTTTTTTGTTTTTATATTTGCTTTGAAAGGAGTAGTTTTGTTATTTAAGTCATAAGGAAACACTGACCTATTTACATATTTAGCACATCAAAGTCAAAACCAACATTGATTACATTAAGTTTACTTTATTCATAAACATTTTTTTTAAACTTTATTTTACTTTACAATACTGTGTTGGTTTTGTCATACATCAACATGAATCCGCCACGGGTGTACATGAGTTCCCAATCCTGAACCCCCCTCCCACCTCCCTCCCCATACCGTCTCTCTGGATCATCCCTGTGCACCAGCCCCAAGCATCCTGTATCCTTTTTATTTGTCTTTAGAAAAGCACATATGTCACTTCAAAGGTGGAAGGAATAGGGAACATTAGCATGGAGACAAAGTGAGTGCTACTGTGGGTTCCAAGCAGGAAGAGAGAGAGAGAGACAGACTGAGGTTATATATGTTCTTTTGTACCAGTCAGCTGACCAAATTAACTCTGGAGTCATCCTAACATTTACACTAATGTTTACTTTAAACAAAAAAATTTGCTAGTGACTCTTATCTAATTTCATCCTTTATATTATAGCACAAACCCAACCAATCTGTAGCCACCATTTCTAGGTTTCTATTGTGATTGTGCTTAGTCACTCAGTCATGTCCAATTCGACTGTAGCCCACCACGCTCCTAGGTCTATGAGATTTCCCAGACAAGCATGCTGGAGTGGATTGCCATTTCCTTCTCCAGGAGATCTTCCTGACCTGGGCTCGAACCCGTGGCTCCTATGTCTCCTGTACTCCTGGCAGATTCTTTACCCACTAAGCCATCAGGGAAGTCCAGGTGGTGATAGTGTTAAAGAACCCACCTGCAAATGCAGGACATGTAAGAGACATGGGTTCAATCCCTGGGTAGGAAAGATCTTCTGCAGAAAGACTGGACAACCCACTCTGGTTTTCTTGCTTGGAGAATCCCATGGATAGAAGACCCCAGGAGGCTCCAGCCCATAGGTTCTAAGAGTTGACCATGACTGAGCGACTCAGCACACAAGTTTATACTGGGGGTAAGCAAATGTGGAAATGAGATAGAGTTCAAAACAAGACTATGCCAAAGGCTTTATTTTCCCTGATCACAGCATAAGAATAGCCTTTTCTCTTACCCTCTCTTATTTGTCTCTAATTTTCAGAAACATGGATTCAGACACACTGCAGGTCTTCCAGAGTGAACTCACCTGCTCCATCTGCATGAACTGCTTCCTGGACCCCGTCACCATAGACTGTGGGCACAGCTTCTGCCGTCCCTGTCTCAGCCTTTGCTGGGAAGAAGGCCAGACTCCAAGGAGCTGCCCTGAGTGCAGGGGAATAGCAAAGAGGCCCGATTTTCAAACCAATATTGTCCTCCAGAGGCTGGCTTCCCTTGCCAGACAGGCCAGAGCTGACCGCGACCACAGCTCTCAGGAGCAGATCTGTGTGACACACCAGGAAGCCAAAGGCCTCTTCTGTGAGGCTGACCAGACCCTGCTCTGTGGGCCCTGCTCTGAACGCCCTGAGCACGCAGCTCACAGCCACAGTCCAATACACAGGGCTGCTGAGGAGTCCCGGGTAGGTGATACCTCTAGAGTAATTTGGGATCTAGAGGCTTCTAAGTCAGAAAGACGAGGATGCTATGATGGTGATGGGGTGGAGATATTGGAGGTAGGATTTCTGAATGTGGATCCTCACATATAATGTGTTCTCTCAGTGTTGTTGCCCAGTTGTCCACACGTGTGGAAAAGCAGTATCCTGGGGCGGGTGGCACCAGGGCCACAGGCTTCTGATGGGAGCCTAAGGCTTTGGTAATCAAACTATATAAATGGGTAAGTCTCAATTTATTAGGGTATGGATTTTGTTATCTGTAAGTTTTCCCCTGTTCTCTACTGTACACTTCTCTCACTATCACATTCAAGTGTTAGATTCAGATTAATGTGGGAAAATCTGACCACAGCATTCTAACTCAAGGTTTCTGTGTAACCAACAACTACCTTTGCTCATGAATAAGGGGATGAAATTTATGGTGTCATCTTCCATGTCACTAAATCCCATGGCTATTTTTCAGGAAATATTTCTGGAAAGGATGAGCTCTTTATGGAAAATGAGAGAAGAAATGCAACTCATTCTGATTCAGGAAGCTAAAAAAACTCGGTCATTTAAGGTAAGAATAAAAAGATTACTATTTATTTGTACAGGTATTGATATAATTCTAGCTCTTTGGTCCATATAAGTTCCCATTGGTCTCTTCCCTGGAAATTGTGAGGTTTCAAATGACCTATCAGTGATCACAATTGAAACAGGCCAATACATGCTAGTTCAGGATGCTAGTACAAGGGAAAACCACAGCATGAAAAGTGTTCCTAGACCAAATTTTGAAGATTTGAATACAACTTTTCAGAAATGAAGCATAAGACACATTTCACTAAGTGTGACTAGCGAAGTAGAAGAGATGAATAGAGAAGTAGTATGTAGAGGCAAGATTCATGTCAGAGAGGAAATAATGGATAGAGTAAGAACCTTAGAGAATCCTCCTAGAGAGAGAGCTTGGGACCCCTCAGATGGCTTGATTCAAGCAAAGAAAGATACTAGGAACTCAGAGAATGCATGGACAGGAAGGACCAGCAGATACAGGACCTTTGATGTGTGAGGCAAAAAGTTTGCCAAGAGCTTTCCTGATGACATCAAAGAAATATTATTTGAGTTTTGTTTTGAATGTGAGCATAAGCAATGCTTTGAATCCACTATCCCCTCAGAAATATGTGACCCTAAGGAAGGTGATGATTAAATTTGAATACCAGAGGAGGCACCCATTGCTCCAGGAGGAGGAGAAACTGCATCTGGAGGCCCTGAAGAAAGAAGCCAAGGAGATTTGTCTACAACTCAAGGAGAGTGTGTTCAGAATGACTCAGTACAAAGAAAGACTGAGAGAAATGTACAGAGAGCTGACCGAGATGTGCCACAAGCCGGACACGGAGCTGCTCCAGGTGAGAAAGGAGGGTCCATCCTTAGGGAAAAAAATACTTTTCTAGATGAGCTGCTGTGACATTGAAATGTTCCCTGCATATTCTGTTACTTTCAGCTAAGAAAGGTTTTTCCTTGACCCCCATTATTGTATTTGTCCAATCCCCTATTTTATCATATCCTGGTAACATTTAGAAGATTTTTTGCCCATTTCCTAGCTAAAATAAGACTTTTTTTTTTTTTTTTT
>SJXQ01003311.1:33451-65767 GCA_006408695.1 Aepyceros melampus | reverse complement strand
TGGAGAAGACTCTTGAGAGTCCCTTGGACTGCAAGGAGATCCAACCAGTCCATTCTAAAGGAGATCAGGCCTGGGATTTCTTTGGAAGGAATGATGCTAAAACTGAAGCTCCAGTACTTTGGCCACCTCATGTGAAGAGTTGACTCATTGGAAAAGACTCTGATGCTGGGAGGGATTGGGGGCAGGAGGAGAAGGGGATGATCAAGGATGAGATGGCTGGATGACATCACCGACTCTATGGACTTGAGTTTGAGTGAACTCTGGGAGTTGGTGATGGACAGGGAGGCCTGGTGTGCTGCAATTCACGGGGTTACAAAGAGTCGAACACGACTGAGTGACTGAACTGAACTAAACTAAGAGTCTCATTTTAACTTAAGTGAAAGTGAAGTCGCTCAGTCGTGTCTGACTATTTGTGATCACAAGGAACTGTAGCCTACCAAGCTCCTACATCCATGGGATTTTCCTGGCAAAGGTACTAGAGTGGATTGCCATTTCTTTCTCCAAAGGATCTTCCCAACTCAGGGCTCGAACACTAGTCTCCACATTGCTGGCAGACGCTTTACTATCTGAGACACTAGGGAAGCCCCATTTAGACTTAGTTACCCCTTTAATGGCCCTATCTCCAAGTAGAGTTACATTCTGAGGTACTAGAGGTTAAGGTTTCAACATACAGATTTTGAAAAGAAACAATTCAGTCCATAAAAGTCCAACATCGAATTTATTTTTATTGTTATCCGCAAAACAAGGAATCCCTGATGGTTCAGTGGTAAAGAATCTGCCTACAACATAAAAGACCACCTGTAATTCAGGAGACACAGGTTTGATCCTTGGGTTGGAAAGATCCTCCAGAGAAGGAAATGGCGACCCACTCCATATTCTTTCCTGTGAAATGCCATGGACAGAGGAGCCTTGTGGCCACAGTCCTGGATCACAAGATTTGGACATTGCTTAGCAACTAACCCACCGCCACCATCCAAAAACACCATGAAAAACAATTCAGTCCATAAAAGTCCAACATCGAATTTATTTTTATTGTTATCCGCAAAACAAGGAATCCCTGATGGTTCAGTGGTAAAGAATCTGCCTACAACATAAAAGACCACCTGTAATTCAGGAGACACAGGTTTGATCCTTGGGTTGGAAAGATCCTCCAGAGAAGGAAATGGCGACCCACTCCATATTCTTTCCTGTGAAATGCCATGGACAGAGGAGCCTTGTGGCCACAGTCCTGGATCACAAGATTTGGACATTGCTTAGCAACTAACCCACCGCCACCATCCAAAAACACCATGAAAAGAAAGAATCCGGGGTTTTATGTGTATATATATATATATTATGATGTCATTACTATAATGACATTCAGTTTGATCAGATTTCCAAGCTTGGAGTCCAGAGAGTTTTTAGTGCTTGCAAAAGGCAGGGGTGAATTTTTTCTTGGCTAGCCCTATTTTGGATCCTTAGAATAAGCAAGGATCCAGAAGTTTCAAGATGCTAAAAAATGTGAAATTCTTTCAATTTTCACTTTCTTCCTTTTCTATTCTAGGAGATAATAAACATACTGATTATCATCGATGTGGGTTGCATCCCTCTGCTTATGAGGGGTTTTATTATTATTATTAATGTTCAATCAAATCAGCTTTTCATGAGGGCTACAGAAGATTTTGCTTATAAATAGGCATCATCATCTTCAAAAAGAAAAATATCCTGGCTGTTTCATAATCTTTCACAACACTTTCCAAGATGAACTCTACAGACATGTGAGTTGCCAAATAAAAAAATCTGATCATTTGAGAAAGAAGCACACAAATCTTGCTCAAAAGCTACAGTTTGTTAATTATTTATTCATAAGATAGGTAAGAAATCTTTAACTAGAGAGTTTATTAGGGCCTCTTAGGACTCCCAGATGGCTCAATGGTAAAGAATCCACCTGCCAATGCAGGAACTGCAGGAAATATGGGTTTGATCCCTCGGTTGGCAAGATTCCCTGGAGGAGGATGTGGCAAATCACTCCATTATTCTTGCCTGTATAATCCTATGGACAGAGAAGCCTGATGAGCTATAGCTCATGGGGTTGCAAAGAGTTGGACTGAAGTGACTGAGCATGCATGCATGCAGGACTTTAAAAGGAAATTTTGTCAATGTTTACCCCACATATATAACTACCTCCCAAAATCTTTCTGCTGCTGCTGGTGCTGCTAAGTCGCTTCAGTCGTGTCCGACTGTATGCGACCCCATAGATGACAGACCACCAGGCTCGGCTGTCCCTGGGATTCTCCAGGCAAGAATACTGGAGTGGGTAGTTCTACCTATATATTTCTTTCTCCACTACAAGTGTGGGAAGTAACCTCTTAGGTCCTTCTCAAGTGTTTTCCAACTATTCCCCCAACTCCACTGTCTTCTGCTTCCTCTAAGATTTTGTATTTTCAACTATCTCCTCTCTAAGTAGCATCACATACATCACTCCACTTGTTTCCTCTTCTACCTGAAGCATGCTTATGCCTTCTCCAAATTACATAATGCAATAAGTCTATCTACATGTCTGACTAAATTTTGAATATTTCAAGTGCAAATTATATTTTCCTGCGTCTCCACTGCCTAGCATGGTCTTTTATTTTTGCTCCTCAATAAATACCTGATGCATGAATGAATGAACAAATGAATGAGTGAATGAATTAATGAGCATTTTATGGGGCAAAACATCCAGGCAAAAGTTGAATAGTCAGTTGAACATGTTTTAATGATGCCAATTAATTGGACACTATTAATATTTAGAAAAATAAAATGAATTTTAATGTCTGATCTCCTGAAGGACAAAGTCTTTAACACCAGAGAAATTTGTAGTTAATTATATTGATAATGAATTTTCCAAAAACAGCCAAGATGATAATTTGAGTCAAGCTTACTTTCCCCTTCATTTCACCTGGGCAGAAGTGGAGACTTAACTGATTTGCAAAGAATATTCAATTTTCCTCTTGCTTTTGGCTAATATTATGTTAATACATGGTGCAAACTGAGAAAATAAAACCTAAACACTTTAATGTAATTTATATATATATTTCTGTTCAGCTAGATTCATGTCATAGTTTAGAAGCAGTCTGGCTTTGAGAGACTCTTCCAGAATTTTCAGGATTATATTTAACAATATCCAAGTAGATGAAGGACTTCCTTTGGTGGCTCAGATAGTAAAGAATCCACCTGCAATTCAGGAGACCCAAGTTCAATCCTTGGATTGGGAAGATCCCTTGGAGAAGAGAATGGCTACCCATTTCAGTATTCTTGCCTGGAGAATTCCATGGACAGATTGCCTGGTGGGCTGAAGTCCATTGGGTCACAAAGAGTCAGACACAACTGAGTGACTTTCACTCTCACTTATAATTTTAGGCTGGATGTCTATCTATTGAGTCAATCTTTCAATCATGAAGTGTTTGCTAAGCTCTCACTAAATGCAGTTACTATGTCAAGTATTACAGAGAACACGGAAATGAGTATGAATGTACCTTTCTAATTGTTTCCATCTTCATCGATTAACAAGGGCAAGAAATGTGAATTAAATTGGAAATAGTAGAAAAGAAATGGTTATGGTCTTTAGGAACTGTTGCAGACTGAAAAAAATGAAGCAAAAGAGTATTATTTTCTGCCCAAGTGGACTAGGACAGGTGTTTAAAATATGCTAGATGTTAGTTGTTTCCTGCTTATCTAACTCAACTCATTGGCATTTACGCAGACAAGTCTCCACAGAGCAGGGAGAATTCATAAGACCTTGTCCTCACCTAACCTAAATGGCAAGACTTGAGCTGTGATCTCAACTTGAGAATATGTATAGGCGTCTTCCATCAGTCTGATCCCAGAAGACATCTTTCAGTTTAGTACACATTTTTAAGGAAGAATGCAGTGGTCTGTGAAAATGCTAACATTTCTGCAGTCGAGAGAAATCCGCCTGACAGATAAACATCCCTCCAGCCTTTCTCAATCCCTATTTGTAAAGGAAACTTGATCGAAAAGGAAATCTGTAAGACTTCAAGGAGAAACAGTGGAGAGATAGGATCAATAGGAGTCATCCTTATTCCCATCTCAGGAAATCTGAGATCAGTGTTCTTATTTCAGCAGGCTGGCATCCAAGAAACTCACATGGTTACTGGCAATTACTGAAGCCCCAAATGACAGCATGGGGGAGTGCTAAAGGCTTGAGACAAGGAATCAGGTCACATGGGTTCTGCTTTCAGCTCTATCAAGGACTAGTTTTATGACCTTGGGCAAGACACTTAAGCCTGTGTCCTTAGCTATATGACACAGATTACTTTATTCAGCTGGAAAAGCTTTTGTGAGAATAGAATGACATAAAATATATAAAAACACTCAACACAGCACTTGGCACATAATAAAAATGAAAACAGCAATCATAACTAAATACTTTTTCTCATGTATGAGAAGCTCCCTGCCTGGATGGTTGTAAGAAGGCTGGGAAGCCCCTTACCCACTGCTTTCACTCTCGTTGCTATGTTACATCCCTAAAACACATACTTCTTAGCTGATTGCTTAAATGTTTAAATAAGGGTTGTTGTTTAGTCCCTAAGTCATGCCTGACCCTTTTTGACCCCATGGACTGTAGTCTACCAGGCTCCTCTGTCCATGGAATTCTCTAGCAAGAATACTGGAGTGGGTGGCCATTCCCTTCTCCAGGGGATCTCCCCAACCCAGAGATCAAACCCGAGTCTCCTACTTTGACAGGTGCATTCTCTACCATTGAGACACCAGGGAAGCTTCAATAAAGGACAAAGTATTCCACCCTTAGTGGAAAAAATAGAAGACTGGGAAGAGTATGGTTATACAGCACAGGGTTAAAAGGGGAACTTGAGCAAATGACCTGTGCTAGAATCCCTGTTCAATTACTACCTAGCTGTGCAGAATTAGGAGTGAGGTTTGTTTGTTTTTTTTTTTGGCTGATCCCTGCTTTAGTTACAGCAGGCGGGATTCTTAGTTTCTGCATTCAAACTCATAGTTGCAGTGTGTGGGATGCGGTTCCCTGACCAGGGATTGAATCCTTGTCCCTTGCACTGGGAACAAGGAGTCTTAGCCACCAGAACACCAGGGAAGTCTCAAGTTCACTATTTTTCAACCTCAGTTTCCTTATCCATAAAAGGAAGAGGGTAGAAATATCAGGTAGATCATTTGAGATGGACTAAGATGGGTAAGGAAAAGGATGAGTAGCTGCCCATTGACCCCTTTTGTGGCTGCTATGCCCATGAACCACACTTTCACAATGTCTGATGGAGAGGCATGGACTCATTAATGCTTGTGTTAATTTCCCCAAATCTCTCCACTAGTCCTTTTTCTCTTCTCCTCAAGTCTGGTCTTTCCGCCACATGTGTAAGATGCTCAGAAACCCAAGAACTCACCCTTGAAGTCCTCAGCTATCCCAACGCAAGGCAGATCTCCTATATTTATTTTATCCTTTCAAATACAGTCTCCTCTCCAACTTATCCCCTGCTTAGTTTCCCTGTTTCCTAATTTGAGGTTTTCAGGATCTCAATGTGTCAGCATGTTAAAATATCAAAGTAACTTAATCCTTTGTTGACCTCTGATAAATGGTTGTCATGCCATAAAAGTTCTGTGTATGTTAAGAAAATGAACATTCATCAAAATAAAGGTGTTTTCATTGGAGAAATTCTTTGACAAATTTGGATGTAAAAGTCTCTTTCCTAACAACCCTTTCATTCCCTTTTCCACCAGTTCATAAATGCTTTTAAGAATAAGAGAAGTCATTATTTATCCAAGTGACACAAATGATTAATTGTATGAATAACAACTGAAAGTCAAGGCAAATCTCTGTTCTTAAAATGATAACATAGTATATATCTACCCATTTTACCTGCCAGGTATTCATTTACCTTCCTCTAGTGAAAATATTTAGGCTTCACTGGTGGCTCAGCAGTAAAGAATCCACCTACAAATGTAGAAGATGTGGAGTGAATCCTCGGGTCAGGAAGATCCCCTGGAGAAGGAAATGGCAAGCTACTCCAGTATTCTTGCCTGGAAAATCTCAGGGACAGAGGAGCCTGGTGGGCTATATCCATGGGGTTGCAAAAGAGTCAGACACAACTTAGTGATTAAACAATGACAACATGGTGAAGAAACTTAGGTTGTCTTTTGGGGATCTTCTCCAGTGCCTGCAGTCTTACTGAGACTGTCAAACTAAGATCCTACATTCTTTGGATAAGGCATGGGAGGAGCTAACTCAGACTATCTCATCTCAAAATAATATATCTGTCTTGAGGCAAAATGGCACCAGATTGTTTAATCATTGTGAAGGCTTGGATGTACATCTCTTCTTGATGCCCAGATATTAAGCAATATCATGTTTCTATCCTTTCTATGATCACATTGTTCAATAGACCCTCTGATTCTGTGAGCTACCTTTGTGCCTCCAGTAAATTTATTTTTCACCCTTAAAACTGAGATGTACTTCCATTGTTTACAACCAAATAAGTTAAATGATAGATTTAAGGAAATTGCAGCATATTTTTGAAGGCATCATGTTAGAAGCAGAGATGGAATATGTCAATGGTTTGCCATACATAAACCAGATAATCATGATGAAGTGATCACTCACCTAGAGCCAGACATCCTGGAATGTGAAGTCAAGTGGGCCTTAGAAAGAATCACTATGAACAAAGCTAGTGGAGGTGACGGAATTCCAGTTGAGCTATTTCAAATCCTGAAAGACGATGCTGTGAAAGTGCTGCACTCAATATGCCAGCAAATTTGGAACACTCAGCAGTGGTCACAGGACTGGAAAAGATCAAGAAAGGCAACACCAAAGAATTCTCATACTACTGCAAAGTTGCTTTCATCTCAGATGCTAGTAAGGTAATGCTCAAAATTCTCCAAGTCAGGCTTCAGCAATATGTGAATCGTGAACTTCCAGATGTTCAAGCTGGGTTTAGAAAAGGCAGAGGAGCCAGAGATCAAAGTGCAAACATCCACTGGATCATGGAAAAAGCAAGAGAGTTCCAGAAAAACATCTACTTCTGCTTTATTGACTATGCCAAAGCCTTTGACTGTGTGGATCACAATCAACTGTGGAAAATTCTGAAAGAGATGGGAATACCAGGCCACCTGACCTGCCTCTTGAGAAATCTGTATGCAGGTCAGGAAACAACAGTTAGAACTGGACATGGAACAACAGACTGGTACCAAATAGGAAAAGGAGTACGTCAAGGCTGTATATTGTCCCCCTGCTTATTTAACTTATATGCAGAGTACATCATGAGAAATGCTGGGCTGGAGGAAGCACAAGCTGGAATCAAGATTGCTGGGAGAAATATCAATAACCTCAGATATGCATATGACACCACCCTTATGGCAGAAAGTGAAGAGGAACTAAAAAGTCTCTTAATGAAAGTGAAAGGGGAGAGTGAAAAAGTTGGCTTAAAGCTCGACATTCAGAAAACCAAGATCATGTCATCTGGTCCCATCACTTCATGAAAGATAGATGGGGAAACAGTGGCTGACTTTATTTTTTGGGGCTCCAAAATCTCTGAAGATGGTGATTACAGCCGTGAAATTAAAAGACGCTTACTCCTTGGAGGAACGTTATGACCAACCTAGCATATTCAAAAGCAGAGACATTACTTTGCCAACAAAGGTCTGTCTAGTCAAGGCTATGGTTTTTCCAGTGGTTATGTATGGATGTGAGAGTTGAACTCTAAAGAAAACTGAGCACCAAAGAATTGATGCTTTTGAACTGTGGTGTTGGAGAAGACAATTAAGAGTCGCTTGGACTGCAAGATCTAACCAGTCCATCCTAAAGGAGATCAGTCCTGGGTGTTCATTGGAAGGACTGATGCTGAAGCTGAAACTCCAAAACTTTGGCCACCTGATGCAAAGAGGTGACTCATTTGAAAAGACCCTGATGCTGGGAAGGATTGGGGGCAAGAGGAGAAGGGGATGACAAGAATGAGATGGTTGGATGGCATCACCGACTTGATGGACATGGGTTTGGGTGGACTCTGAGTTGGTGATGGACTGGGAGGCCTGGCATGCTGCGGTTCATGGGGTCAAAAAGAGTCGGACGCAACTGAGCAACTGAACTGAACTGAACTGAATTAGAATCTGTATCAAAGGAACAATCAAGCTTTTTTTCCCAAAAATTTGATGCTAGGTCAGCTGTTTAAACATAAGCTTCATTTCCTTCATGAGCTAGTTCTACATATGACTTCATGACACTATGGAATCTGGTCATCTTCCATAATTCAAAGTTTAAAAAGTTCAGAGTTTCAAATTAAAAAAATAAATTGCTCAGAGTTCCAAATTAAAAGGTTAATTTGCCAAGGGATATCTGGACACCAAGTGTTTTATACTGTGGGACATTTTTATTATTACAATAATTCTATAAGGTGATCTCATCTTTATTTTTACGTTATGAAGAACTTGAAGTTCAAATAGGCAAGAATTATTGAGCTTATAAATAGAGGATTTGGATAGGAATCCAATTTTCTTAGATCATAAAGCCTGTACTTGCCTGTCTAACAGAAGCTACTTCCAGGCATCTGTGGCCTTTTTCACCTGATTGTAGTAGAAGAGAGGAGTATCTGTGGTTATCAGAAGANATTGACTAGTTTTCTGTGAGTATGGTTTCAGTGTGTCTGCCCTCTGATGCCCTCTTGCAACACCTACCATCTTACTTGGGTTTCTCTTACCTTGAGTGTGTGGTATCTCTTTACAGCTCTTCCAGCAAAGCACAGCCGCTGCTCCTTACCTTGGATGAGGAGTATCTCCTTAGTGCCACCATTCCTGACCTTCAATGTGGGATAGCTCCTCTTGCCCCTCCTGTGCCTGCGCAGCCACCACTCCTTGGGTTGCTTCTCCCAGCCGCCGGCCCTGGCCTTGGGTGTGGGTGGCTCCTCCCAGCTGCTGCCCCAAAGACCAGGAGAAAAATGGAGGTAAAGAGCAGGATTGGCATTAAAGGCTGTAAGAAACAGTGTAAAGGGGAAAGGTCTTGACTAAGGTGTCTTGCTTAAAATTTCCGAAGGACAGTCCAGCCTGTTCCTCACGTTGGCCTATGAGATCAGGAAAAAGTGGGTAGAGATGTCTAAACTTTGTGTTTTTTTTTTTTTTTTTTAATGTTTGATTGTGCTCCCCCCCCACCACCAATATATAAAAAGAGTTTGTTGAAATCACAATTCCCAACACCTGTGAATGAGACCTTATTGGAAAATAGAGTCTTTGCAGGCAGAATCAAGTTCACCTTAATTAGGATGTACCTGAATCAAACATGACTTGTTTCCTTACGGAAAGAGGAGCACACCAGGGTAAGAGAGAGACACATGAGGAGAAGATGGCCATATGAAGACACAGGCAGAGATGGGAGTTATGCTGCCCCAAGCCAAGGACCACCAGAAAGAGAAAGACCTCTATGTACCTACTGAAGTATTAAAGAAGGGTCTGACATATAAGCAGCCAAGGAGAAAGGGAAAGAAAAGAAAAAGAGATCTAGCCACCCCCAAGGGGTAAGTGTCTTTTGGCTCTTGAAATAATATCTGGAACTCGACTTAGTACATCCAGTGACACACAAATCAAGATAAGCATGCAACTTCTTCAAGCTGAATTTTTTTTAAAAACTTGCTCTTGCAGAGTCTATGCCAAAGTATGATGCATCAAAAATGGATGAGTTAATACTGCCTAAAACCTCAGCATATTTGATTTTAGAAACATGGCCAAACCCAACCAATGTTTATAGATGGTTTCTAGGATACTTACTACTGATTCCCTATCCTTCAGGAAAAGAGCAATTACATGTTGTGGGTCTTTAGAAGAACAAGAGAGGACCACACAAAGTGGAATTTGCTTTAATATTTAACAGTTTTTAAAATATCTAAACCTACAAATTGGATGAAAATGGGCAAAGTTAATTTGCAAAGTTAAGAACAGGGCTAAAGGAAGGCAAGAGGGGATTTTTAAATCTTGGGAAAAAACTATTTTAGTAATAATCCAGTAGAACACTGTGGAGTATGTTGTAGATTTCATCAATAATTCTATTCCTGTCTCTTTTTTCCTGAACAAATGCATCCAATAGCAAAACATCATAATTCTGAGCAAGGAGATGTCCTAAAAGCATACATACAACTATTACAACCTCTATAAGTAAAAACAAACAAAATCTATTTCAAATTCCACAAACTGTAAATCCTGTAAAAGAGTATTGAGAGATGGTCCAGTGTAGAAGCTAAGAGCTCAGGCTCTGAAGATTTGGGTGTCAGCTCTAAGATCAACTAGTCATGTGACCCCTCTGTGTCCACTTTCTTATCTATAAAATGATACTATGCCATCTATTTTGTTTGTGCATTTATAAAAAATGTAGCTGTAAGGGTTGAATTATTTAATACTTATGTGTTAAACATAAAGTTTGTACTACATAGTATGTGCTTGATAAATATTAGCTTTTAATAGTCATGTCTCCTATAATAGGATTACTGTTCTAGGCCTTGGCAGTGGTGATGACAGAATTTTGATCTTGTCTTCAGGTTGTTTAAGACTGAAGGTAATAAGTAATCTATGCAAGAAACAGAGTTTTAGACTACAGATGGAGGAAAGTCTGCCTCTGTCCAAGGGGAACTTAGGATGTTTCCTGAAGATTATAGCATTTGAAATGATCATGAAGGAAACTGACATTTAACCAGAATTTAGGATCCATAAAAGGACTGACACAATTCCATCACAGAACAGTGTGAAGATTATGGGTTGACTGGTCATCGGATACACAGAGATCAATTATTGGATATGCACATAGTTAGACAAGTCTAATGAAAGTCATGCCTTGCTTCCAAGTCTGAAGACTATTTCTATAGGCAACAGGAGTCATAGAAAATGTTTGGACAGAGTGACAAGATCACTTGCAAAAACATCAGTAGACTATATCAGAGACATGGGAGGTTACAGAGAGAGACCCACGGTTGAAAATAGAGCATCAGTTTTCAACAACCAAAAGAGACAAAATCAGTGAAGACTGAACTGTAGTTGAATTAGCTGTTGGAAGAAGTCATGATTGGCAAATATCAGTAGTGGGAATGGCCTAAGATGGCAGTGATCAGGAAAGGGACATTCTGTGCAGAAGTGGGAGAAAATGTTCAAGAGAACTATCACACTGGAAAATAAATTTAGGATAGAAGCAGTTGTGCAGAGAATGCAGGCTAAGAAAAGATTTTTCATGTAGGAAAGGGATCAGCAAACTGGTCTATTTGCCAAATCCTGTCTGATGCCTGTTTCTGTAGAGTTATTTTGGAAGAGTCACGCTCATCATTTTGTCTCTGTTGTTGTTTGTGTACTACAAAGGCAGAGTTGCGTAGCTTGGCTCCAAAATCTGAAATAGTCACTCTCTGGACCTTTGCAGAAAACATTTGCTGAGCCCTCTTTGAGATTATCTAATATTGAGATAAATTTTAGAAATGGAGTTAGTTCACTTAGCTATTACTTCCTGGGGTGTTTCTGAAATTTCAAAGACTTGAATTAGAGGCTTAGGAATTTGCACTTTTAAAAGAAAAACGCAGAGGAAAGACACATCTGCTTCCTACCAGCATTTTCCACTTTCTGGACCAAAGACTCTCACATAAAAATATGCAATAATGGATTTGTTTTTGTTCTCCTAGGGAGAGGAAGAGGAAAAGAACACATGAAAATATGATTCTAATTCAATCACAGAATGTTTTCATCAAACCTGAACTCTATTCTGTGTCAGTTCAGTTCAGTTCAGTCGCTCAGTCATGTCTGACTATTTGCTACCCCATGAATCGCAGCACGCCAGGCCTCTCTGTCCAAAACCAGCTCCCAAGTAGGTGAATACATATAGAATATTTTTTAAAATGCATGGCATGGTGACTCCCTTTTGTTGTTATTGCTGTTCAGTCGTTAAGTCATGTCTGACTCTTTGTGACGCCATGAACTGCAGCACGCCAGGCTCCCCTGTCCTTCACTATCTCCCAGAGTTTGCTAAACTTCATGTCCAATGAGTCAATGATGCTATCTGACCATCTCTTCCTCTGCCACCCATTTTCTCCTTTGGCCTTCAATCTTTCCCAGCATCAGAGTCTTTTCCAATGAGTCGGCTCTTTGCATCAGGTGGCCAAAGAACTAGAACTTCAACTTCAGCAACAGGCTGCTCTTTAGAAAATTTAAAATCCCCATAAGTCTATATATGAAAAACAAATGAAAGCAATAGAAGGCAATATTGACTCTATGGTAGGAGAATGAATGGGAGGATTAACTTCTACTTTTCTTTCCTGCTTTCCCTTTTTCGTAGTTAGCAGCAAAAGCAAGTGTCCACAGAAACTAAATCATCTTTTGGAAATCAGGGCATTTAAAATCAGAATCCTGAAATGGGGTTTTTCTTGAACACTGGGCTTGCTGACATAGCTATTCAGGCAGCCACTGGAGCCGGTTGGTGGCCATCTCAGCTCTTCACTGCGAAAAATGCTTTCTGTTCACAGTTCCTACCATTCCTTCCTGTCTCTTGCTGAGCTAGCCCCACTTATTTATATTACCCATTGGTCTGTCAAAGCCAGTGATTGCAATCCTTGGCTAAGAAACAGTTTGGATTTCTCACTGGTGACTAGCAGAAGTGAGGGGAGCCTCCCCGCCCCAAAATGTGCTGCTGTCAGGTCTTCACCTACTTCGGTCCTATCTCCCTCACCCTCCCTTTATCTCTGCTTCTCTTTACTGCTCTCCCTTTTTCTCCACCAGCAAGAAAGTGACCAGAAAGAACTGGACCACTGTCTCTCCTCCCCAGTCTCTATTTCTTTTTTCTTTTCCTCTCTCTCATTCTATTTTCTCTTGTTCTGATCCTTACCCAAATATCTTGTGAAATGTCAATAAAAATAACCATGGTGACAACATAGCTCAATAGCAGCCCAGAGATTCAAAGAGCAGAGTCCTCTTTGGCTTTATCCACTGGGTTCTGTTTCTGCTGAGCCAAGGATATTGAATTCACTCATTCATTCGCTCTGACCCCATTATCAGTCTTTCTTTTTTTATGTCCTTCCTCTGATCCTTGATCTCTCTCTCTCTCTCTCTGTATAAACACACACACACACACACACACACATACACACATACATATACATATACCTTTCTGGTGGCTCAGCAGTAAAGAATCCACTTGTAATGCAGGAGACACTGGAGATTTGAGTTTGATCCCTGTGTCAGGAAGATCTCCTGGAGGAGAACATGGCCACCCACCCCAGAATTCTTGCCTGGAGAATCCCTATGGACAGAGGAGCCTGGCAGGCTGCAGTCCATGGGGTCATGAAAGAATCGGACATGACGTAGTGACTAAGCAAAAACAGCAACATACACATATATGCTTAACAATTTAAAAAAGGAATTTAAAAGTTAGTCAAAGAAATGAGAGAACTAAAGCCCCAAATAGATAAATGACCTTCCCATTAATATAGAATTTTGCCATGAACCATCTCCCCTCAGGAAAGAGAAGCCTGTGGAGCCCAACTTGTTGTCTCTGGAGCCTGGGCTGGTTGCTGAGAAGATGACAAATGCTTCCAGAAAGCTGTGGAGGGTGGTCATGAGAGTGACGTAGGGATACTGGCCAGAGCTTCTTCCAACCTCCTCTGTATTTGAAGAGCAAATCCTGAGGGAGCCAGGAGAGACGTTTCTGTTTAGAAATTTAAATAAAGAATCAAAGCAAACTACTTGAGGAGTTTTCCAATGACAAAACAAAAATGGGAATGTGTATGAGATTCCCAAGAAAAGGACCCTTATAATATTTCTCTAGCTGCTTCATGTCCCTCATCATTTAAGCAGAAAAATGGGTAAAAGTCAGTAAAGAAAAGCTGAACTCACCAATAAAACATTGTTCCTGAAACTCAAGTTGAAACATAAGAGAGACTTCTTAGGTTAATAACAATATGTATGGCTTATTTTGCAATAAAGAATTCATGATCTGAGCCACAGTCAGTTCCCCATCTTGTTTTTTTGACTGTATAGAGCTTCTCTGTCTTTGGCTGCAAAGAATATAATCAATCTGATTTTAGTATTGACCATCTGGTGATGTCCAAGTGTAGAGTCTTCTCTTGTGTTGTTGGAAGATGGTGTTTGCTATGACCAGTGTGTTCCCTTGGCAAAACTCTGTTAGCCTTTGCCCTGCTTCATTTTGTACTCTAAGGCCAAATTTGCCTGTTACTCCAGGTATCTCTTGACTTCCTACTTTTGCATTCTAGTACCATATGATGAAAAGGACATCTCTTTTGGGTATTAGTTTTAGAAGGTATTCATAGAACCATTCAACTTCAACTTCTTCAGCATTACTGGTTGGGGTATAGGTTTGGATTACTGTGATACTGAATGGATTATCTTGGAAATGAACAGACATCATTCTGTCATTTTTTGAGACTGCACACAAGTACTGCATTGCGGACTCTTTTGTTGACTATGAGGTCTACTCCATTTCTTCTAAAGGATTCTTGCTCTCAGTAGTAGATATAATAATCTACTGAATTAAATTCACCCATTCCAATCCATTTTAGTTCACCAATTCCTAAAATGTCGATGATCACTCTTGCCATGTCCTTATTGCAAAATTCAGACTTAAATTGAAGAAAGGAGGGAAAACCACTGGACCATTTAGATATGACCTAAATCAAATCCCTCATGATTATACAGTGGAAGTGAGAAATAGATTCAAGGGATTAAAACTGATTGAGTGCTTGAAGAACTATGGATGGAGGTTCACAGCATTGTACAGGAGGCAGTGATCAAGAGCATCCCCAAGAAAAAGAAATGCAAAAAAGGAACAATGGTTGTCTGAGGAGGCCTTACAAACATCTAAGGAAAGAAGAGAAGCTAAAGGCAAAGGAGAAAAGGAAAGATATGCCCATTTGAATGCAGAATTCCAAACAATAACAAGGAGAAATAAGAGAGCCTTCCTCAGTGATCAAGCAAAGAAATAGAGGAAAACAACAGAATGCAAAAGACTAGAGACCTCTTCAAGAAAATTAGAGATACCAAGGGAACATTTCATGCAAAAATGGGCACAATAAAGGATGGAAACAGTCTGGGCCTAACAAAAGCAGAAGATATTAAGAAGAGGTGGCAAGAATACACAGAAGAATTATACAAAAAAGATCTTCATGACCCAGATAATCATGATGGTGTGACCACACACCTAGAGCCTGACATCCTGGAATTCAAAGTCAAGTGGGCCTTACGAAGAATCACTATGAATAAAGCTAGTGGAGGTGATAGCATTCCCGTTGAGCTATTTCAAATTCTAAAAGATGATGCTGTGAATGTGCTGCACTCAATATGCCAGCAAATTTGGAAACCTCAGCAGTAGCCACAGGACTGGAAAAGGTCAGTTTTCATTCTAATCCCAAAGAAAGGTGATGTCAAAGAATGTTTTAACTATGGCACAATTGCACTCATCTCACATGCAAGCAAATTAATGCTCAAAATTCTCCAAGCCAGGCTTCAACAGTATGTGAACTGTGAACTTCCAGATGTTCAAGCTGGATTTAGAAAAGGTAGAAGAACCAAAGATCAAATTGCCAAGATCCGTTGGATCATCGAGAAAGCAAGAGATTTCCAGAAAAACATCTATTTCTGCTTTGTTGACTATGCCAAAGCCTTTGACTGTGTGGATCACAACAGATTGTTGAAAATTCTTCAAGAAATGCGAGTACCAGACCACCTGACCTGCTTCCTGAGAAATCTGCATGCAAGTCAAGAAGCAACTGTTAGAACCAAACATGGAAAAAGACACTCGTTCCAAATTGGGAAAGGAGTGCGTCAAGGCTGTATATTGTCACCCTGTTTATTTAACTTATATGCCGAGTACATCATGCAAAATGCCAGGCTAGATGAAGCACAAGCTGGAATCAAGATTGCTGGGAGAAATGATAATAACCTCAGATACGCAGATGACACCACCCTTATGGCAGAAAGTGAAGAAGAACTAAAGGCCTCTTGATGAAAGTGAAAGAGGAGAGTCAAAAAGCTGGCTTAAAACTCAATATTCAAAAAACAAATATCATGGCATCCAGTCCTTCACTTCATGGTAAATAGATGGGGAAATGGTGGGAAAAGTGGCAGACTTAATTTTCTTGGGTTCCAAAATCACTACAGATGGTGACTGCAGCCATGAAATTAAAAGATGTTTGCTCCTTGGAAGAAGAGCTATGACAGCATATTAAAAAGCAGAAACATTACTTTGCTGACAGATGTCCTTCTAGTCAGAACTATGGTTTTTTCAGTAGTCATGTATGGATGTGAGAGTTGGACCATAAAGAGGGCTGAGCATCAAAGCACTGATACTTTTGAACCGTAGTGTTGGAGAAGACTCTTGAGAACCCCTTGGACTATAAGGACATCAAACCAGTCAATCCTAAAGGGAATCAGTCCAGAATCTTCATTGAAATGATTGATGCTGAAGCTGAAACTCCAATACTTTGGCCACCTGAAGTGAAGAACTGACTCCTTGGTAAAGACCCTGATGCTAGGAAAGATTGAAGGCAGGAGGAGAAGAGGACAACAGAGGATGATCTATTTGGATGGCATCACCAACTCAATAGACATGAATTTGAGCAAGCTCTGGGAGTTGGTGATGGACAGTTGCTGCAGTCCATGAGGTTGCAAAGAGTAGACACGACTAAACTGAACTGAACTGATATGTTTTCATATATGTACTATGTGCTCAGTCCTCTCTGATTCCTGTGTTGCCATGGACTATAGCCCACCAGACTCCTCTGTCCATGGGATTTTCCAGACAAGAATAGTGGAGTGGGTTTCCATTTCCTCCTCCAGGGGATATTCCCAGTCCAAGAATTGAATCCACATCTCCTGTGCATGTATATATATTCTTTTTTATACCTGTTTTTTTTTTAATTTTGTTGAAGTATAGTTTATTTACAAGATTGTATTACTTTCTACTGTACAGCAAAGTGAATCAGTTGTACATATACACGTGTCCACTCTTTTTAAGATCTTTTCCCATATAATTCATTACAATGTATTGAGTAGAGTTCCCTGTGTTGTACAGTAGGTCCTTATTAATTATCTACTTTATGAGATCGACATATATACACTACTATATATGAAACAGATAATAGGTGTATATATTCTAAGTGAGAATGCATTATAAATAACATATAGTTAGTTCTAATACTATATGATCCAGAATTCCTCTTCTGGGTATTTTTCTGAAGGAAACAGAAACATTAATTTGAAAAGATACATGAATTCCTATGTTCATAGCAGCATTATTTACAATAACCAAGATATGGAAGCAACCTAACTGCCCACTGATATTTGAATGGATAAAGAAGATGTAACACACACACACACAATGGGATATTACTTAGCCATGGAAAAGATTAATATCTTGATGTGAGACAAGATGGATGAACCTAGAGGGTATTATGCTAAGTAAAATAAATCACACAAAAGAGGCACATTCCACATGATGTAATTTATATGTGGAATCTAAAAATCAAAACAAATGAACAAATATAATAGAAACAAACTCATAGATACAGCAAACAAAGTAACTGCCAGAGGGGAGGGGCTCAGGAACGAGTGAAACAGTGAGGGACATTAGGAAACAAATAAGTATGAAATGAAAGAGTCACTGAGATGAAACGTACAACACAGGAAATATAGTCAATAATATTATAAAATCATTATTGTATGGTGACATAGTATAACTAGGCTTATCATGCTGATCATTCTGTGATGTTTAAAATATCAGACCACTCTGCTGTGCACCTGGAACTACCGATGTTGTAGGTCAACTGTGCTAAACACAGGGACTCCCCTGGCAATTCAGTGGGTAAGAATCTGTGCTTCCCCTGCAGGGGGTATAGGTTCTATCCCTGGTTGGGGAACTAAGATCCCACATGTTGCAAGGTGTGCAGGAATCAATAATTTTTTTTAAAGATAACAATTGCTTTTTTAAGTACAAAATAAATATTAAATAGTTCTGCATGCTTTGCTATGTCATCATAACGAAATGTTAAGTGAAGGAGTGATCCCAATTTCTTTCATTAAACAACTGAGATATAAATACAAGAACAATGGTGGGAGGGTGGTAAGAACATTTTTTACCATCCCTTTTTCCTGGCATTTGGATGTTAGTCACACACACCCGGAATTATTCCTTTAAGATGCATCTTACCTGACAACTTTCCTTTAAGAATAATAAACTATGTCCTTTACTAGTAAGAATGCTTCTTTGGCCTGTCTTTGTTTTTATCAGTCCTTTAGCCTTTGTAAGGGTGATAAGTATGAGATCCTTTATTTAAGGGCTGTTTAAAGGAATTTTAGACACAAATACTGTACTTTTTAAATGTGAATGTACCAAAGTCACCTACAATGTATGTAAGTCACCTACAATGTACATTTTCCATCACTTAGCTGCATTCAGTTGTGTGGATATAGAAGCACTTGTCTATTGCAGCCTCATAGCAAGTATTAGCATACCGGTTAAGTGTAGCACTTTTAATTTGTAGGATATATGGACAGAGCTACAAAAAGTATATGAGTGCATTTTTAAAAAAATGATACTAAGGCAAAAGCCTATAAAACCATTGCTAGGTCGAGAAATAGAACATTTTTGGGGAAAATGTAGAATGCTTTATGAGTTTGCATGCATCCTTGTGCAAGCTGGTTCTCTTTTCTCTGGATCACTGTAACTGTCAATCGCACACTTTCCAGCCTCACACGTTTTTAGTTCAGGTCCTGACTAATACAGTTGCATTTGGTTTTTCCACTGTTACCGAAAATACTTACTTTGCTTTCCTATTACAGCTTTTCTAGGAAGCCTTTTTCCCCACTCAAACCCTGGACTATCTCCTTTAGCTAATGCATCTCCTGGAGAATTTGCTCTAAACCAGTGCCACTCAAATTACGGTCCATCAGTGCCGAGCTGTAAACTGTTAGTTACTGCCCTACTATGAAAGTGAGTAGAGAGATTGAGAGTAAGCTTTTAAAATATTTATGTCAGTTTGTCAAAGAAATTTTATGATTCTTGATCTAGTAATAAAAAAAATGGGCCTTGCATTTTATATGCCATTTTTATTTCATTTTTCTAGAAATTCTTTTTTTATACTATTTTTAAAAAGTATATATCCATGAAAAATTGGAACTAAAACAAAATGGAACAATCAAAAAGTTGGCTCTTCACCGAGATAGTTTGGGAAGTAGAGCTAGAAAGGGACCAAAAGTGCTTGGAAAACACTTTTCATCTAGGGTATCCTGTGAAAAATGAATATCTTAGGCATTTAAAATTCTTCAATTTGGACAATAAGAATTTTCCAACCTGAACAGAAGATCTTGATGTTCAAACTATGTTTTCTTTGAGGACTCAGCTTCCAGAAAGAATGGATTGGCTCATTTTTACTAGTGTCTTCTCTGCCTCAAGACCACCAACCCGTTAGTGGTGGTAAAGAACTACAAGATTTTTAAATATATATATAAATTTATTTATTTTAATTGGAGGTTAATTACTATACAATATTGTATTGGTTTTGCCATACATCAACATGAATCCACCACAGGTATACACGTGTTCCCCATCCTGAACCCCCTTCCCTCCTCCCTCCCTGTACCATCCCTCTGGGTCGTCTCAGTGCACCAGCCCAAAACATCCTGTATCATATAAAACTCCTAGAGGAGAACATAGGCAAAACACTCTCCAACGTACATCACAGCAGGATCCTCTATGACCCACCTCCCAGAATATTGGAAATAAAAGCAAAAATAAACAAATGGGACCTAATTAAAATTAAAAGCTCCTGCACAACAAGGGAAACTATAAGCAAGGTGAAAAGACAGCCTTCAGAATGGGAGAAAATAATAGCAAATGAAGCAACTGAAAAGAACTAATCTCAAAAATATACAAGCAACACCTGCAGCTCAATTCCAGAAAAATAAACGACCTAATCAAAAAATGGGCCAAAGAACTAAATAGACATTTCTCCAAAGAAGACATACAGATGGCTATAAACACATGAAAAGATGCTCAACATCACTCATTATCAGAGAAATGCAAATAAAACCACAATGAGGTACCATTTCACACCAGTCAGAATGGGTAAATGCTGGAGAGTGTGTGGAGAAAAGGGAACCCTCTTACACTGTTGGTGGGAATGCAAACTAGTACAGCCACTATGGAGAACAGTGTGGAGATTCCTTAAAAAACTGGAAATAGAACTGCCTTATGACCCAGCAATCCCACTGCTGGGCATACACACCGAGGAAACCAGAATTGAAAGAGACACGTGTACCCCAGTGTTCATTGCAGCACTGTTTATAATAGCCAGGACATGGAAGCAACCTAGATGTCCATCAGCAGATGAATGGATAAGAAAGCTGTGGTAAATATACACAATGGAGTATTACTCAGCTATTAAAAAGAATACAATTGAATCAGTTCTAATGAGGTGAATGAAACTGGAGCCTATCATTCAGAGTGAAGTAAGCCAGAAAGAAAAACACCAATACAGTACACTAACGCATATACATGGAATTTAGAAAGAACTACAAGATTTATGCTAATCTCTGTTCTGTTTTTAATAGCAAACATATTAAAGATACATAAACACCAAAGAATAAGAAATTAATATACTAAACTATGGTAAATAACAATGATGGCACATCTTCAGCCAAACAACATACTTGTAGTAAAAGAATCCTTATTTAGCATGAATGTTCTCCATGTTGCAGTTCTAGGGAAAGAAAATAAGGTACAAAGAAGTATATTTAGTATGACACATTTTAGTAAAGAAAACATGTAGAGAGAAACGTACATAAAATTGTTCTCAATAATTATACTTCATGGTAAAATTATTGTTATTTTTTTCTTTATGCTTTTCTTATTTCATATCAAAAATGCACTTTTTTTCCATTTTGGCTTAAAGTGTTTTAAAGAAACTGGGTGAGCAGAGCCACTCAATCTTTTCTGACTCTTTGTAACCCCATGGACTTCATCAAGCCAGGCTTCCCTGTCCTTCACCATTCCCAGAGCTTACTCAACCCATGTCCATCGAGCCAGTGATGCCATCCAGCCATCTCATCTCTGCCGTCCTCTTCTCCTCCTGCCTTCAATCTTTCCCAGCATCAGGGTCTTTTTCAAAGAGTTGGCTCTTTTTATCAGGTGACCAAAGTACTGGAGTTTCAGGTTCAGCATCAGTCCTTCCAACAAATATTCAGGACTGATTTCCTTTAGGTTTGATGTCCTTGCAGTCCAAGGGACTCTTGAGTGTTCTCCAGTGCCTCAGTTCAAAAGGATCAACTTTTCAGCATTCAGTCTTCTTTATGGTCCAACTTACATCCATACATGACTACTGGAAAAAAGATAATTTTGACTATACAGACCTTTGTTGGCAAAGTAATGTCTCTGCTTATTAATATGCCATCTAGGTTTGTCAGAGATGTTCTTCCAAAAGGCAAGCTTTAAGGAAAAAATAAAAAAATCATGGCTGCAGTCACCATCTGCAGTGATTTTGGAGCCCAAGAAAATAAAGTCTTTCACTGTTTCCATTGTTTCCCCATTGATATGCCAAGAAGTGATGGGACCAGATGCCGTGATCTTAGATTTTTGAATGTTGAGTTTTAAACTAGCTTTTTTCCCTCTCTTCTTTCACCTTCATCAAGAGGCTCCTCAGTTCTTCTTTGCTTTCTGCCAAAATGGTGGTGTCATCTTCATATCTGAGGTTATTGATATTTCTCCCAACAATCTTGATTCCAGCTTGTGCTTCATCCAGACCAGCATTTCTCATGATGTACTCTGCATGTAAGTTAAATAAACAGAGTGACAATATACAGCTTTGATGTACTCTTTTCCCAATGTTGAACAAGTCTGTTGTTCCATGTCTGATTCTAACTGTTGCTTCTTGACCTGCATGCAGGTTTCTCAGGAGGCAGGTAAGGTGGTCTGGTATTCCCATCTCTTCAAGAATTTCCCACAGTTTGTTGTGATCCACACAGTCAAAGGCTTTAGTGTAGTCAGTGAAGTAGAAGTAATCAACATCCAGTCCCATCACTTCATGGCAAATAGGTGGGGAAACAATGGAAACAGTGACAGACTTTTATTTTCTGGACTCCAGAATCACTGCAGATGGTTACTGCAGCCATGAAATTAAAAGATGCTTGCTCCTTGGAAGAAACACTCTGACAAACCTAGACAGCACATTAAAAAGCAAAGACATTACTTTGCTAACAAAGGTCTCTATAGTCAAAGCTATAGCTTTTCCAGTAGTCATGTATGGATGTGAGTGTTAGATCATAAAGAATACTGAGCACTGAAGAACTGATACTTTTGAACTGTGGTATTGGTGAAGACTCTTGAGAGTCCCTTGGACTACAAGGAGATGAAACCAGTCAATCCTTAAGGAAATCAATCCCGAATATTCATTGGAAGGACTGATGCTGAAGCTGAAGTTCCAATACTTTGGCCACTGCTGAGAAGAACTGACTTATTAGAAGAGACCTTAATGCTGGGAAAGATTGAAGGCAGGAGGAGAAGGGGATGACAGAGGATGAGATGTTTGGATGGCATCACTGACTCAATGGACAGGAGTTTGAGTAAACCCCGGAAGTTGGCAATGGACAGGAATGCTTGGTATGCTGCAGTCCGTGGGATCACAAAGACTTGGACGGGACTGAGCGGCTAAATTGACTGAATGGGAGTAGATAAAAAATCAAATAGTCCAAGATACAGATGTGATGAAGGCAAAGTGCTGGGAGGGCTCAATGAAGAAGAGAAAAATAATCTATGCAATGACAGCAGAATTTTGGAAACTTTCTAAAAAAGAAAAAGATTTGGCTCCACCTCAGATCAGATGAATAAGTATTTTAGAGGGAGAGCCAGGCATTAATGTTTTTAATACCTTCCCATTGGTGATTCCAATGAACCATCAGGTTTCAGAGCTATTAGGGCCAAGGCCAGTTCACCAGTTCCATCAAATTAGTTTATGATGGCCTGCTGCTTTTCAAGAATAGAAGGTGTATTATTCCAGAGCACAAATTTTGCTGTGAATAAGGGATTTCTTTCTCACAAAAGCACTTTCTCCCCTCAGTGCTAGTGCCATAAGGCTGAGGATTATTTGTGTGTGATGAAAGTTTTGGAAACACCAGTTGAAATAATCTCGACATTCTGTTAAAAGCTAATTATTTAATGAGATAAAGCTATGATCTGGAAGTTGAATGGAGTGATTGCTTTGGGGTCCACAGAGCTGCATCTAAGTCAATCCTTCTGGAAATGTTAATTAGCACCAAACAAAGAACAATGGAGGATGTTTGCTCTGTCCCTTGGAGACCAAGATCAGGACAAGTCATTTTGCATGTGAGCAGAATGTGGGAATGGCCAAGAGATTTAAATAAGGGATTTTAATAGGTTTCCTCCCACTGGGAGAGACACTTCTGATTATCTATGACCTATACCAATTATCATGATTCTCCCTACTGGCTGACTGTAATTTTAATAACTAATCAAATGCAGCCTGCAGGTTCTGTGAAATGCCACATATGAACAAGCACTTTTGCTCATTACAAAGCTAGTACTTGCTATCTGACCTTTTCCCCATTTCTCTGACTACTTATTCACACTCCAGCCACATGCTTAAATGCTCAACGTTGATTTGGTCCTTATTGATCCTAGGCTGCTACCTGCTTGGGCTGAGAAATGACCTTCTGTGGACATCTATAGAGGTCTGCCCTATTGTGAAAAGAATTCCAAAAGAAGCTGGATTGAAAATTTAATTCAAATCTTAAAAAGGGGCTAGTGGAGGTTCATGCAGTGGATTGAAACACAGTAATTCCCTGGTGGTGTTCTAGGCCCAAGCAAGGGCCTAACACAGCAGGGTTGAGTGATGAGCCAGCAGGAAATAGAGAGAACAACCAGATAGAAACAGGTGCCCCATGATCCCAGCCTTATGCCAGCCTTACTCCTCAGTTTGTAGCTTCAATATTTGCACTTAGGCCAAAAACCACATTAAAATCCTGATCACTTCTCCTGTTCCATGATTTGGCATTTGCATCCTGGATTTTATACCATTGCTTCTAAAATCTTCATGCACTTTCCAGTCATCTAGGGGTTTGCTTAAAATGCAGAGGATTGGTAGGTCAGGAGGTCTGGCATGGGCTTGAGATTTGAATTTCTAACAAGCTTTCAGATGATGCCTGTACCATTGTGCCAGGCCATGCCAGGAGGAGTGAGGCCCCAGCAGTGGTTCTCAAACATGAGCATGCATTCAAACTATTATACCTGGCAGG
Organism: Aepyceros melampus; assembly: GCA_006408695.1. Taxonomy (NCBI): domain Eukaryota; kingdom Metazoa; phylum Chordata; class Mammalia; order Artiodactyla; family Bovidae; genus Aepyceros; species Aepyceros melampus. The sequence continues at coordinate 41,494 of SJXQ01003311.1, read as the reverse complement.
TTTGTTAAAACTCAGGCTGCTGTATCCTACTTCCAGAATTTGTGATTCAGTAGTCTGGGGTAGTGGAGAAGGCAATGGCACCCCACTCCAGTACTCTTGCCTGGAAAATCCCATGTATGGAGGAGCCTGGTTGGCTGCAATCTATGGGGTCGCTAAGAGTCGGACACGACTGAGCGACTTCACTTTCACTTTTCACTTTCATGCATTGGAGAAGGAAATGACAACCCATTCCAGTATTCTTGCCTGGAGAATCCCAGGGACGGCAGAGCCTGGTAGGCTGTCATCTATGGGGTTGCACAGAGTCGGACGTGACTGAAGTGACTTAGCAGCAGCAGCAGCAGTCTGGGGTAGGGCCAGGGATTTACCTTTTTAAGACATTCCCAAAGGATGCTAATATTTGGGATGCACAGGTGGAAACCAGTACCTTAGGCTGTGCTGCACACAGCTAAATTCAACTGTGACTGAAGGCTGGGTGGCCACGCCTTCCCCAGTAGGTGTGCTGGTCCCCTCTCCTCTGTTAGCAGTTTCAGAGATGTCAGTGGACAAATAAGAATCTTCTTACTGTTCAGCTGTCATGTGAGATGAGCAAAACTGTACTATAGTTTGAACATTCATTGGCATTGCACTTCTTTGGGATTTAAATGAAAACTGACCTTTTCCAGTCTTGTGGTCATTGCTTAGTTTTCCAAATTTACTGATGGATCGAGTGCAGCACTTTAACAGCATCATCTTTTAGGATTTGAAATGGCTCAGCTGTAATTCCATCACCTCCACTAGCTTGTTCACAGTAATGCTTCCTAAGACCCATTTGACTTCACACTCTAGGATGTCTGGCTCTAGGTGAGTGACCACACCACCGTGGTTATCTGGGTCATTAAGATTTTTTAGGACAATTCTTCTATGTATTCTTGCCACCTCTTCTTTATCTCTTCTGCAATGTAGAAAGAAAAAGGAGAGCCTCTCAGCCTTTTAGATACGGAAAGAGGGAAGAAAACAAAGACCAAGCAAAGCAATATAAAATCATGCAACCACTCTGATTAGAACCTGGGTGAAAAAACTGATGGATGGCATGTCCCTGGCTCCAGTCAACTCTCAGTCTTTGCCATCAGTTCCCACGCTACAGTCATCCTTATGCCCACTTGTACCTGCCTTCAGGTGCACACACCAGGTGCATAGATTTCTTACTTACAATAAACAGAGCCTAAAGAGACAGGACTCAAGAGCCTGTCAATAGCAGGGCTTTTCATCCTTTGCATGAAAAGTGAAATGCATGAAAGTGAAAAGTGAAAGTGAAGTCACTCAGTTGTGTCCAACTCTTAGCAATGCCATGGGCTGCAGCCCACCAGGCTCCTCCATCCATGGGATTTTCCAGGCAAGAGTACCGGAGTGGGGTGCCATTGCCTTATCCAATTAAATGACTAAATTGAGTCAAATTCTTTCCTACTTTAGGCTACTTAGGTAACCTCTCTGAGCTTCAGTTTTACATCTACATGGGGAAAAAATAAATCAATTCTCCAAAAATTATCATAAAACTTAAATAAGGTATTACTTTACATCGTATAAGGACTCTCTCACAGCAATTTCCCTTCTCTTCCTTCCTTTTTCATCCCTTAGCCATGTGACATAATACAATGAAATATTGGTTGGCAAAAAAAATTGTTTGGCTTTTTCCATAAGATATTACAGAAAAACTGAAATGAATGTTTTGATCAACCCAGTATTTCATATTGTACTTGGTTGGCTTTGAAGAACTTGTAATCTTGAGGAAAAGGGCATAAATATGAAAATATTAAATACAGTATAAAGCAATGTATAGATGGGCTAAAAAGATATTATTATGAAGATTACAGAAAGTATGAACTGAAAATTGGACATAACACATTAGTTTCTCAGGTCAAGATTTTTAAAAAAGTTTATGTGCTCACACAAATATATGTGCTATGTGAAGTGAAGCGGGCCTTAGAAAGCATAACTACAGACAAAGCTAGTGGAGGTGATGGAATTCCAGTTGAGCTATTTATAATCCTGAAATATGATGCTGTGAAAGTGCTGCACTCAATATGCCAGCAAATGTGGAACACTCAGCAGTGGCCACAGGACTGGAAAAGGTCAGTTTTCATTCCAATCCCAAAGAAAAGCAATGCCAAAGAATGCTCAAACTATCACACAATTGCACTCATCTCACACACTAGTAAAGTAATGCTCAAAATTCTCCAAGCCAGGCTTCAGCAATATGTGAACTGTGAACTTCCAGATGTTCAAGGTGGTTTTAGAAAAGGCAGAGGAACCAGAGATCAAATTGCCAACATCTGCTGGATCGTGGAAAAAGCAAGAGAGTTCCAGAAAAACATCTATTTCTGCTTTATTGACTATGTCAAAGCCTTTGACTGTGTGGATCACAATAAACTGGGGAAAATTCTGAAAGAGATGGGAATACCAGACTATATGACATGCCTCTTGAGAAATCTGTATGCAGGTCAGGAAGCAACAGTTAGAACTGGACATGAAACAGACTGGTTCCAAATAGAAAAAGGAGTACGTCAAGGCTGTATATTGTCATCCTGCTCATTTAACTTCTATACAGAGTACATCACGAGAAATGCTGGGCTGGAGGAAACTCAAGCTGGAATCAAGATTGCCAGGAGAAACATCAATAATCTCAGATATGCAGATGACACCACCCTTATGGCAGAAAGTGAAGAGGAACTAAAAGGCCTCTTGATGAAAGTGAAAAGAGGAGAGTGAAAAAGTTGGCTTAAAGCTCAACATTAAGAAAACTAAGATCATGGCATCTGGTCCCATCACTTCACGGAAAATAGATGGGGAAACAGTGGAAACAGTGGCTGACTTTATTTTTCTGGGCTCCAAAATCACTGCAGATGGTGACTGCAGCCATGAAATTAAAAGACACTTACTCTTTGGAAGGAAAATTAGGCCAACCTAGCATATTCAAAAGTAGAGGCATTACTTTGCCAACAAAGGTCCATCTAGTCAAGGCTATGGTTTTTCCAGTGGTCATGTATGGATGTGAGCATTGGACCATAAAGAAAGCTGAATGCTGAAGAATTGATGCTTTTGAACTGTGGTGTTGGAGAAGACTCTTGAGAGTCCCTTGGACTGCAAGGAGATCCAACCAGTCCATCCTAAAGGAGATCAGTCCTGAGTGTTCTTTGGAAGGACTGATGCTGAAGCTGAAACTCCAGTACCTTGGCCACCTGATGCGAAGAGTTGACTCATTGGAAAATACTCTAATGCTGGGAAGGATTTGGGGCAGGAAGAGAAGGGGGCGACAGAGGATGAGATGGCTGGATGGCATCACCAACATGATGGACATGAGTCTGAGTGAACTCCATGAGTTGGTGGTGGACAGGGAGCCCTGGCGTGCTGTAATTCATGGGGTTGCAAAGAGTTGGACACGCCTGAGCAACTGAACTGAATTGAACTGAAGTTGTTTCAGTCATGTCCAACTCTGTAACTACATGGACTGCAGCCCACCAGACTTCTCCATCCATGGGATTCTCCAGGCAAGAATACTGGAGTGAGTTGTCATGCCCTTCTCCAGAGGATCTTCCTGACCCAAGGATCAAGCCCATGTCTCTTGTCTCCTGTGTTGGCAGGAGAGTTCTTTACCACTAGTGCCACTATAGAAAGGGGAAGGAAGTAGAGCTGCCGGTAGTGGTTCTACTGGAGCATCGTGCATGTGGTAGGCTCCAGAAGGAAAGACAGGTAGTGAATAGGTGGAGAGGGGAAGGACAGTTTTAGGAACGGAGAAGAACATGGGCAAAGGCTTAGCAGAAAGGTCAAGGACCAGTGAGATGGGCGGCCAGACTTGGATGGGTGAACATTTGTTCTGTTCACAACCCATTCCAGGCCTGAGTCAGTCACCAGAATTAACAGGCCCCCATCTCAAGTGTTTTTTTATATCCATTGCCCATTCATGTTGCCAGCATCTAGATACAAGTAGCAGTAATTTTTCAGCCTTTCATATATAATGGCTTGGTTGATTTGAATGTCAGGGCAACTCTTAAAGTCTGGAGAGGAAAACAGTCCATTCTCGGCTTGAGCATAGTTATTTTCTTTCTTTAAATCGTTGAATCTCATCCTTGGCTACACAGAAAAATCACCCAGAAGCATTCCAAATAACAGAAATCCCTTGGCTTTACCCCAAATCAATGAAATTCAAATCTCAGAAGGTGGAGCCTGGAATCTGTATTTTTTTAAAAAAGCTCTCTAGATGATTCAAATTTGCAGCCTGTATCAGAAAAGTCTGCTTGAGGCCAAGGTAGCCTGCTCTCTTTATACAGATGGCATTTCTTTCATTGATTTTTCTCGGGACTGATTTTAAAACAATTAACAGCAATTAACCAGATTGTCAGCATCCTATAAATAAGAACAATATCTTTATGGGATTATAAAATAAAGTAACAAATGAAAGCATGTTTTTCAAATATAAACTGGGATTCTGATTTGAGCAGAAAATAAATGGTTCAACAAACTGACTTTATATTTAAATGAATGGCTAAATTTCATGTTAGCAAATTATACAAGTTATTTTGTGAAAAAAAAAAAAGGGATTAGGTATACAGAAAAAAAAACTTAGAAACATCGATTTGACTATTTGAGTATGGATTGGGTCACTTAATGCAGACTGAGCTTTTCGTAAACGTTAAGTAGCTCACTAATTGCATATTTTTGTTGCTAAAGCATTCAGTTCAGTCCAGTTCAGTTCAGTTGCTCAGTCGTGTCTGACTCTTTGGGACTCCATGAATCGCAGCACGTCAGGCCTCCCTGTCCATCACCAACTCCCAGAGTTCACCCAAACTCATGTCCATCGAGTCGGTGATGCCGTCCATCCATCTCATCCTCTGTCGTCCCCTTTTCCTCCTGCAAGCATTACATTGTTTAAATAAATATACTGGAGAAAGCTTATTTGAGTTAGCAGGACTGGAAAATGAATCTGTATCAGTGTCCAAGCTCTTTCTTCCATTCATTCACTTCTTTATTCATTCATTCATTCCACAAATACTGATTAAATCCCCTCCTGTAGAGTACCTAACATTGGGCTAGGAAATGGTTATAATACTTGTGATTTGGCTTCTGACCTCTTGATACTTATAATCTAATGGAAAAAAAGATTGTCAGTAAGAAAACAAATGGTAGTTTCCAGTAAATGCAATGAAGTAAATAAATAATATTTAGTGACTGGAGAAATCTGTATGTATTGGAGGAGGGGAGTCCCCAGTGTGACAGAATTTCAATGTCCTCTTTACTCTTGTGAGCCAAGATGGCAAGGAGAGGTGGAAACTGCCAGACAAGGGGAGCTGTGAAGCAGAGGGTGATAACAAGGAATAACTTAGGATGCCCAAGGGTCTGAAGAAATACATGTCCCAAACATGCATCAGTAATATTTCTTATATTTTCCAGTTGTACTATTTAAGTGTTTTGTGTGCCTTTCCTCACCTTCCAGCACTGATTGACATTTATATTATTGAGTATTTTCCATGTGGAGAAGGCGATGGCACCCCACTCCAGTACTCTTGCCTGGAAAATCCCATGGATGGAGGAGCCTGGTAGGCTGCAGTCTATGGGGTCACGAAGAGTCAGACGTGACTGAGCGACTTCCCTTTCACTTTTCACTTTCATGCATTGGAGAAGGAAATGGCAACCCACTCCAGTGTTCTTGCCTGGAGAATTCCAGGGACGGGGGAGCCTGGTGGGCTGCCGTCTATGGGGTCACACAGAGTCGGACACGACTGAAGTGACTTAGCAGCAGCAGCAGCAGCATTTTCCATGTGGCTGGAGTTAAGATAACTTGTGAAGATGCAAGGAGGAAAGAAAAAAAATTGGTAGGGAAAAAAATTATGATATAGGAGAGGCATTACATATACAAAACGAAGGTATGTTGGTTCAGAAAAAGGCAAAGGAAAGTGTCTAGCATTACTTGGGGATCTGGAGAATTAGAAAGGCATCTGTCATCTATGAAAAGGGCCTTGGAGACTGGAAATCACAGTCATGATCCAAGTTTATCTGGTTAGCAACAGTCAACGTTGAAGGGGAGAAGCATTTAATTTGAAAAAAAAAAATTAAGAAAATTGGAGAACCAACTCAGTTCAGCTCTCCATATGTGTCACCCTATGTGAGAGCTTCTAAAATAGTTTACAATCAAGAGAGATTTCATAGTGGTGCTCAGCTCTGCTGCATGTTAGAGTAACCTGAGGGGATTCATCAAAGCCCTGGGGCTAAGATCCAGGAACACAGTCATAAATTTCTATGGGGTGGGCTCAGGGAAGACCCTGGATATTTAAGAAAGATTATGGTGACTTCCCCGACAGTCCAGTGGTTGAGACTTTGACTTCAAATGCAGGGCGTGCAGGTTTGATCCCTGGTCAGGGAGCTATTTCACATGACTTGTGGCCAAATAAACCAAAACATAAAACAGTATCAATATTGTAACACACTCAATAGAGACTTTAAGATACTAACAAAGGAAAAAAAAAAAAAAAAAGGAATCACCATCCCTGACCTCACAAGGCTTCAGTCTTCATAAAGTGTCAACCCACTGTGTCAATAATAGCAAGAACACAATGTCTCCAGCAAACAAACTTTTCCTTAACAACTTCCATCTTTAATCCCCAGATGTTCAGAAATTTCTAAGCATATTCCCTTGAAATCAATTTCCTTGCCTGAAACACCTTTTTTTTTTTTTTTCCTGACTGGAAAAAAATAAATTCTACTCATCCTTTAAGAATCAGTTCAAATATTATTTCTTAAGTGAAACATTTACTCATACTCCTAGGAAAAATTAATTATTCCTTGGCAAACAGTATGAGGAAACTTCTATTGAAGTACCTCTCACACTGGCCATCATGTGCTGATTTTACATTTCAGATTATAACTTTTCAAGGGCTTAGTCTTATTAAAATGTCTAGCACCTGGCCTGGTGTCCACAGTATATTAAGTCTTGACTACACAGAGGAAGGAAAAAGGAAAGGGAAAAGGGAGGAGAGAAGAAGGACATGAGAAATAAGAATGTGTAAACTAGTTTGCACAGTTTTAAAAAGTTGGCTTAAAACTCAACATTCAAAAAACAAAGATCATGGCATCTTATACCATCACTTTATGGTAAATAGATGGGGAAACAATGGAAACAGTGAGAGACTTTATTTTCTTGGGCTCCAAAATCACTGCAGATGGTGACTGCAGCCAAGAAATCAAAAGATGCTTGCTCCTTGGAAGAAAAACTCTGACAAACCTAGACAGCATATTAAAAAGGATTAAACTTTATTAAACTTTGTCAACAAAGTTCTGTCTAGTTAAAGCTATGGTTTTTCCAGTAGTCATATATGGCTGTGAGAGTTGGACTATAAAGAAAGCTGAGCACTGAAGAACTGATGCTTTTGAACTGTGGTGTTGGAAAAAACTCTTGAGAGACCCTTGGACTGCAAGGACATCAAACCAGTCAATACTGAAGGAAGTCAGTCCTGAGTACTCATTAGAAGGACTGATGCTGAACCTGAAACTCCATAATACTTTGGCCACCTGATGTGAAGAACAGACTCATTTGAAAAGACTCTGGTGCTGGGAAAGATTAAAGGCAGGAGGAGAAGGAGATGACCGAGGATGAGATGGTTGGATGGCATCACCGACTCTAAGGACATGAGTTTGAGCAAGCTCTAGGAGTTGGGAGTTTGTGATGGACAGGGAAGCCTGGTGTGCTGTGGGGCATGGGGTGGCAAAGAGTCGCACACGACTGAGCGACTGAACTGAAACTTGTCTTTGACAGCCAAGAGGTGTCTTTGACAGCTAGAGGTGTTCAAGAACCAGTAACTTCAGAGAAAGGGGAAAAAAGAGACTTTATTTATAATAGTGTGAGTGCTTTCAACATTTTAATTTATAACTTGGTCTCTTTGGATTTTGAATGCTTTCTTTAAATAAACTCTTACTAGATGACCCAAGATATAGGATAGAATTGTGTGGCTTTCAAAGTGTGGTCCCCAGATCCACAGCATCTAGGAACTTGATCAATATGCAAATTCTCCCCTC